>VXAD01009452.1:866316-901751 GCA_013399195.1 Dicrurus megarhynchus
GGTCGTGCCGCAGCGCCCGGCGGGCACGGCGCGGGCACCGGCGGGCGGGGGCCGTGCGGGGCAGGGTGCGGGGAGGCGAGCGGCCGTTCTGAGCCCTGCGGTGCACTTGTGTGTTCTGCTCGCGGTTTCCCGGCCGGCAGCGGCCGGGCCGGTTCGCCCGTTCTGAGGGGAGCGCTGCGGCCGTGGCTGCCTGACGTGAGGGCGGGATATGGCACGGGCGGTGCAGACTCGGCAGTGAAGGTTAAGGCACCTTGTGCTGTCTGCTGTGTGTCTAGTCCGGCAAGCCTTGCCTGTGTTATGGTAATGGCCGTAAAAACTGTTATTAGCAAAACTTTTAATGTGCTGCAGTGACTCCTTTTGTTTGTAAGCCAGCATAGAATACAGGCGGGAGCCAAGGAATTAAATTATGTTGCTACTGAGGAAGTGATGTTTTGGTAGCCTTGCCTTCCTGGGAGAATCCTTGTTGTTTGCTCTTTCTTCTTCCCCCTGATTGAAGCAAGCGAGATCTGAGTTACTCCTGTTCCAGCAATGGGCAACTTGATCTGTGCCTGGCTGAGTTCTTTATCGCAGTCCGGTAATTCCATGAGGCAGGGGTCACAGAATGGACGGGCATCTCAGCAAGGGCATCCTCTTCGTGGATGTTATCCATAATAGCAGGAAACTGCACCAAAAGCTGCATTTGGCCGCAGCCCATCTGTTGGGGAAAAGTCAGGGGCTGTGGCATGGCAGAAATCGGGCCTTTCTGTGTTGCCAGGCTTGTGCTGCATCTGCCGAGCGTTATCGGGCCCTGTGGACTTTGTCTCAGGTGGAAGGAAGTGTCTGGTTGCTGGGGAAGGTGTAGTGCTGGTGTAACTTTGCTTTCCTGCCGTTGGCTTTGAGGCTGTGAATGATCTACGGAGCACAGCCCCGCTTGCAGAGCGGCCGGGCAGGAGCACGGGGGTGCGGGAGCGCAGCACAGCTCCCCGGGACCCGAGCTCTCCTCGAGAGCCCTTGGGCCAGAGCTGACAGAGCAGCTGAACAGAGCTCGCTCCTCTGCTGGGATCACTGTGGGACCCAGTTCAAATCACTTAACCTCCTTATTCTTTAATGAGCTGCCTGTGTAAGGGGTGAAGGACTGTCCAGGCACCTGCTGACCTCCTGTACCTGTCTTCTAGTGATGCCCATGCACCTGTGACTCTGAAAAAGGGCAGCACAGCTTCACTGTGTGTATCTCATTCTCAATTCCCTGGTGTGCTTGCACGTGCTGCAAAGTGCAAATGCACTGGAGGAAATGACAACTCTCGAGTAAGTGAAAAGGGGGAGAAGCCTGTTGAGCTTGAGCAGTGCTTGAAGTGGGATAGAGTCCACTGGAATCCATTCATGCCTCTCGTGCTATCCTGGTCTTGCTCACCTGACAGTCCCTCACCTTCTGCTTCAGTGTTTCATTGAGCTCCTGAAGGACTTTTTAAAGCTCTCACCACAATTGTAGCAGTGTCTTCTACACCAGGCTGTTTGCTCTCAGACGTGAAACTAATGATGTGTTGGGGCTGGAGGGTCTGTGTGGATGGCACTGCAGGAACCCAGTTGTTATGTGTGTTAGTAGCTGTTTCCTACTCAGGAGTGCTCTCCATATTCACCCTGGGTTTAGAAACCCATCCTAGGAGCCAGTTTCCTTCGGAAAGAGCTCTGGAGATGCTTTGAGATACTAAAACTGAAAATTATGAACTGCCTAGAAAGCCTTGGCTTTACAATGCCTGAAGTGGCGTAACAGGAGTTCCCTCACTGTTCAGGGTGTGAGGTGACAGGACCTGCAGCTTGGATCCACCACAGTTTCTCTGTTCCCAGAGGTGCAGATTCCCTATGGAGTTAACTGTGACAGGAGTTTGCAGCAGGAGTTCAGCCAAAGCTCTCAGAGCCAGCAGCAGTTTGATTTGTGATGGCCGAGACTCTCTCATCACTTTGAAAACATTGCAGGCTGGCTGCAGGGGGATTGGAGAGCAAGTGCACTTCTGCAGGAGCAGTTATCTGAAGAGCATAATGCTTTTAAAGCAACATAGCCCACTTATCTGTGCCTCTCATCCTTCATGTGCACTTAACCGATGTGAAAAAACGATTTAAGGTATTTCTAGCGTCCAGGGAGCCTGTAATAGGATCAGGGCTGGTATCCCAGTTGCCCCTGGCAACATGTAGAACTAATAAAAAGCATTAATTGCAGCATTAATTACTTATAATTGTTTCATGTTTCAGATCTAATGATTAGCCTTTTTAAAATCCTGATTTCTAACTGCAGTGCTTCTGTGGAGCTCTTAATGCAAATGGCTGGTTAGACTTCATGAAGTGATGATTAACTTCAAGCAGCCATGCTCAGATATTCAGAAAAAGCTATTTTATTCAGCAGGTGTTTAATATTTCCTGGAAATTGAAGCTGTTGCATTTGTTTCTCATGGGGATTGCTAGAAGGGGAGATATTTGCATGTCCCAAACTGCTTTTTCAAATGTTCTGTCTTCAGCTGATTCACTGAGCGTTTTTTTATTGTCCACCACGTGGATTCTGGTCAACTTTGCCGCTCCTGCATTTTGTCAGCCGGAAGCTGACTGGATTTTTGGCTCCCGTACATTACTGCTAGCAGAGATGAATATTTCATAAAAGATCATTTAAAATCATTCTTGAGCAAACAAATCACTGCTGCAGACCTGTCCTGGTCGGGGTTGCCTTTGACCTCTG
Organism: Dicrurus megarhynchus; assembly: GCA_013399195.1. Classification (NCBI taxonomy): domain Eukaryota; kingdom Metazoa; phylum Chordata; class Aves; order Passeriformes; family Dicruridae; genus Dicrurus; species Dicrurus megarhynchus. The sequence goes on from VXAD01009452.1 coordinate 869,021, forward strand.
CTGCCACCTGGCACTGAGGATGAGAAACTTGCCATGTGCTGTGGCTGGTTCTTGACTCTGGGTATAAATAGCAGCAGTTCCTGGCAAAAGTTCATGATTTTCATGTGCCTCTGGTATCAGGGGCCTTAGCTTTGCACGGGGATGAACCTGGGAACTGGGAATTTTGTCTGGGACAAGGATTGCAGTATATAACCCCGTAAGTCTTAGGGCTGTGACCCTGTGCTTTCCTGTTCCTTAAAGAGGAGCCTCTTTTGTTATGAACTTGGACTTGTATTCGGTTTCTTGTTGAAATGCAGGGTTAGGAAGAATTCTTTGGTGTTCAGGGGTGCAGGAAAAATTAGCATATCCCTTCCCTTAAGTATTACAAGTTGAGGGTGGGCTCCCATCTCTCCAGATGGAATACCTGTCTTCCATTCCTTGTGTTTCCTCCAGCTCCATGTGGCTGTAAGAAGGTCACTTGATCTGTGCCCTGGCTTTGCCTTTTAAGAAAAGCTGAGGAGAGGAGCAGCCCGTGTTCTGGGGGAGGCTGTTGTGTGTGAGAGCTGCCCCGCAAGGGCTTGGGGGTGCTGGGGTGGTGTGGATCACAGTGATGTGATGTGATCTCTCTGCTCAGGTTGGAGTGTGCTGTGCCACTCCTCATAGCCCTTGTTCATGCACACAAGTGTCTTCCTGCTCATTCACCATGAGTGGCTCTCAGTGAGCCTTTGCTGTTCCCTCCCAGTGCAGGTGAATGCAGGGCACCCTCCTCACTGTTGTTTGCTGTCCTCCCTCTCTGCGTGCTTCTGTGACTTCTCCCCAAGCTGAGCCCTGGGCACAAAGGACTCCACTGCTTTTTGCTTTTCTGCCTGAGCCTAGTCCAGCTCTTGTTTTGGGAAGCTGTTTGTCAAGGTCTCGTGGCCGTGCCCAGCAAACATCCTGTGAGCGGAGCTGCTGCTGCTGCTCCCCAGATACCTGGGGACCTGTTTGGTCTTTGCTGCTCTTGGCTCCTGGCTCTTGCAGCTCTATCAGTGTGTTTGATGTAAACCTCCCTGCTCTGTCTCCTTGAAAATTCAAGCCTGTTTTTTGTCTCCTGTGCAGAGCATATTGGAAGCACTTGGTTAGTTTAGTCTCTGTTTTGTGGAAATTGATAGAGATGCCAGGCATCTGACTCAGGTGGCTGCTTTTAAATTTTCATTTATAAGCTGTACGTGTAGTGGCCACTACACTGTGTAGCCCATAGCAAGGGCTGCATTGGCTTCCTTGTGTAGAAGCAAACACGAAATGCTACGTATTGGATGTATTTTTTTCTGAAATTCTGGAAAATAATTTGTTCTATTCTCCAGCCTGAGTGAAAATGCAAAAAGAATGAAAGATGATAAAACTTTTTGTAATGTGTTGATAGGTTATAAAGGTAATAACAGCTGCTTTGCCTGTACTGTGAGGGTACTGGTAAAGTGGTGCAGAAGCAGTTTTTGAAGTTTGCTGAAGTACCTGAAAGACTTCTCTGGGCAAGTGGGGTAAAAGCTCTCTTGCCTCCCTCTGCAGTAGAGGATTCACAGGGAGACACTGACTTGGGTGAGGAAACTATAAATAATGAAACAACTGGAGCAGGGAGGTAATAAGATATAAAGTGCAGTACGGAGCTTGATAACCTGATAGGGTTAATGTTAATTACAAACTGTTCATTACTGCAGAGCAGGAGTACTCGGGGCCCTGCCTGAGTCCATGAGAGCAGTGCTCAGGGTTGCTGGGGGTCAGTGTTTGTGTCCCTGTGAGCTTCTTGATGATTTCCAAAACATTTATTAAAAAAACTCTACAGGTTGGCTAAGCCGATGCTTTTATTGTAAAGCTCTGAGTGTGGAGATAAATAGGAACTGTTCTGAGTCCTGCATTGGTGCAAAGGCTGCTGCAGGAGCTGTGCTGGGCTGGGGTTGGGCTGCTGAGTGGGAGAAAACATACAGAACCAACAATCAGTGTGGCAGCTCCAGCTGCGAGGGGGGACTGAGCTCTTGTAGGAACAGCACTGATGCTGATTACACTGAAAGCAGTTTTTATCTCGGAGATAAAAGACGGCCTGGTGTTGGTGGTGTTTCTTGTTCCAGAGCACTAGTTTAGCTCTACATCAACCAGCTTTTTCAGCCTTTTATTTAAGTCACAATTTATCCTTTTACAAATAGGAGACTGCTGGTTCTTAAATATTCCAAGGTTGTGGAGTGGCTTCACCGGTGGTTTTCATTCGCAGAGGAGCCTTGGGCTCGTAGCCCATGTTCATTGGGCTGTAAAAAAGTGGTGTTGCTTAAGGGGTATCTCTTGCTGTTCTAGTCTTTCAGTGCTGCTGTTTGAAGCAGAAATTGCTGCAGAGCACTTACCTTTAATTAGTTAAGTACAGAGAGACTTCCCTGTTGGCTTCTTTTTAAAGTAAGTGCCACCCAGTTTGAGATCTTGCTGGCCCGGCTCCTGCCTGTCTCTGGGTGTTTGCAGCTCCTGAGTCACACTGTCTGAGCTCCTGGCTCTGGGTGATGTTGGGTTTGATGGGGGTGCTCCGGGCTGGCTGGGAAGAGGACTGGGGAGGCTCTGGAGTCTGGTGGCCGAGTGACACCCTGGTGATGCAGAGTGTGTGATGCAAGGGCTGGCAGGCTGCTGTGGTTTCACAGCTCCCTCCTGTAAGCTCAGCCCTGGGGATGCTGCCGACCTGCATGGCAGAAAACCCCCTGTGCTCTGCAGCTGGAACAGCTGGGACCACGTGCTGCAGCAGGACCTGGCAGGAGGTCCCTCCCTTGTGGATGTTCTGCCTCCTTCATCTTGTATGAAGCACAAAGAAGCTGCAGTTAGATAATGCAGTGCCACGTGCCAATTCAGCTTTCGATGAAAATATGCCTCATGCCAAGGGTGGGTTATGTAAGTCCTTACGTCTGTTTCATTGCAGCAATTTTTCTTATTTTAATCTTAACAGTAGGGCCTCCAGTTTCTTAGGTTTTTGTTAACTCCTGTTCTTATGCCTCCTATAAGGCAGAGCATGTGCTACCAGTTATTTTTAGCATGGAAAATTTTAAAAGCCCACGTGGTCCCATTTAGTTTGAACCGTGCCAGCCTGTCCAGTTCTCTTTCACCCAGATAGTATTTATTTCCCAAGTGCTGCTTCACTAACTACAGGGTTTGTCAGGAGGCATCCTGGCCTTGCTGTTGAAGCTGCATTTCCAATTTGCTCTGTGATCCTTTAGGACGGGCTTTAATTCCAGCCTTGATTTCCACAGCTTTCAGGGTTTGGAAACCTCTCAAGTGCAGGGGCAGAGGGAAGCGGAGGAGCTGGGACCGGCTGAGGGTACATCCCTGCAGAGCATGGGGGCTCAGTCACTTGGGAGTCATCCTGGCCTCTCTCCTGGTGGAGACTCGAAGCAGCTCGTCCTCAGAACAGACCTCCTTGTGTGTAGAAAACCCTGAAATTCTGAGCAAGTGCTCGCTGAACTCCTCTTGGACCTGGAGAATGAATTATCTGGTGTCCCCGGGAACCTCGTGCTGCGAACATTTCTGACCTTATAAGGCTGTGAGTGCTGAGGGCTCTGTGTCCTGGCCAGGAAACAAGGTGGCTTAGAACTGCTCTGGGACCTTAATGCAAACGAATAGAGTAAGCTGGCTGCCCTTGGCTTTTTTTCTCAGGTAGGTAATTCTTTCTTGTCTTCATCTCCCTGCTCTTTACCAGCAGTTTTCCATAAATCAAGTCAGGACACGGACTTGGAGAGCTGACTGACCCCTACTCTCCCCTTGGTGTCTTAATCCTGTCCTGGCGTGCTGTGGGAATTATTTAGTGGGTTGGAGAAGTCTCATGCCCTAGCTGCAGCTCTGCAGCCCCATGATCCAAGGTGTGACATTTAGGCCGGATTCCCGGCGTGCCAGAGGGAAGGGGAAGTGGCTGGTGCCGGGGTGAGCGCATACAGTGCGTGAGCTCCGCACTGTTTTTGGTGTAGGACTGATGGGGCCCTGCCTCTTGGGAATGGTGCCGGAGATCCAGCGTTTTCTGCGGGTTCTGGCTCCTACAAGGCTGCTCCTCTCCTGTCCAGAGCCTCTGGAGCTGCTGTGCTTCTCAGCCGGCTCCTCCTGCCCAGAGAGCGCGGGGCCGGCCGGGCCGGGCTCCTTCCCACTTGGCAGTGCTTGAGGGCATGTGATTTGACAAGTTGCCATTTTCTGTCCTGCTGCTGGCAGGAAAATCCCAGGCTTTCTTTCCCTCACGTGTTAAAATGATCCAGTTGCTGCAGTCCTGAGCTGGCTGTCAGATCGGCAGCGGGGACATGGCTTGGTTGTTCTGGGACAGGTTGGGAAGTTGGCTGTGGGCTTTGGGAGCTCTCCTGGGGAGGAAGTGGAGGAGGAGCAGTGTCCCAGCCCTTGGGATGGGCAGGTTCGACCCGCTGTCCTCAGCTGTCCTCAGGCATCGCAGCAGCCGGGCTGTGACCAGCATAGCAAGATCTGGCTGGCAGAGCCCTCCTGCCACGTCTGTGTAAGGAGATGTTTGTTGGTGTTGAGCTGTTCCCCAGCCAACCCAGCACTCTGGGATGTCTGCTGGCATCCTGTGCAGAGCCACTGCCTTTCAGCCTGCTCTGTCTGATGGGAGGATGTGGAATTCCCATTTAACATTATCTGGTAGTGATGCAGCTCTGGCTAAAATAATAAATTAAAAACATGAAATCAAATGAGCATTGCAAAGGAGCCGTCAGCTAATCCAGTAGTCCCCACTCATCCAGGTATCACAGAGGAGTGAAGATCTTTATCCTAAATGATGATAATGTTCAGAATGACTCATAGAACTGTTTTGTCTGCCAGACTTTGGGACAGGCTCGTCCCTCTGTGGGGTATCCTGCCACTGTCTCCCTGCGCTGCAAAGCTGTGTGGGACTATTGTTTGGACAGTTGGTGCAACTTAGTAGGGAATCGGATAATAACAGGGCTGTCTGTTTAATTGGGAATGCTTGCTGGGAATGGACTTATGTGAGCTACTTTAATTTGGGTTTGTAGTACGCCTGAGAGACAGCTTGTAGGGTAGTTCTGCATTAATTACAACAACTTGGGCACGCAGCAGATGAGCACTCTCAGCTCACAATGTGCCATTGTGCTGGGCAGCATAAAGGGGAACCTTTTGTCTGGGGAATGTGCAGCCTTCACCCTTCCCGTTTGTCAGCTTCCAAACACCGAACAGCCACTCTACTGCATAGGTTTGTTGGTTTTTTAATTCCAAGATCCCAGATGTTGCCATTAACAGAGGATTCACCCTCAGCAGTGAGCCCTGCTCCCTGACTACATACAGACAGCTGGAAGTAACTGGGATTTAGTTACTTCTTAGTTATTTAGTTTATTTAATCAGATACAAATGTCTGATGAACACACAAGTCTCCTGTGTAGAACAACATGAATGCCTTATCTGTGATGTACTGGGGATATTACTGAACTCCTTAAATCATGTCTGCAGCTGACCTTTAATTTGGGATTGAACAAGCAATTTTCTAGTCCCTGCCTTTGCCATTCATTCACTCATTTGTGTGCCTCAGTGTCTGGGCCCTGCAGGAAGCAAGGCAGGGTCTCAGCTAGCATGGATGAAGTTGTGTGGATGCTCCTGTGGAACGGAGAGTGTGGCTGCAGGAGGTGAGAAATCTGGAGTGAATATTAAATTATCTGAGGCTCTGACACTGGGTTTGAGCCTGAGGGAGGCATGGTTTTGTCCCTCAGCTAGAATGTCATCAGCTCCTTGTGGAGATTGTGGCCTGAAGGAGTGTTGCACTGGGAGCTGTGGTTGGGGCATTTGCCCTGATAACAGAAGGGGTTTTTTGTTTGAGACACACTGAGCATGGGGCCAGCTGCCTTGGTAGTCCTCTCTTGTCACAGAAATATTATACTTCTAAAGAGGAACCAGATAATGCTCTTTTCCAGTGGGTGGCTCCCATTTCTAAGACTTTGCTATCTCCTGAAAACAATCTTTATTTTTGTTGCTTGCTGGCAAGAGTCTTGAGGGCTGTTTGGATTAAAGCCTGTCTGTGTAAGCACCCTCAGACACGTGGTGTTTTGCTTTAATTCCTGTGCAGTGAAAATATAAGCTGTAAGTGCTTTGCAGCAAGGCTGTTTGATGCGGTACCAGTTTAGCTTTGCATTCCAGTTGCAGACATTCCTTAAGGAAAAGGAAAGGCATGGCAGCCCTGCCTCGCGTGACCCAGGTGAGGCTTGCCAGTGAAGGAGCGTGACTGGGTGTCTGGGTGGGAAAGAGGTCACAGGCCTTGCAGAGGAAAAGGGAGAGCTGTCAGCTTTTGAGTCAGGGGAGTGGCAGCTGTCAGCATAGTGGATTTGGATGTAGAACAAACTTCAGAGCTGGGTTCCTAAGGCTTGATAGAAGTGTGTGTCACCAGACTCCAGAACCCTCGGGAATGGGGTGCTGCCTTTCAAAGGGAGAGCTGGGGAGCCCTGCTGTGTGCCAAGCCTGTGCCTGGAATGCTGTGGTCCAGCTGGGCTGTGAGCCCAGCCTGGTGCTGGAGGAACCTGCCGTGCTGGAGGCTGTCCTGGGGGCAGGACTGACGTGCAGAGGTGTGAGGCAGAGGAAACAAGGGGAAATTAAGTGCTGAGGTGAGGTAGGGTATAATGATGAGACATGTTCACATATCCCTAGTCTTGGGTAAGGATCTTGTTCTGTGGAGTGCTGGCAGAGCAGAGATGTGAATTTCTAGAGCAGCTGGAAAACAAGCCTGACCATGCTAATAGCAATACCTCAAGGCACTTATAGGACTTCAGCCTTCCTGTCACCTTCCCTGTGACTATTTTAACGTGATTTCTGTTTCTCCTTCTAGGTATAACTGCTGAAGGTCTGCAAGATGGCTTTACGCTTCCGCAATTTCGTCCCGTATGCCATTCCTGGAGTGCTGGCACTTCTTGGCTGCTGGTGGATTTATTCCTGGAGAAAAAAGCACTCAAGCTATCGCGACAAACAAGCAATAGCCGCTCCGAGGGAGAAGCGGGAAGAAGTATCAGAGAGTGGTTCACGTTCCAAACCGGAAGCATGTGTTCCTCGAAGACTGCCCCTTCCGTCGGAAGAGGAGTGCCCGCAGAACCCAGCCCTGACCTCCCTGCTGTCCGCGGGGCCGACGACGCCCTCTCTCCAGCGCCCAGCTCACGAGAGGCCGGATCTCTCACGGGACCTCCCAGACCTGTCGGCAGCCGCAGCTGGGCCCAGCACCCGCGAGGACGACAGTGAAAAGCTGGAATCGATAGGATGTCGAGAGGGAAGCGGTGTCCCTGCTCGTGCCTCCCCCCCTCTGCTCTCAGAGAGCGCCGAGTGTCACCGGAGCGCGGCGCTGAGCCACGCACCGCAGCCAGGCTCGGGGACAGAGCGAGGCCAGCAGCCACCCCCGACACAGGAGTCTTCGGGAGTCAGGGAGGACATCAGCAACGCAGAGCAGTCGGATGAGTCTTCATTTAAGCCCCCTAAGGAAAAGCAGATGCCAGGAATTGTGCAGTCAGATACTGGCTCTGTGACAGCCCATTGCTTGGGATTGGAGAAAGAAGCCAATGCCCCACAGGCCCCTCTCAATGAAGCTGAAGTTGTATCGGGTCACGAGGATTCTGCAGTGAGTGTGTTACCGGAGAGTTTGGAGTCTGCCTGTCCAAAGCAGTCCAGGGAAGAAGAGATGTCCAAGTCAATCACTGGTACTGTACCAGTGTGTCAGAAGGACTCACAGCCAGAAGGAGATGAGTCTGAAAGAGAGAAGACTAGGGGAGTGAGTTTGGACAAGGAAGTTGAGAAAATTGAGCAAGTAGCAATACAGATCATTTCCAAGGTCATTTTGGCAGCAACTGAGGAAGTGCTGTCGGGTTCTGCAGGCGATGCATCCCCTTGGCTCTGCCAGGCCACTGCCAGCCGAGCTGAGGCACCTCTGGGGATGGAGGGTGTTGCTGCCTCTGGTCAGGTGCTTGTGGAGGGAGCCACAGCAGCTGATGAGAGCGTGGCTGCAGGGAGCGGTGCAGAGGAGCAGGGTCAGGATGTGACAGATTCCAGCTGTTCATCACACGGCTGTTGGGCCAGCCCTGCTCAGGGAAACACCAAGGTCTGTCGGGTGAAGAGCCGGGTGCGCAGGGAGTCCCAAGGAGATGATCGGACTTGTGTGGAGAACTCGCTGGGAAAGTCCCCTCTGGCCATGGAGGACTCTGGGTACAGCACGCACACACCTGGAGCTGGGACGAGTGTAGAGGACACCCTGCAGAGCACAGTGCTGTCTGTCACATCAGACCAGCACTCGGACTCACTGAGCACATCCTCAGCCCCAGATGTGTCTGCTGAGCAGAGCTTGGTAGCAAGGGAAACCCCCCTTGCTCCTGGGCTGCCCGAGGGCAGCACAGTGCCCTACAGCAATGGGATCCTGAAAGAGGATGGGCCAGACCCGAGTCAGGAGTGTAGCAATGCACCAGGGACGGATGGAGATCATTCAGAAGGTAAGGGACTGGAAAATCATTCTGCAAAACACGTGGTGAACAAGCATTGCTGGAGCACCTTGCAGTTGTGAGACCTGCTCATGCCAGTGGTTTCTGGTGACCTCTAGGAAGCCCTGGGTGCTTACCCCTGTTTATGGGCTGCTGCTGACAGGAAGGTGAGGCAGCTTTGAGGTGCTGCTGGGGGAGCCAGAGCGGAGCTCTGATGAATTGTGATAAAATCAGCTGGTTGCAGAGCAATTACCCTGAAGCCTTTTTGTTCGGAAGGGCAGATGCATGCCAAGAAATCCCAACAGGGAGCAGTATTCACGGAGTTCCCCCATCTGTCTGTGTTGCTTTTCCCTTGTAGATGCTGGATGATGTGTGCCTGGCACAGTACATGCAAAGCTGTCTGAGCAAACATTAGCCTGTGTGACCTTGGGGATGGATGTTCAAATCCTTTGTAGGACCCTGTGGTGCCAACAGCCCTTAATGACTGGGGATGTCTCTTGTAATTGCTACAAAGCAGTTGGAACATTGCTTGTTGCGAGACATGGGGACTGAGTTTGCCAGCAGTGAAGGATGGAACCCACAGAACGTTTTCACTAGTGAGAGTAACCCCAGGAGGAGAATGGTGTTGCATTGTTGTGAATGTTGCTGTGACAGGAAGGCCCGGGAGTGAGCTGTGGAGCCTGGTGGCACTGAGGGTGGGGAGCGGGGAACACAAGCAGGTAAAGCTGGTAAGGTGGCAGTGTTGGACAGCAGGTCACCAGCTGACCTTCATGCCCAGGCTGGGAGTCTTAAATCTTCCCTTTGCCTACAGAGTCAGTGCCAACAGCTGCACTCTTGGCCTTTCTCAGCCTCTGTGCTGTGTTACCCGTTAAGATGTGGCAAATGTGAAGCAGCAGTTGGGTTCATTTTTCTCTTTGGTCTCTCACTGGATGGTCTGAATACTTGCAAGCAAGTGAGGATCATCATGCTTCTGCTTGTTAATGTGGAGGAAGGACCAAGCTCTTGTGCCACTGGCTGTATCTGGGATCTGATCAGGAGGAGGCTGTTGGAATTTGTCCCTTTCCCAAGCAGAAATGTTCCTGGTATCGCCCCTTGGTTTGGGAACAAAATACAGTCCAGCTCTTGCACCTTGTTTCTTCAAGCATAGAGCAAATTTGGGCAAGAGGGAGCCCCCTACCACCCCTCATAGTGGGCACACCTGGCACTGGGGCCACTCTGCAGCCCTTCCCTTTGGGGTGGGAATGCAAGTGTGGGTCATGGGGGCTGTCTGAATGCTTGTGCCTGTCTTGTAGGTTCAGATGTAAATAGTGTGGATTTTGTGGACAGTGGCAGTGCCATGAGGAAGACAGTGGCTCGCCAGAACGCAAAGCTGGAAGGAGGATCCAGCAAGCCCGACTTCGTTATCTGGGAAATCGAGGTCCCAAAGGTAACCAGCTGCTGGCCTGCTCACCATCCTGCCCTGCCCTACACAGCCACCTCCTGATCCTCCTGCTCTGGTGCTGGCTCGGTGCCATCCCAGGGAGATCAGCAGCAAATCCAGGAGGACTGGAGTGTTCTGCTCCCGTTAGGACTCACAGGAGTGAAGAGCCAGTGCACAACTGTAAACAAGCAGCACTCCAGGGCTGCACCCAGGGGAATGGTGCTCATTGAACTTGTTATTCCCCATTATCTTCCACCCAGTCTGGGAGTCCAATGCTTTGAAAGCATGCAGGAGGCTTTGAGGGTACACAGGTATTAAGAGCAGGCGATTATCAAAATGAGCTGTGCTTACTGGTCTGGACTCGTCCCAGACCAGCTGAACTCTGCACTGGTCCAGCACTGCCTTGTATTTATCCTGCCTGTGATAGAGGAACTGAGAATGTGGGTGATGTAAGCCACGGAGAACAGGGATGTTTGATCTGCGTTTCTCTTCCTGACTGTTGCTTTCTTGTCCCTTTCCTGAAGGAATTAGTTGGCCGCTTGATCGGCAAACAAGGGAGGTTTATGAGCTACTTGAGGCAAGCGTCTGGTGCCAAAATTTATGTCTCAACACTACCTTATTTCCGTGACTCCCAAGTCTGTCACATCGAAGGTGAGTGGAATGTGTCTCTGTTCATGGTCTAATGTGTGTCTTGGGGGCCTTAATTAGATGGGAAAGGAATTTAAATGGATTTAGTGGCTTCTGAGTCCAGTGCTTTTCAAAACTCCTCTGGCCAACCTGTTAAAACTTACACTGTTGATGCAGTGCAGGAGGATCCTGGCAGTTGTATTTCTTCAAGTGACAGGACTGGAGGTGTCCTCAGCATGTCCATGCTACAGAGTTTCCGTGGGATTTTTGTCTTCCAGGGACCTCGCATCAAGTAGAGAAAGTCCTGAGCCTGATTGGCAAGAAGTTCAAAGAGCTGTGTCTCACCAACATCTACACCATCCCTCCGCCGATGCCGCTGCCGCTTCACTCCCTGCTCGTGTCCGCCTGGGTGAGTCCCGGCTCTCTGGCTGTGCTGGGGCTGGAGCTCGCGTTGCCAGGAACACTCACGACAGTTTTTCCTCCCTGTGGCAGCTGTTCCTCCCTGATGGAGTCACTGTGGAGGTGGTGGTGGCACACCAGGTGGATGCAGGGCACATGTTCCTGCAGCAGCACACGCACCCCACGTTCCACGTCCTGCGCAGCCTCGACCAGCAGATGTTCGCCTGCTACTCTCAGCCCGAAATTCCCACCCTGCCCACTCCGGTAGAAGGCAAGTCATGGATGCTCATACACTGAGAGAGTTCTGGGCTCCTGTGCAAGCCTGTTGTCCCTGAGTCAGGTGTGGGAAGTTCCCAGTGGGTGAGGATGTGATAGCTCACGTGTCACCTCATCTTAGAGCTGCTGCCAGAGTACAGATGTTGCTCTGCTCTCCCTTACCCTGCTCATCCCTGGAGTACCTCCCGAGCCACATAGCTGCATGTTGAAATTCAGAGTGAGATCAAGCCTGTCTCAGCTCATTTCCAATCACCCTGGCATCTGGGGTATTATTGCTGACAAAGTGTGGATCTGCTCCCAAACCTTCATAGTGTCGCTGTGTCCATGTCTGTCACCGTGTCTGCTCCTGGTGTGAAGTGAAGGGGGCATCACATGGAAAGGGGTTGTGTATTCCTTTGTGGAGGCAGACCTTGCTCTTACTACCCAGAGGCTGGAAGGGAACTGGGTACCTGGGTAGGGCAGCTTGGTTGTGGCAGACAGAGCTGAGAGTAAAACCCACCAGTCCTATGTCTCAGCTGCAGGCCTGGTCTGCTGGGGGTGTGGAGGGGTGTTGGAGGAAGATGGAAGCAGCCTAAGAAATGCTGTTGGTTCTCCACAGATAACTGAGCAGCACTGCTCATGCCCAAAGTGCTAGTTTTTGGAAATCCACTGATCCTGAGCCTTTCTTCTCTGCGCTCTGGTGTTTTGCAGTTGGTATTATCTGTGCAGCTCCAGGCCTGGATGGGGCATGGCTCCGGGCTCAAGTCATCAGCTACTTCGAGGAGACCGATGAAGTGGAGCTCAAATACGTGGACTATGGAGGATATGACAAAGTGAAGGTCGACACACTCAGGCAAATCAGGTCTGTAGATCCTCTCCCATGGCCTGAGGCCGTGTCTGGCTCAAATCCTAATCAGAGGACTCTGTATCGTTTGAATTCTTAAAGGTTTTTCCACAGCTGAAGGTGGGAAATGGTGGAAAGGTTCACCTCAGCAATGAGTGTGGGTTCTTGGGAGCACAGCAAGCTCCTGCAAGGCTTTTTTGAAGGGAGGGGAGAGGAAGTGCAGCTTCTGCCACTTCAGTGTGGAAGCTGAGGAAGAGGATGCCTTCAGGAGACCTCAAAGTGTAGCTGAGTGATAAGCCAGGAATAAGCTCCGGATTCTCGATGCCCTGGCCCCACTGGCTGGGAGAGCTGTGTTGGATCAGGGCTTTCTTACACAAGCCCATTAAATACTTGATTGTGCCCCAGAGGTGGGAGACAGGCAGCACAGCCTCCCTGACAGAGGTTGGTTTTGCTTGGAGCCTGATCCAGCTTGGCATGTTAATCAGACAACTTATTGCTGCTCTTAGATTGCTGGGAGAATAGTCTGGTTGTTTTTTTTTTTTTTTGTCTGACTGTCATTAATTTAAAACTGAATTCCTGTTAGAGCAATCTGATTAATCAATGTCACACTGAAGAATGCAGGAGTGATTTAAAGCCCTGTTCTTACTCTGATCCTCTTTTCTTTAAGGTCTGATTTTTTAACACTACCTTTCCAAGGAGCAGAAGTTTTACTTGACAATGTGGTGCCACTTCCAGGTAATGGAGCTCTTGATGTACTGTTGGTGCTTCTCCTGCAGGTTTCCATGGATGCCAGATGTGTCCAAGCCATGATTCTGTCTAAACCTTCTACCTCCCATTGCCAGTGCAGCCTCTGATGTGACAAGAGGAAGGATTGGAAAAATTGTATTGTGTTCTTCTAAATGTGCTAGCATGGCATAACCTGTCAGAATCCAGGGGAAAGATGATAAATGTCCAGGCCTTTTCCTGCTTGGAGAAGAGAATTAATTACTGTCCTAAGCAGCAAGTTGGCAGGACTGGCAGGGTGTAGGTGCAGTAGCTGTAACTGCTCTAATTCTTCTGTCATAGAGCTGCTGTAAATGCAAACTTAGTTTTTAATCTGCAGACAAATACCTGACATTTTCCTCCTGAAATGACTGATTTGTAAAGTTCTGTGTTCAAAAGCCAAGCCTGCAAGCACTGGGACAATGTCAGTCACTGCCTAGAAACACTTTGGTTTGCTTTTTTTGTCCTTGGCTCTGCTCAGGTTCTGGGCACCTGTGGTACACACTTTTAAGTTCCCAGAGCCAGTGGTGCCCTGTGTGCAGGGTCAGCAAAGCCCTGAGGGACCTGAGCTTAGTTTACTGAGGATCAAAACACCAATGGCAGCTCCAAGATGTACAGCCAAATGTACTTTGCTGTCTTTAAAGCCTCCCAATTCATCAGCCACTTGTGTTCACACGATCATGGCTGGTGGCTGTAGGAAGCTCTTCATCCCTTCCCTGCAGAACCAACAGCTCCAGGAACGGGATCATCTGGGCCATGAGGATTCTCTGGCCCAGTGTGCATAGGATGCCAGAGAATATTAGCTCAATAGTCCTTCCTGGCCTGTAAAGCCTGTGAAAGACCTCATTTGTTTTCTCTGCTCTCCTTTTTCCACAGACGAGGATCACTTTTCCCCGGAAGCCGACGCCGCTGTCAGTGAGATGACCAGAGGCGCCGTCCTCGTGGCACAGGTACAGGATGTGTCTGGAGAAGTCTTGTTGCTGGTGTCCTCTGCCCTGCACTCTGTGTTACATAAAACCCAAAGCCAGAGCCTGCCAGCCTGGCTCCTGGGAAGTCCTGGGGCTGGGAACTTCCATAAGCGTTTCTCGGGTCTGGGAAGGGATGAGTATTCCCTCTTGTTTCTGGTGCAGGCAGCGGGGAGGGGACCTGGATGGGTTTGCAGAGCAAACACTGTTGTCCAGTGGATCTGGGGTCCCCTGGGTCTGCACTGCTTTGCCAGTCCTCACTGGTTTTGCACCATGGACATGTGGGATCTGGCTCCAGCTGGCCAGAGGCAGCGCTGGGACTTCTGGTGATGTCCCAGGGACTTTTGCAGGCAGCACCTGCTTGCAGTCCAGTAGTGCTCACCTCTTCTGAAGAGCTCCTGGTAGTGGCTGTAGCTGTCTAAGTGAGTTGGGACCAGAATTGCTGCACACTCACGTTTTTCTGTGTTTCCAGGTCACAAATTATGACAGTGTCACGGGGCTGCCGCTGATACAGCTGTGGAACTTGATGGGAGATGAGGTGGGTATATTGATGTATATATTGAAAACTCCTTAATCATAAACTTTCTATTGTTGATTAGGAACTTGCAGAATCCATGTTTGTTGCTGTGGCTTGTTCACTTACCTACTCTTTTTTTGGGTTTTTTCCCCCTCCCTTTAGGTGGTGTCAATAAACAGGACTCTGGTGGAAAGAGGGTTTGCTCGGTGGCTCGACTACTAGCAATGTCCTAGATGCCTTGACAACTCTTTCTGCAGAGAAAAAACAAAAGACAAAATCTTGTTTTGCACTGTTACAATTCGGTTTGGCAACTTCCCCCGAGGAGACCTGTTTACACCTGCCTGCGGAGTTTTGTGGTCCATTGAAACACGTTTTGCTCAAGTGTTACCATTTCACTAGAACAGATACCTCATCTCCTGAAAGGGGGTGTTCAAAGCCATAATGACAGATACTGTAGCTTTAAAGCAAAAAATCCTCCCTGGCCTCTGCTCAAAATTTAAATGGGAAAAAACCTTAAAACCTTTGGGTCTGGCTGGAGGCAAAGGCCCCCGAAACGGTAACCGCGCTTTGGTTCCGGCTGTGTCGTGCCCCGTGAACTTGGTGTCTGCTTTTTCCAAAAGTTACACCGGTTGTCCTTTTTTAAACAGGCCCTGCCTATGAAATTAATGAATGTTATTAAGGAATTTAATATTTAATATTAATATGGATTTTTCTGTATTGTGCCAGTAACCTGCACAAACAGCATCCATCTTGTGTCTTCCTTGCGCCGGGAGGTGGAGGAATTGCGTTCCTGTGTCTCACTGCAATCATAGATTTTAGGCTTGATCTGCTCTCCCTGGAGGGGCTTGGAGTGCAGGATGTTACCACTACAATTTTTGCTCTGAAATGTCATGTATTTAAAGAAAAGAAACTGCTTGCCAAGCCCAATTGTAGTTTATATTTTTCTAGCCGTGCAAGTCTGTAAATATATATAAAAAAAACATTGTAATATTTTGTACAAGAAAAACACTGGAAACAAAGGGAACTTTACAGAAACTTTTTCACACCAAAATGTCCTATATAGGTAGAACTGGTATGGAGTGCATTAGGGTAGCCAAATTATTTGGAGCATCTGAATGTTGGGAGTGTTTCAGCTCTGCTGTATGAGGATTAGTGTCCCCTTAGGTTGCTGTCTGGTTGAAATTGTGATCGCTGCATCCTTTGCTATGTTGCTGTACAGATCTGTTAAAAAAAAAAAAGTAACAACTTGGCATTACTCTTGCAGTGGTGTTCTCTCTCAATTTTTTTTGTTGCTCCTTTTTAGATTTCTATTACATATTTAAAATTTCGCTCAAGTAATTTAAGCTGACTTAATGCTCTTAAAGACATGCCCTCTAATGTGTATCATTTTAGATATGGATTGAGCTGGGATTTATTGCTGGCAGAGAAGACGCTTGCCAGAAATTGTTGATATAGTCAGTCCTCAGAAGTTGCTTCAGGTGATTCAAGGATGTGCTCACATCCTGTGAGCTGACACGCCAGAGTATCACATATTTGGACAGTGGCCTGCAAAAGCCTTTGGTCCAATCCCCTCTGCTAGGGAATGGTTATATCCTTCCTTTCTTGGAGTTCTCTCCTATTCGGCGCTTTGATTTAATGTTCGTGTTTGCAGTAACATCCAAGGAAAACTAAATTTGATAACTCAGATCTATAAAAAATATATCCTTTTGGAATGTTTCTTTCCATTTCAATTAAAGCTCAAATTTTAAGCTGTCTTAATGGAACTGTGATGACTTAAGAGCCTTCATTTCCTGCCTTCATCAGAGCAGCCCTGGGCTCCTTGCTCTGCACCCATGGGGTGGGTGTGTCGCTGCTTACTGTTCATGGCAAAGTTTGGCTTGTCTGAATGTTGGTGTTTTCCCTTCTTTGAGAGGTGTCAAAGTCAGGATTCTACAACAGGGATGGGGAGCTCTGCCAGGGTCAGCTCTGTGTCCCTTGTTTTCCTCTGGCTCTGCACTGTGGAAGAACATCCTGTTCCCTATTTGTGTTGAGCACTGCCTGGTTTTTAAACTGCAGTAAAATAGAACATTGCAGGGTGAGAGGAACTGAAATAAGGAGGTGTTGGCAGGTAACATATACACAGCTCTTTTTTCTTTAAAATCACAACTCTCAGCCTGTACACGAACATTAATGGGGGGGCTATTTTAGGTTTGGAGATTTTTATACTATGGACAAAAGGGAGTGGATTTGCTGAGATGGGGGAGGGTGTAGTTGAATATGGAGTGCTTGGAAAAGGCACAGATCCAAAAAGGCCCAGGGGAGGTTGTGGCAGTGGTGCTTTGTGCCCTGTCAGACGTCGGGAACGAGGCTGTGCTGGGTTTGGAGTGGGTCGTGCTGCTCGTAAATCCAGCAGTGGCCCCTGAGCAGCTCCGTAATCCTTGGCTCAGGCCTGAGGCTGAGCACAGGCACACTGAGCTGTCCCAAGGGGTGCTTTGACTGAAGCCCTTCAAAGGGGCTTTTCCCTTTGGAAAGTGGTAATTTTATTACGGGTGAAATGAATGAGGTCTCTGGAGAGGCCTCATTTACAGCCTCCTGGAGAGCTTCCCTGGGCTGCACGGCACACTCCAGCACTCCCTGCCAAGCAGCCCCTGCATGCCCACATCCCCTCTCCGGGCTCTTTCTGTGGATGAGAGGTGCTTCCTAGGAGGCCTCCTTCCCATGGCTGCTGCCCCTTGTCTCCTGCTCTGGGTGCAGGATCAGGAGCCCATCCCTGGGCAAGCAGCACCTTCCTGCCAGATCTCTGGAGTGCCAGGGCTGCTCCTCTGGCAGAGCCTGGAGCTGATTTCCCTTTGGCACATTGATTTCAAGGCTCCTCAGGGAGGGAGGAGGGCAGAGTTTTTGGAGCAGATGGAGAGTAAGGGAGCCCCTGTCTGACATTGGTGTGTGGAGCACTGACACGAGGAGCAGCTCAGCTCCCACAGCCATGGGTGCAACCTGGAGCATGGCTCAGCACATCTCTGGTGGGAACTTCACTGGCAGAGGCTTTTTTCTAAAAAGAAAGAAAAATGAGGTGCAAGCTGTATCTTCCACTGCATCACACAGCTCCATGGGTCCCACCTCGGTGCTGTCCCTGGGAAGCTGGTGTGTCAGAGGCTGCTGAGCAAGAATTAGAGAACCTGCGTCTCGCCTTTAGTTCGCTGTCTCAGGGGCTGTGTTTTGGCTTCAGACACCTCTGCTTCCTCCCCCCTTCGTTCCCCACCCCATTCAAAAAAAACCAAACCCCAGCAAGGATAGATAAGAAACTCTGACTGCATTGGGCACCAGGGGTGAGGATGGCAGCTGGAGGAGAGACCTGGGGCTCTTTGCCAGGGGCAGTGTCAGAGCAGTTTTGCCCGGACAGCCCCTGGTCCCAGCTCCCCAGCACCGCTCAGCCTGTGCTGCACACAGAACCTCCCCTGGGAGTCGGTGTAAGGGCGTTTGAGGCCGTTTGTCCTTCTGACCTTCACAGCTCCCCCTGGCACCGTGTCCCGCAACTTAATTACATGTGAGTGGAAAAAGTGCTTCCTGTTTGTTTTCTAAATTGCCCGAAAGCCTTCCTGGCTCATCCGTCATCCTGGGAAGGTGAGTAATGGCCCTGCCGTGGCTTGTCCACACAGCCCCTGAGTTCACAGCCTCCTCTCCTGCCCTGCCTCTGCTCAGGCTCAAGCTGCTGAGTTTTGCTCCCTAGGTGGGAGCAGGGGGGTGCCGACGTCCCCTCAGACCCTGAGCCCTGCACCCTTTCTGGCCCTGCAGAGCCTTTGCTGGGGTGAACACGTGCTGGGAGCTTTCCTCTTGCTGAATCAAGGCTGTAAAGAAGCTGCTGCGCATGCCCAGGTGTTTTGGTGTCTGAAAGCAGGGTTGGATGTTTCTGACAACATTCCCCATCCTCGTGGAGAGCAGGAAAAAGAAAAGGGAGTTGTGCTGTAGCTGTGAGTGCACCGAGGTTTTAACCTCCCCCTGGGAGAGGGATCAGAGGGACTCTCTGGTTTGTGCACTTCATGTCCCAGCTTCAAAACCCTGTGTGTTACCTGGGGGATGTTATTCTTTTTTCGTGCCCTGACTCTGCAGTTTGGATTCAAGAACGCTGAAGAGACATTTCATGCTGTTTCAAGTGAGGTGCCCTCATTTCTGGATAGCAGCACTCTCAAAGTAATCCGTGGATCTGGGTTTCTCTCCTGTGTGTTGTCTGTCGCTCTCCAAGTGCACCTGAAGCACTTCTCTGGCCCTCAAGTACCATTCTTGTTCGCAGCCACGAGTGGCAGCATGAGCATCTCCTGGTTCTGTCACATTCCCCTGAGCTCTGCCTGCTGCAGGGACGTTCCCTGGCTGCTCCACCATCTCCCAGCATGGCTGCTGGGGCATCCAGCTGCCTCCGGCCCCCCAGCCTCCTGTTCTCCCTCAGATTTCCGGTCCCCAGTGCTCAGGAGGGATTTCCAGGAAACCCAGCCCTAAGGGAGACACTTGTTCATCACTGGAAAAGTTGTTTTGTCAGAGCAGGAGGAAATGTTTGGCTGCCTTGTCAAGTGTGTAGCTCTCATTCTGCTATGGGACAGTGGCAGTGTCATGTGCAGGACGGGGTGAGGGGTGGCAGAGTGAAGTGCTGCAGGTGCCCAACCCTGTCCCCAGACGCTTCTCGAGGACAGAAAGACCACAAATGGTGAGGGAAGAGTCGTGGTGGAGAAAGCTTGGTTCGCTTTCTTTGTATCTGCCCTGTCCCCTTGACACCCACACCCCCGCCGCCGACCCCGTCCCTTCCTCGGGAGAGCAGCAGCCTCTGGTCGCAGTGGCAAGGAGGGAGCGAGTCCCGGTGGCGAGCACAGAGCAGCAGATGGCACTCGAGCACCAGCCCAGCCCCGCTCCGCCGCTTCGGGCTGAGCCGCGCCGGGGAAGCGCGGCCGCTCGGGCTCGCAGTCCTTGAAGGGAGATGTCTCATCTCAGCTATACACTGCGTCTATAGCACCTTGATTTACATGCCTCGGATGTTCCTCTCTGCTCGCAGGTCCAGATTGTATCTCTGCTTGTGCAGGTTTGTCCTTACATAGTGTCTGGATGTGAGATGATAAAGGGAGAGTGTTACTTTTCACTCACGGAGACAGACCCCTAATTTGCTTGGACGTGTTTTGTGATCGTGGCGTGCCTTTCCCTCAGAGCTGCCTCAGAACACAGAAACAAGATTTTTTTTTTTCTCAAATAAGATCATTTTGTCCCTCCAGCCAAAATGAAGTGAGTTTGTTGTCCTCACACTGAAAATGGACTTGCAAGTGCAGAAAGTGAAAAGCAGAGTTCAGCTTGATTGTTACAGAGGCAACAGCCAGAGGAATGAATGAGTCAGGGGAAAATGTTCCTGTTGAGATGGTCACGGTGTGTGCTGGGCATGCAGAGTGGTCCCCTGGGTGAGGAGCTCTGGCTGTGGCTCCCCTCGGTGTCCCAGCACTGCTGCTGCTCCTGGCAGAGCTGTCACATCCCAGGGCTGGCTGTTTGCAGGGACAGCTGAGCTTCCAAATACACAAGCCCTGACCCCGGATTCAGACCATGCTCATTCTCCTCTGGACCCCTGGGACACTTGCCAGTGGCAGCTGAGATGGCACAAGCCCCCCGAGGTGCCACAGCCTGGGCCAGGCTCGGTTTGCCCTTGAACAGGGCAAGGCACCCGGGGCGGGTTTGCCCAGGAACGGGGAGGAAGCTCTTGCCCCAATGTCTGCTGAGCACCCCAGCCCCAGGCCGAGTGTGCTGTGCCCCCCGTTATTGAAAATGGGGGAGAAAAACCACTTGTGAGCCCCCAGCTCTCCTGTGTGTGAGACCCATACCAATCCAGATTTCTGTCAGCAGCTTGATCTCCCGGGCCGTGTTCTGGCTCTGCAGTGAAGAGGTGCCCTCGTTCTTCCCCTTGCCTGACTCCTCTGTAATGGAAGGGCTAAATGCTTATTACTTTTTTGTAGCCTTTTCCGCTTGCCAATCAAACGTGTCTGGTTGGGGTTTGTTTTGTTTCCGTGTTGCTGGGACTGTGCAGGACGCTCCATCTCGCTGTAATTACGGTTCCATCATTGTCTTGGCACAGAAACATCTGCTGTCTCCCTGCAATCTCCACTTCCCTGTTTCTTTGGTGGATTTCATGGATCCCGATGACCTTCTATTTTCCATGACATCTCAGTGAACGCAGCTGTTCCTCTTGCGTTCCCCTGTCTCTCCATCTACCTCTTTTTTTCCTATCAGCATCTCCAATGCATTTGGAATTTCAGCTCATCTGCTTATCAAATCAATATCTCGCCATTGCCTCTGCGCCGTGGCCGCCGGGAACGCGGCACTTTGCCCCCCACTGCTGGGCTGCCTTCCCTCTGAACACAACACATCCCCCAGCTCCTGCCTGGAGCCTTTGCTTTTCTCATTTAACATTTTAAAGTCCATTTTCTCAGGCTTTCTATTTTGATTGTTTTGTACCCTTTGGCTGTCTGGGTCTGAGGACCATCAGTGCTGCGGCTCCTCCTGAGCAGTGACATGTGTGGGACGGATGGACGGATGGATGGATGGGTGGATGGATGGATGGATGGATGGATGGATGATGTTGCCACTCAGGGTGATGTCACTGCTCGTTGCTAGTGACAGACTGAGAAAAGTTGGAGTGTGTGAGGAGAGGAGCTCTGAAGGGTCTGGAGAAATACAGGCTCAGCTGCTGGTTTCGTGTGACCTTGTTGGAAGAGCGTGAGGTCCATGAGAGTGATGAACAGAGATACTTCAGGTTTTATTCTGTTCTGGCACCTTTTATTACTAGGACTTTACTCGTATGCCTATTGTCTTAAAAAATATTAATTAAAAAATCAGTCCTATAGCTGCTGCAAATGGACTAATAAAACTGGGATATGACAGGACCTTAAATCTCTGCTTTGTTCTGAAAAGTGTGCATCCCAATTCTCCACCTCTCACTCCTGTCTCACCTGCCAGCATGGCAGGACCCCAGCCTGGCCCAAGGTACTCTGTGATGCTGCAGCAAAATTAATCCCTAGAATATTAAAGGCATATGGGGTTTTGTTATTTTAGTCACCTTTAACCCGTGGTCTGTGTACATCTGAGCTAAGAATATCCTGTTCTTGAAAGGTTTTGCAGAAGTTTGGCACCTGGAAGGTGTAACAGAGGAGAGGGGAGCAGGTAGGGAGCTGGTGGAGATAAGGATTCACGCAGTAACTTCATAGATGGATGGAAATAACACTGTGTTTGCATCACAGCTTTTCCTCTTTCAGGGGCGTGTTTATGCAGAGCTGCTTTTTCTACAGATCTGCATTGCATGTGGGTGCTTGTACCTAAGTAGGGCTGTGAAATCATGGATTAAGGGTTCTAGTCATCCAGAAGGAGGGATGTGGCAGCTGGAGTGGATAATGACTCCCTGACTGGGGAGGAGAAATGCTCCCATGGAGATGGGAAGCAGTGGGTTTGGTGAGGACTCAGCTCTGTGTCCTCACCCAGGCAGAGCTGTCGGAGCATCACCAGCAGCAATTCCTGTTCCCTGGGGACAAGGACAGGGCACCTTCACTGGGCTTTTGCCCCTGTACAGGGAGAGGTGCACAGGAAGGCACAGCAGCAGCCTGGCTCCAAATTGGGGGCTCAGGTGTTGGGCCAAGTGTGGATCTGGAATGGGCCAAACCAGAGCAAACCGAATGGGAATTGCATAGGGAATAAGTGTTAGAGGGAATAATCTGCATCACTTAACGCTCCAACAACTCTGAAATAATTGGCTGTTTCCTGGGCATATCCAGAAGAGCTAAAGTGTTCTCCCTGTTGCCTTTTGCCTGGTGATCTTCCAGAGACCTGATTGTCTGCCTCTCCCTCGCCCTCTACCTCCTGGGCCCCCCTCCCTCAAATTTCTCCCGGAGTTTGTATTTTTCCCCCAACAATGTCTCTAAAGAACCATAAATGTGTAACGTGTGTCCCAACGCCTGGATTTTAATAACGTGCAGCAACCCCCATCAGCACAGGCAATTTCACATTCAACACATTATTGCTATTTAAAGCGCCGAGGTATAAAAATGATTGGCAATCCAGCTCTGCCAGCCCGCGCCGCCGCTGCCAGATTGTGATTTTTAATATTGGCTGCTCTGCGCAGTCGTTCCCTCACCTTTGACTTGCAGATTTCCCAACGTCAAAATAGCAAAATCATTTTGGGTTGTACCAGGCACATTGCTCGCTGCTGAAAAGAAGCAATTACCATTAAATATCCCCCTGGCTGGATGTACACAGACACACCCGCACGGGCTGGGCCGCGGCTCCAGCCCAGCATTTCCCCGGCTCTGCACATACCTTTTACCTGAGCTGCTGGATTTTGGGGGCATGGGGGCCATGGGCAGGTGGGGTATTGTGTTGTCTCTCTGTTGTGGTTATGGAAGAGGGAGGACACTGGGATTCATCCCAGAGGGGTTGCTCCAGGAGGGCTGATGATTTTTGTGCTCCCAGGGCTGTGACAGAGATCTCACATGGAGCCCAGAGGTGTTGGTTGTGTCAGGGCTGTTCCCATGAACCTGTTGCTCTGGACTAATGTACAGTGTGAATAAAGATTGGACCTCTGAGAATTTCTGTTTGAGGCAACCTCTCCCTGCTTACCTTGAGGTGACCAGAAAACAGCCCTTCTTGCATGAAAACAAGACTGTCTTTGCTGAGATAATGTCCCTGGAAAGTTCTCTGTGTGCCATACAAAATCAAGTGAACACATGACAGGTGGGTAATTTCTCTCCTGCTGTTGCTTTCTGAGGTCCCTATCCAGGCCCTGCTGCAGAGTGGCTGGAGGAAGGCAGGAAATCCTCATCCTCAGCTCTGCTCGAGGAGCTGTGCAGGGAGCAGGACCCAGAGCAGGGTCCCTGGGGCAGGCAGTGCAGCTCTGGGGTCACACCTCAGGCTCCCACAGCTGCACAGCCCAGTGGTGACACCGGGAAGAGCTGGGAGTGGGGATGGGGCTGGGATGAGGGATGGAGCGAGCTCACCAGCACGGTGACATTAAACAGTGGCCTTTCTCTCTTCTAAAAATACCTTCTCCCTCTTGTTCCCCACCGCAGTGGAGGAGATGGTGTGCCAAATCCACCTGCTCTGGCAGCTTTTGGGACAGGAAAGAGGAAATCTTTTGGGTGATCTTGGGGAAACTTTGGTGCCTTGTGCAGATGTGGAGCGAGCAAAGCCCTGGGAAAAGGCAGCCCCTGGAGCCAGGGAGCAGTGGCAGCACTTTGTCACCATATTTACACTTCCACTGGCCCAACATGAAGCATTTGGCTCTCCTCCACTTGCGGAAGGGATTAGCTACTTCATAACATCTAGACAAGATAATCTCTCCAATTTTGCCTGGAAGAAGTCCCTGACAAAGAGCAGCAAAGCAACAATAATGCCAGATGAAGCACTAATTGAGTTTGCCTTCTTATTACTTTCTTGGCTAAGTTTGTGTTGGTTTGAATTTTATTTTTTTGTTGTTGTTGATACAGAACAGCAAAACACTGTCCCTGAGCTGGCTCAGACCAGCAGAGTTCTGTCTATGGTGAACTGCAGCCACACAAGGAGGTGAGCAAAGAGGCGAGGGGGAATGGCTACATAAAGTTACGTGCAGTGTAAGAAATGTTACACGCTCCATCCTCGCTGGAGCAGTGCTGCTCTGATGGTGCATCACACTAAAACCCCACGAGAGCCACAGGGCTTTAGTGCTGCATCAATCCAAAATGGCCTCGGCCAGGAAGAACAAATCCAGGAGCCTCTGCCCACTCCAGCTAAGTATTTTTCAGTTTCCCCAAGTTTTTCCTTCCCTTGAAAGAGCACCCTAGTAAGAAATAGCAGGAAGAATAGCTGCTGTGCTCCTGGGCCTCCAGGCGTGGTTCCCCAATGATGCGGAGAGTTTCATTTGCAAAGGTGAAGCTGAAGTGCTCTCAAGTGCCAGCGAGGCAAATGTCACCTCCTGGAGCGCTGCTGGACCGTGGGCTGGGCACGGCTGGTGGCTCAGCCCAGACAGCCCCAGCTCAGCACCTGCTCCTGCAAAATTGGGCAAGCAATGGTGCGTGCAGGAGACGTTTGCTGGTGCTGTGTTATCCCACCAATATTTTAAGGATAACATAAGAGGCTGCTGTCAATTCTGGCCTCCAAGCAAAACACGTCATCCTTGTTTCCTTTCTCTGCTCGCTAAGTGATAGCCATGTATATTTTTAAGGGGATTGTCCTCTGGATTCTTTTTATTTGTCATCCAGTATCGAAGCTGTAAAGGTCACATTTTTCAAGTTCTTTCCTTGGAGCTTCAAAGACTATACATTTACTTTAAACAAAAACTAAAAACCCAGCAATTTTAGAAAACCACTCCACACCCAGGGACTCGGGAAAGCTCTAAATATCCCTGCCAAAGCTCAGTGCTCTCAGCTCAGCTTAAGAACAGTCTGATTTTGCTTAGCTGTAACCAGTCTGTAAGTGTATTTACACTTACAAACTGCACATTTGTAATTGTGCCTGTTCATGAGCAAGTTATGACAAACAAGTGTGGAGTGCCCAGTTCTTATTTCAGCCAGTTAAAGGTTTGGTCCTGCTCGGCCCATCTCCAGGCTCTGCACCACTCCCTCATCCCACGGGAACACAAAGGCTGCAGGTGGAGCAGGGATGTCACCGCGGGGCTGTGGCAGTCACACAGAGCACACACAGGCACCGGTGCCAGGCTGACCTGGCTGGGTGCCACCTCCAGGACAACACGTGGTGCCCAATCTGGCACCGAGGCAGAGGGGAGGGGGACAATGCCTGACCCAGCTGAGAGCCGTAAGTGCAAAATTAACCCATCAGTGTAATTTGGGTAAGTCTGAAGTGGCAGAGGGAGTTCATTACAGCGCAGTGCTCCATGCGGGATCCCAGCCTTTCTTCCTTCAGTGTCTGGAGCCTGGAAGCCACTTCTGCTGGGCTGTCAGCTGGGCCTCACACAGGTTTTCATACAGGTCTCAGCGTGAGCATTAAGCAGGTGGATGAGGCTGGAAGGGAAATGAAGGACCTGAAGATCTGGATCAAGCTCAGAAGGAGCGAGGGGAGCATTGTTACAGACCTTGTCACCCAAAATCTCTCTTGGCTCTTACTCTCCTGACAAAGCCTGTTCTAATTATTTGCATAGCTTGATCTTGACATCAATGGAAACTCCAGCTGAACTTTGGCCAAGAAAGGACGGGTATGTCAGGGCCAGTTGCTTAATTATGTTTACAGCTAAATTGCTGCAGTGTATCTTCACTTCCTTGAAAGTGATTTTCCTCTGCTCTTTAATTTCATAGAACAATATGAAAGACATGAATCTTCATGAAACTCCTCTCCTAATGCAGCAGAGACTCCACAGTGTTTGCAGGCTTTGCTTTTCATCACAAGAGGTCCCAGGGGAGGTTCAAGGTAGGATCCTTGCCATCCCAGCTCAGCAATCACAGAAAGCCAAATAAATAAAGCAGGAAGGTGGCAAAGCCCTGATTCAGCAAAGGCAGAAGCACAAGTTCAGCATTAACCTCTGCTTAAAATGATTTGGAACAGAAGAGTTAATCTCATGGCTGCCCAAAAGTCAGACCAGGAATCCAGGGCCTTGACAGTCGGCACATCAGTGCTTTAAATCTAATGGGAGAGGGTGCTTAAAGCTGAGGAACGGCTTAAATGTGAGAAGAGCACGTTCCCTGGTAGGAGGTGATAACTCAAACACTGGTTTTCGGTCCATGGCCGCACATGGTGGTCGGGTGTGATTTTGGCCAAGGCACTGATGCCCTGAGGGAGGCTGACGCTGGATGCAGCGGGTGGACGACTGCAGAGGAGGCTGCCGTGGGGGCCCAGCAGCTCCTCCTCGCTCCCATCCCTCACCAGGGGAGGCTGGAGATCCCCGGGCACTGCAGGGAAGGGCTGGGGACTGGAGGGGTGTCAGGGCAGCAGCTCAGCCTTGGGCTGCAGTGCTCCCCCTGCTCAGCAAGCACCGCCCTGGTGAAGCCTCGCCGATGTGGGAAGGAAAGTGTAGGATCAGCGTAAGGGTCCATGTGGATCCCAATGTAGGGGAGGGGTGCAGGGTCTGCCCTTTGGGGTGCAGGGGTTTCACTGGACACTGGGTGGGAGCGGAGGGAGGGAGTGCAGGATGCCTCCTGGAGCGGTGGGTTTGCAGGTTAAACGTGTGAGACATCCCCTGAGGAACGAGTGCGATGCTGTCCCAGCCCAAAACGCGCCCGGTGCGGGCGGGACGCGGCTCCCGCAGCCGGCGAAGCCCGGCTCCCTCGCTCTCCGTGCTTATCTGATCTGCACCTCCGTAATGATGTGGTTAGAATTGAATTATGGTGCTTTAATGTAGTTACAGCTACATTTCCCAGGCACATTTCTTCCTGACGTACAATGCTGGAATTTAGGATGTGGCCAGAGGCTGTGTGTGACTCCTTGTCTCCCGGGCTCGTTGCAGCCTTGCCACGTGCTGTGCCAGGCCCTGGCCGGAAAGGCAGACTTAGGAGCTCAGTCCACATCTGCTGCTGGGAAATCAGTGAATTACGTGGAAAGCCAGGGAATTACATTAAAGGTAACCCCAGGGCGACAGCCCCGTGTGCAGGGAGCGAGGCTCCTGCCTGCACACGGCTGTGCTGCTGTAGCAGGGAGAGGCATGGCTGGACAACAGCCCCTGCACGGACAGTGTCCCACAGCTGGGTCTGGTTCTGTCCTTGTTTTCCAGCTGCAGGAAAATACCTTCCAAGATACATGGATGAAGGGGTGGTCTTTAGCCAATATCCGTGGTAGTGCGACCGTGAGGATGTGGTGCTCGTTGGAGATCTGTGCTGAGACAGTCTAAAGCCTCATGGAAACTTTCTTGCTCATGTCTCCTTTGATGTGAACTTAATGGTCATGGAATTTGCTGTATCAGCAACGAGAATCATTTGATTAACTGGAAAGAAGCAAACGAAGTAGTTGACTCTAAAATCGGGCAGGAAATGATGGGTTTGCCATTTCCATCATGCCAGAGGTGCAGGAATGCCCAAACTTCAAAATGTGAGGGATTCCCACCATCTACAGAGAGGGAGCTTTGCTTATCAACCTCTCCGGGTGTTTTCATCAATTCTGATCTGCCTGTTGTTAATTTAGAACGATGGTGTCCTCTGGGGAGTGACTTGTTTTTCCTACCCCTGATTCAGCTCCACACTTGTGAATTTTAAGTGCATGTGCATATATAAATGAGTGTCTGTATTTATCCAGATCCTGCCAGTGCATGTTTTGCAATAATTCTCCTTGGATGCTCTTGCTTTCTCCCGCAGTCGATTTTTTTGAATGACATGGAACTGATAATGGATGTGGTTTCAGTGTGATTGGGCTGACTCGTCTCATTCCACCTCTCCTGCTTTTGAGCAAGAATGTGAGGACTTGCTGTGTCTATTTTAGATTCCGTCATGAAAGGAATAATTGAGATTGAGATTCTTAGTCACTCAATGCAGAAGGTCAGGGAATTAATGCTGTGTTACACCAGACCATTCATTTACTGGGCCTCCTTTTTTTTTTTTTCCCTTAACTGTCTGTAGAGGAAAACAAATGTGGCTCAGAGAAGGTAACGCATCTTCAACGCCGCGCACAGCCCCAGCCTCTGATAATACACACTGTTTATCTTTATTTTGGGGGTGTTCCAGGGTAGTTTTATCATCATAATTGATTAGTGGCGACAGGGAGAAAAAAATCCAGGAGTAACAGGAAGAAATGATTCCAGTGAATCCATTGACTCAGTGGTAGCATTGATCTACTTCTGAGAATTATTTATAGGAGAAGATTCATAGTTAATAATATTAGTTTGGACTTTGGGAGCAGTTTATCAGAGGCTCTTAAAGGCCTTTGGTAAAAATTAATCAGGGAGAGAAATAAGGTAGACAGCCTGGTTTTGGGAGAGAGAAGGAAATGGGATTTCTGGCATAATGCCATCCATCCCAGGGCAAGAGACAACACAAGGAGTAACTTGGGGTGCTTGTAAATGTCCAAGCACAGGAGCGAGAGGCTGGATTTCCAGCTGCTGTATCAGACAGCAGAGCTGAGGAAAGGTCTTTGGAAAATTCCCCATTAACCCCCTCCTTCAGATGAAGCCAAGGTGCCCACAGGACAGTCACCCCCACCAGATGCAGCAGGGAGAGCTGCCCAGGGACAGCACAAACCCTCCTCTTCCCCTGCCTCTCTTTCCTGCTTTGTTTTTGGCTTTAACTTAATTGATCTGTATCCTGCAATCCTACCCGCAGGAGGAATGACACATCTGAAAAAAGCAGGAGGATTTGTTTAAAGTGAGCTGCTTGGGTTTTTCACTGTGTGTATATATAGAATTGCCTGGAAGTAGTAAATAGAATTAAACACTGTGGTTCTGAAAAACAAAATTCTCAGGGCTGTCTGTTGATTTCAAAGCTGATGAAAACAAAGCAGGCTTTGAAATCTTTCCTTGCAGAGCTTCCCTCTCCTCCCTTATCATATGATAGATGGGCCTGATAATATTTGGGTTTTATTCTTCTTTTGAAACAGTTGAAAAAACGCTATTTTCTCAGTTAAGATGAAAATCACGATGTTTTTAATAAGGTCAGTGTAATGTCTTCATTAGCAAATGCTGAAATAATTTGATGCAGATCTGGAACTTGACGGGAAAAAACTACAATGTCTACCCAAAATATAGAGCCACATTTGCACCAGGTGTGAATCAGTACTGCTTCCCTAAAATTACTGGTTCTGGGATTACCAATTCCGGTTTAGGGACTGGCTGCTGTGTTTTTAAGTAACTCCCTCCTGCACAGCCAGACTCAGTGGTTTTTGTTTGTTTTCCTGCCTGGCCCTGGGCTGCTGTGAGCCCCAGGGCTGGGCAGCGCTCATGGGCGTTGGGTTTGGTGGTTTCCTTTCAGGTGATGGAGCAGGTGGAAACAAAGAGAGGGACTGGCAGCATGGGAGGAGGTGTAGAGCTCACCACGAGGAAACACAGGTGGATGTTAATGGATGGACAGCCTGAAATGGAATCAAAAATATCCAACCCACCAAGTCTGCACTCTGTTGAAATTTTGTCTACAAATATCACAGCCAAAGCTGCTGAGTGCTGTGCACTTTAAAGCCTCTGTTATGAATCCCAGGGACACATAGGAAGTCTTTGCCCAGCTTTTTGGAGATGTGGATGGTACCTAGACAACCCTGACCAGTCTGACACCACAGACCCCGAAGACATCTCTTCAATCCCCTGTGCTGTGTCTCCTCCGAGGCAGGGCAGGCACAGCCCCTCTCCTGGTGGGGCTCTGTGGGGTGCTGCAGGCGGTGGGGTAACGCCCAAGGCAGAGATGCACCAAGAAGACCAATTGTTTGCAATGACATATTCTGCATTTTAAATGATCTTTGACTTCCTGGCAGCTCCCCAGCATGTCACCCCCCGGAATTCTATCTAAATAATGTTTGTCAGGTGAAGCCACAGCTGGGCAGCAGGCAGGGCCCTGCTCCTCACCAGGGACCGCCGAAACCCACTGGCCGATCAATCTCCACAACCTGCTAAATGATAGATGGAATGTAATATAGGTCATTATTTCTTCCCTATGCGTGAAAATGAATTATTCAGTAAAGATTTAGATCCTTTTTATTGTGACACTGAATTTATAGAGCATACAAAACATAAATGCAGATTTCTACAGCCCCAGATAGATGAACTCGATCTCCAGGCAGCGTGAGGTGTGTGCAGCCCCTCGGCATCACTGCACAGCAAAGATGGGATGTCCAGGGCACACGGCTGCAGCCTGGGGGATTGGGACCTGCCACCTTCCTTACCTGGCACAGCATTCCCAATCCATGCCCAGCTGTTTTAGGAGCCCAAGATCTTTTTGTTTCAGAAGTCAGGCTCTCTTCAAGGAGATTTGGCGTCTCATGTCACTCTGGCCTTATAAATGCTGATCTTAACAAACTCTGCATCTCAGTCTCTAATATGAAACGGGAGTTGTAAAAATTGAAGGGAAATTGGTGAGGCTAAAACCTGCTAATGAGAGTAGGTGCTGCGTGAGTACATGGACAGATCTGATCGTCCCGAATTCGTCTGTCCTGCGGAGCCGCCATGGAGGATCCGGGCTGGTTTGAATCAATAGCAGTAACTTTCCTTGTTATTATTCTAAATGCTCCAACTTTTAATTGTGCAGCTGGGGAGAATGTTATCCCTGGCCGGCAGTTACAGATGTCAGCTTTGCAGTTCATTAGCTACTTCCCAAATTCCACTGGGACTTTGGATTTTTAGCACGAACATTAGAGGTTGGCGAGGAGGAGAGCAGAGGGCAAGCCTGCAAATTCTCAGTGGGCTGGAGGAAAATCTGGGACTGGGGCTGGAACAGCACCTTTGAGGCTGGGTGCTGTTGACTGCTGCCAAAGGAAGAGGACAGCGGGTCCTAGTTTGTCACCCGTGGGCTTCAGGTGCTGAACGTGCCCCCAGAGCATCCCTGGTGCCGTGAGTTTGGCTTCTGCTGTGACAGCAGAGTGCGGAGAAAGAGCAAAACTGACTGAACAGATTGAAACTGGTCACCCCTCTGAACCCGGCCTGGGCTCTGGTGGAGGTGGAGAGAGAACGTACTGATAAAGTCTTCCCAAAGCCATTTGACCTGGAACGTTCGCTGATGGAGGGGATAACAGTGGAGATTTCCTTTTAATATATAGCAATCCAAATTTCTTTCTGAGCCATAAGCAGCTGCACTGAAGTTCCTTCTGTCCATCAGCAAAATCTGTCTTGTGCTTGTTCTGGAACCCCGTTAAAATTCTGCACCGCTGCCAGAGAGATTAAAGGGGTAATATAACCCCAGGAACCGCTCTCCTGACTAGTAATTTCCCGGTGATTATTACGAGAAATAGCTAAGATCTAAAGGAGGCTCAAAGGGGGGAGAAAAAGACTGTTCTTTAATCCCCCCCATCCGTTTCCTTTGCACATTGGTGCTGCTTACCCTGCTGGGGTAGGGCCAGGTCAGCCCCTTTTCCCTGTCCTCTCTGGAGGAGCAGAGCCTGCCCCACTGCTGAGCCAGGGTTCAGCACTTCATGGCAAAACAAACCCAATAAAGGGAATTATATCCCATTTTACAGTGGTCAGCAGCACAGCATGAAGAGGAGTGTTTCTCCAGTGGGCCTGACCTCCTAGCCCTGCACACATCCACTCATTCCCACCTTGTTCATTAGTCCCTGCTGGAAAGTGCATCCACATACTTCCCCCAGCCCCAGTAAAAAGTATTATAATCCCTGAGCTGGAAATAGTTGGCAACCCCAAAATAGCTCTTGCAGGCTTGGCTGCTGAGCTGGGAGGTCTTTGGTTGGGAGACATTCGGTGCTGGGCAAGCGGAGGAACTCAAAATCCATGGATGTCTCTGAAAATGTAGGGCAACATGGCTCAGTCCCACTGGGCAGGCGGCCCATGCTCCTGCCAGCGCTCCTTAATTTAGGCGAACCTGATTGCTTTCACCTTAGATAATTACACCAATACCTGGCAGCCCCCTCGCGCTCCTGCCTGATGCTGCAAAGCACGGGTCAAACGCCGAGTGGGGAATGCCGGAGCTGAGGGGACACGCTGGCCGGGCAGTGCCTGTGGGGCCGAGGGGTTCGGTGGTGCTGCTGGAGCCTTGGGATGTGGGGACATCAGGACATGGGAACACCGGGCTGTGGGAACAACAGGAAACAGGGACATGGGGATGCTGGAGCCCTGGAACGCAGGGGCAGTGGGATGTGGAGGAGCCCCAGGACGTGGTGACACAGGGACATGGGGCACTGGGGTGCAGGAGCCGCAGGACGCGGGAGCACCGGGCCCCAGCCGCTCTCTCTGAGCAGCCTTAGAAAGCTGAAATTTAAACCCGGGATGTTCGCAGGGTCCAGGCGGTGCCAAGGGCAGGGTGGGTGCGATGCCCAGGCTTGGTGACGGCATAAATGACACCTCTCAGTAACGCCCGAGTTCCTCCCGAGTCCCTAAAACTTAATTTTCCTTTCCTGGACACCTAACAGGCGCTTTCCAGCCCCTGGAATTCTTCCTGCTGCCCGCCTGCGTGCGCGGGGTGGGGAGCAGAGCAGGGGGGCCCGCAGGGAACAGTTTCACCGCAAGAGCCGCCCCTCGCTGGGGGTCGGGGGCCCCGGGCAGGGTGTCACGGACCCGGGTGGACAGTCCCGGGTGTCACGGACCCGGGTGGTCAGTCCCGGGNACGGACGCGGGTGGTCAGTCCCGGGTGTCAGGGACCGGGTGGTCAGTCCCGGGTGTCACGGACCCGGGTGGTCGGTCCCGGGCGTCACGGACACGCGTGAGGGGCGGACGCGCGCGGGGACGGCGCGGTGACGTCACGGTGACGTCACACAGGGCCACGCGCCGGCGGAGGCTCCGCCCCCGAGAGGGAGGGGCGGGATGGAGGGAGGGGAGGATGGCGGCGGGGGGAGGGAGCGCCGGCGCGGCGCTGAGCTAAGCCGATCCCACGTGTGACGGATCTGGCTGCTGCCCCAGCGCCTCTCCAGTGAGATCCTCCGGTAGCGGAGGGAGGAGGAGGAGGAGGAGGAGGGGGGAAGGGAAAAAGG
>VXAD01009452.1:901958-932106 GCA_013399195.1 Dicrurus megarhynchus
CACGCGTGTCCCGCCCCGCTGGGCCGCGTCCCGCCGCGCCGGGCCCTGCCCGCGCCCCCCCATCCCTGACCCTCCTCTCCCTCTCTGCTCTCTCTCCGCAGACAGCCTTAGAGACTATTTTAGCAAATTCGGAGAAATTAGGGAGTGTATGGTCATGCGGGACCCCACCACCAAGCGCTCCAGGTAAAACCGCCGCCCACCCCGCTCGGGCTGACAAACTTCGCGAGTTGCCGTCGGGGCGGGTGGACCCGCACCCCCCAATCCCTCCCCAAAATCCCACCCCCGCAGCCCACCCCACTCGTGGGGCGCTGCGGGAGGGCTCTCCCCGCCCGCATCCCTCCAGCCCGGAGCAGGAAACAAAGCGGCCAGTGGAGCCGGAGAGGGGCCGGGGGTCGGGGCCGGCCGCCCCCTGCACCCGGAGGCTTCGGGGGAGGAGGGAGGAAGGGGGGGGACCCAGCGGTTTATTTTTATGACTTCTCCCTTTGGCTCTAATTCTCATCACCACCCCCCCCCGCCATCCCCTCGCTCTTTGTCTCTCGCAGAGGCTTCGGGTTCGTTACGTTCGCGGATCCGGCGAGTGTAGACAAAGTCCTGGCTCAGCCGCACCACGAGCTGGACTCCAAGACGGTAGGTGCTGCGTGGGGCTGCCCGGCCGCCCTTCCCGGCACGGCGGGGACGCGACCCGGGCGCTCCGAGCCCCGCTCGGGCCGGTGTCGCGGGCGGTGTCAGGCTGTCATTGAACCGGGACCTTGCATGGCTCGGCTTTTCCTTTATATTTTTTTCTAGACTCTGCCTTTTAACTTACCGAAAGCGGTAACTTTTTTTTTTTTTTTTTTTTTTTCCGAAAGAATTCGCCCATACCGACCGCTGGCTCCTCCCCCGGCCTTATATTTTATTGAGCGGTGACATTGAAAAAGCTGTGGAGCAAAATCCAACTTTTTTTTTGGTGTTGGGCTGCGGAATGCTTTCTGCAGGGAACTTTGTGCTTCTTTTGATTGATTATTTATGTATTGGTGAGCGCGTTTCAAGGTGGGAGTGACTTACTGTCAAACCGTGAAAGCTGCTGCTCGTGTCATTTCCCAAAGTCATTTTTTGGAGAGGTCTCCTCACCTGTGATGGCAGGGCCCCTGCGAAATGCACGCGGAAATTTATGGGAAGCTCTGCAAGAGCTGGAGAGTGGATGTGGTGGAGAAGCACAAGTCCTAATGTGTTGTTGTTTCTCCAGAGCTTTTTTGCTGTGCTCAGTCTCCAGTGAATAGCATAAGGAAAAAAATGCTTGTGAGATTCGGCTGATCTATTTTATTTTGTTTAATAAACATTACATTTCTTTGGGTTTTTTTAAACAAAAATTCCACCCCTGAGTTTGCCCCCTGCCCCGGTATGGTGTTTTCAGTGTTGGGTCAAACAAAAGGTATCGGGCAAGTGCAGCTCTGGGCCCTGTTTTCTCCCTGTGATCAAGGCCATGCAAAAAGACGAAGTTTTGTGCCTCCTACTTTGTTGTAGTTTACAGCTTCGGCAGAGCTGGGAGGGGAGGGGGGAAGGACACTGGTAGAGGTCATCAGAGCTCTGGGGCTGCTGGCTCTGGAGGGGGCTGTGTTTTGGGAAGGGAAGGCTGGTGCTGGTGGAACTGTCTGCAGAGACCTTCTGCTGGACAGATCAGACGTGGTCCTTGCTGTCACTGGGGTTTATAGTCTGTGTTCTGGGGCTTAAGGGTTTTATTTTAACTTGAGCTTGGTGTTAGGAGCAATCCTGTCTCGGTGCTGCAACATCTCATGGGTGCCTGTGTGTGCGAGATTATAGTTAAATGAAGAAAAGGAGAAGCAGGGAGCAAACTGGAGGATATGATTTTTTAAAAATGTAATTTGTATGGAAACAAAAAGCCCAAAGCTCTTGTAGAAGCAGGTGGAATCTAGTGTTTTAATGCGACCTACAGATTCTGCTGGGCTTGCCTGAACACGAAGCCCATGCTTTCACATGCCTTAATAATTTGATTTTAGGTTTAATCAGATATGGTAAGATAACTGATTCAGCTGTGCTCCTGAAATTAAACTCACCAGACTTTTCATGTACAGCTATATTCTCTATGTGTTTTTAAAGATAAATTTAGATAAGAAGAACAAAGGCAAACAGTATCTTGAACGAGGGTTTAAAAAAAAATAATAATGGGAGGACACCCTGTCATATTTCTGACTATAATTAGGTCCTCCCCCAGCTTTTTTCTTGTATCACAGTCTAGTCCCTGCAATGTATTAATTTGCTCTTCTCTGGGGGAGGGGTGAAGAGCTTCACTAGGGCAAATCTGCCTCGATTTTGGTTGTGTGATAATGGTTGAATCAATCCAAATACAAAATTGACCTTAGAATCAGTAACGCAGCTTAAAAGTAAAGCACAGAGCCAGGCAGGTCCTTTCAGGCATGTATTTGTAGAGTATTGTAGTAACTGTTGTGCAGTATAACAAGGCATTTGACTCTGTTTCAACGTTCAGCACAGGAGGCAGATCGGTTGGGTATTGGCATGGAAACGTCGCTCTTGTTTACAGTTACGTTAAAAGCTTTGTTTAGGTAATGGCCATTCATATCAGAAATAGTATTATAGTCATTTCCTAGAGGACTTGTAGATACAGTAAGTAGAATTGTACCTAACTAACTAATTTTTTTTTGGTAGAACTTTGGTTTTTTTGTTTTTGGTTTTTTTTTGGTTGTTTTCTTTTTTTTTTTTTTTTCTTTTTGGTTGTTGTTTAAATAGTTGACAGGGTTATGCAAAAGGTATGGATTTGCCACGTTCATTGCTAGTGTTTCTCTTCAAAGGCTGATGGTGTTTATCCAAAAGGTTTTGGGAAGGAAAATTCAGTTCTTTTAGAAAATCTGTCGCTGTGGTGCAAAGGACTCCATGCTCTTTGAACTGACCTTCAAAAATGAATGTGTTGCTTTGGAGTTTAATGGCTTTCCCAGCTTTTTACCAGGCAGGACTTTGCAGTGATGTCCCTCTGGTGGGCCTGGTGTTCTTTGGTGGGAAAACTTGTAGTTTTGGAGCAAACGTAGAAAAGTGCATATTTTTCCACCTTTGGGTACCGCTGTGGAAAATCCGTACCTGTTGTATTTCCCCAGTAGACAAATGCCTAGTCAGTGCTGAATATATCTGTAGATAATGTTAATCTCTATGAAAAGGTTAGCTTTCTAGATAAATAATTTTACTTTCTATGCTTTTTGAACAATAAAGTGGCATGTAATCGCTCATTTCTCAGGTGTGTCCTAAAAAAGATACGATACTTGTATCTGATGGAGGCAAATCAGTTTATCAGTTGCACATCAAACGTCTGCGATATTTCCCATTTTGACAAATTAATTGAGCAAAACTGCTTTTTAGGAGAGGCCCATGGTTATTTTGCAGTGACAGGAATATTTATCACCACAGGAATAACAATATCAAATGGAAACATCTCCTCTCTTCCTCATCGGGGTTCACTTGAGGGGGGGAAAACACAACAAAAGCCAAATCCAAACTCTAAAAGAAAGCTTGTCCTTCTGAATATGCTTAACACAATCAGCATTAGTGGCATCAGTTGGTTATACAGGCAAGGACAACACTGAAAGCAGTTGCAGGTTGCACAGTTCAGGTAGGATCTAGTACTTTAAAACATCCTTTTCCCGACCCTGTCTGTAGAAGATGTCTGCGTGCAGGTGCTGCTGAGAACCAGAAGTGAAACCAGCAGCACACAGGCATTTTACTGTGATTTAGGGGGGGCAGTTGTTAAAAGATCTGATGTTTTTGTTTACATCCAGCCTTCTGCCTGCGTGCTTCCTCCAAACACCACTGGGAACCATTTCTTTGCATCTGCGGTGGTGTCTTTTTGGTTTCAAGTAATTTTTGAATGGGAGAGGAGTCCCTTTTTAGAGATGACCCATGTGGAAGTTGTGTGTGAGGTTGCAGAATGAGCATTTTGGAATGCAGAGGGGATGTGCTAATTCATGCAGCGCGAGGGGAGCCAACGCTGCATCTGAAAACAGGGCGGGGGGTAAAGCAAAGATTTTTTTTTTTTTTTTTTCCCTTTCTTTTTGTCTCTGTTGATGTGCTTCATTCATGGGTACTTCAAGTAACTCCTTAGTGGAAAACCTTTTTTAAGAAGTTGTTTTCTTCTGGTTTAAATGCCTGTATATTTTACATACATGAAACTCGTTTTAACTTGCTCTCCTCCCTTCCCACCCCATCCCAGAAATGCCCCTTTGGAGTTTTCCATTGCTCACATATTTTCTTTGAGAGTGAGTAAATCAGATCAATTTGGCATATTATTATGAAGGAGATCTAGTCCTTCGAAAGTTTCAGTTTTAATAATTGAAATGGGAATAATTTTACTTTGGTTTTGACTTTCCTTTTTTGTGTGGTGTTGCTTGTCAGTTAAAAAAACAAAGCAGAAAAAAGTAACCCCAAACCCAACTGCAGGAAGGTGCAGGTGTCAAAGCCACCAAGTTAAGATGTTGGTCAGGAATGCTGGCCCTCTTTCTGTGCAACCTCCAGGGCATGCAGATAATCCTCTCCATGCAGTTTTGGTGGTAGATGCAGCACCCAGAGACTGATCCAGAGCTCCCTGAGCACCCACGGGGATAGCTGCCCAGAAGATAATGGAGGAGAAGTGCAGAAGAGATGTTTTCTTCCTTTCTTTGCATCTCCCTGCCCCTGCCAAACTCCCTAGACAAACCCAGACTGTGACCTATAGTTTCCAGAGTAGCTCTGAATGACCCGGTGTGCTGAATTACAAGCCTGAGAAATGAGGGATTAATAATTCAGTGATTTAAAATCAAAATAATATAAAATGACAACCAAAGCTATCCTGTTGATTTCCCCTTTCTTTTTCCTCAGATTGACCCTAAAGTTGCGTTTCCCCGACGAGCACAGCCCAAGGTAAGTAGGAGGATCGATAATAGGATTTTAGGCACACAGAGAATCATTGTTGCCAGGCAGTTCGGGTTTCAGCCGGGGAATTGGCAATGAAAGCTTTTAAAGCCGAGTGCTGCTCTGGGGGGGATCAGTGTGTGGCTGTGGCCCAGGAGGCTGCTCCGTGTCCGTGCAGAGCTGGTCAGTCGGGCTGGACGGCAGGGCCGGAGCCGCTGCCGCAGCCCCGCACAGCTGCTCTGTGCAGGGTGTTGTGCCTGGTGTTTATGAAGAGGGTTTGGATTAAGTGCAGGCTTCAGGCTTGTTTTGAGCTGAGCTTTTAGTTCTGTGGTTGTGATGGATGGGGGTATATCTCTGCCTTCATTGTTTGCAAATTTTCTTTTGTATGACTCGAGAGATGTGTGTGGA
Source organism: Dicrurus megarhynchus (assembly GCA_013399195.1). NCBI lineage: Eukaryota > Metazoa > Chordata > Aves > Passeriformes > Dicruridae > Dicrurus > Dicrurus megarhynchus. The sequence continues at coordinate 907,257 of VXAD01009452.1, forward strand.
GTTGTGTGTAAGCCTTGGATGGCAAGTTTCTGATGAGGCTCTGAGCCCGGGGGACCCACAGGGTGTTGTTCTGCAAGAGCAGGGGATCAGTGAGGTGTGAGTGTCCAGCTGGTCAGGCTGGCCGGAGCAGTGGCCTGGCGATGGTGTGGCCGGTCCTGGCGGTGGCGCGGGGATGGTGTAGGGACACAGATGCTTCTGCCTGTGCGCTCCCTCCAAATGCCACTGGGTGCCATTTCTCCTGGAGGAGCTGCCTGTGGAATACAAGTGGCTGTTGCTCTTTGGGTTGTGCCTAATGAAAACAAATCAGTCTCAAAGCTGAACTTGCAGTGTGTGAATTTTGAAAGCCAGAGGCTGAAAGAAAACTTTTGTAATTGACTTTTTTTAAATTTGTTTTTGAGAGACTATTGGAAAAACTTAATTTAACTGATGTATGACACTTGTGTACACACTTGTCGCCTTGGGTTACTTAAGTCTTCTGGTAAAAATGAGAGGAAAAGGCTGCAAAGTTGTAGATGCAAGTCAGTAAGGAAAAGTGGTTTAAAGTTGCTGGTGGGAAACTACCTGACCAACTGCCTGAACCATTACTGCATACAGCCCCTCATGAAAGCAACCAGTGTAACTGTGTGTTGAACCGTGATGTTAAATACTGCACAAAACAGGCATCTAGGAAAAACCCTGTGCCATTTAAAACTCCTAGGCATAGCACAGGAGAGGTGCTAGGGAGTTCTTTAAAAGAAAAAAAAAAGGATAACAACCCCCCCCAACAGCCTACTCACAGAATTTTAAACCAGACTAATGTAGGCAAATGTTTAGAGGCTCTTTTCTTCCTAGGACATATCTAATAACTAACTGGTGAATAATAGTGTGAATAGTGTGCCTGGCTTGCTTCTGCACCAAGCAAAGAGTTTATAGCGTGTGGGGCTCGTGGCTTCTGGATTATGTTGTTGGATTGATGCCGTCTGTAATATACAATTGAAAGTTACCAGGATTTTGATCTTGTGCTTGGTGTCCCTATCCCCCTTCCCAATACCTTTTAAAAGGTCGTATTGACAAAGGAGATTTTGTTTTTCTACACGTAGGGTTTTTTTTCCCTTGTTTTTTTGGTAACAGACATCTTTCAGGAGTGGGGCAATGCTGGAATGGATGTCGAATTCCACTCTTAGCAGGAACTCGCTCTCTCTGGAGAGGTCAGCAGTGTCTGTTGCTACTTTTTACACATTTTGTCCTTTCTAAGGTGTTGGGATTTCTACGGGGCACTTAAAAAAAATCTGAAGATTGAAAACAGCCTAATTTGGAGACTGGAGAAAATCAGATGCAATAAAGAACAGATTTTACATCAATTACAATGTATTATTCTGGCAAGCATTTCATAATCTGGATATTTTGTTTTCTGTTTTTTTAATTAGATACTGAATTAAGGTTTTGGACTTTAGTTGTTCATTTATCCCAGTTGAATAGCGAATGCTCAGCGTTAAAATGTGACTGTACTTTAGTCTAATTAACTAGCTAATGCTTGGGTCTGTGGAGATTAATGGCATTTAATGAAATGTCTCTGTCTCTCTCTAGGTGCAAGGGGAGAATTTGTTTTTTGTTTTGGTTTTTTTTTCCCTGAGTAATCTTCCTTCCTGGTATGTTTAGCAAAATGGGGATTTGTTTTGTTGTTTTTTTCCTTTTCCTGTGATTTTCCTGGCAGTGATGGGGGCTGAGGTGGAAGCAAGGCTGGGGGTGCATTCCCCCTTCTCGGGCTTCCTTCCATCCATCCGTGTCCTTCCTCGAGGAGCCCTTTTGCCCCTCCTCAGCACGATTACCTCCTCAGTGGGCACATCTGAGCTTTGCCCCCGCCTCTGCCAGCCCCTGTACCCGTGCTGCTGCTGCGGGGTCACGCTCACTTGTTCCTGCCCCTCCTGATCCACGGTGATTGCCCAGCCCTGCCCTTTCAAACCCCAGCCCTGTAAAACGCTTTCTTTCGGGCTTTTAAAACAGCATCTCCGTGGTTTGACACCTCTGTGGTGATGCAGACTGGTTCCTGAGCAAGCAGTGGCAGGTTGTAACAGCCCAGCATTCTTCCCTGATTTCCTTAGAATGACCCTCGCAGAAAATCCTCGCTGATTGCCTCCAGTGGATTACCGGGATGTGTAATCCTGCTCTCCTTGGGAAGGCCAGGACGACTCGAAGCCATTGTTTTAGGAAATTTGCTGCAGGGTTTAACTCGCTGGGGTTCTGGTGAAATATGTATCTCCTTCCTTGGGGCTGCTGTTCCTTGATAAAAATCTGTCTTGCTTCCAAGTGCTGGAAGGCACTCTGTAAAAGGAGATCATTTATAACTCTGCTGACTTAAAAAATCCTTAAAAAGCAGCAGTGATGGGGCGCCAGTAGTTTTGTACCCCCTTTTGAATATTGAAGACTACAATAAATTGGCTTTTTACTATACATAGCCTGCCATTTCTGATGTTACCTGCTCTGTTACGTTGGAGAAGCCTTATCCAATTTAACATGTTCATTAGATATTTTCAAATGTAAGCAATTTCTTCCCTCACGCCTCTGCCTTAGGGATTTATTTAAAAAACAAAACAAACCAAACCTGAAGAGCAAAAGGACAGCAGCCCCGGTCAATGAAGTAGCTCCTTGGCCATGAAAATGTCTTTGGTTCGGGAATTTGGATGCTTTGTTGTGCAGAGCCATGTATGGAACAGAGGCAGGTGAAACTTCAGCCAGAGTTTACAGTTAGTGAGGCTGCCCATGGAGGTGTGTTTTGTGCTCAGCTTCCTCCAGGGTGGGACCGAGGTGCTTGTTCTTCCTGCGCTTACTACAGGGGCATAATGCCTGTGGTTGGGAGTTGCTCCCAGTTCAGCAAGCTGGAGCTGCCTGTAGTAAGGCGTGTGGCATAACGAGCAGTGCGGATGTGCCCTGCTGGCTGTGGTCTGGAGCCTTCCTGGAATGAAAAAGGCAGGGTAGGTGCTGCTGCTGGAGCTGCTCCCGTGGATCGCTGGTGTGGGCTGGCACCAGGTGCGGGGTGTCTGGTGTCCTGTGTGCTGGTGACCCTGAGTGCAGGCGGCCCCTGACTGTTTTAATTTGGGGTTTAGTCTGTGTGGATTGGGTATAGAACACTGGTGGCCATTTGGTCACAAAACAGCAGAAGGACTTCACTGGGTGAGGGAGGTATTTTGTCTGGTGATGGGCTGGGGATGCAGGACGCCGATGTGCTGCTGTCACACGGGTCAGTGCAGGACTGTCCTGGCCCCTCTGTGCCCCAGCCAGTCCCTGTATCCGCGTGGTGCCGGCCGTGCCCGGGGCCAGGCTGGTTTCCTGTCTGCCTGGGCACGTGGGCTCCGAGCAGTTGTGCACATCTGGTCCTTCTTCTTGGGCAAGAAGCAGTGTCAACAACTCTCCTTTCACGTGAGACGCTGCTGGTTAAAGCCATGTGAAGCTGCCTGTTCCAGAGCAGCAAATGGAGGGCATGCCCTTTTGGAATAACACCCAGGCCAACCTAGGATTTTTTTTTAAAGCTAACCAGTGGATTTGGATGTCTGATTCCAATTAAGTTAACTGTGGGTGGGGTGTCTGCATCCCTTGGCTGTCTGATAAGCCTCAGCCAGAGTAGCAGGGAGAGATTTTATTCCAAAGCAAACGATGGACCGTGAAAATCAAGAGTTCTGTTTGTTTCCTCCCCTGCTTCTGCCTGTAAACTCCTCCAGGTTAGTCCTACTACTTCCCATCTTATTTTAGGTATTATGTAGACTTTGAAGTTTCTTTTTTTTTCCCCCAAAAAGAATGTGAACTGGACACAGTAGCAGAACTCAGGATTCTTCCTTCCCTGCCACCCTTCCTTCCCCACCAGGCTGTACAGAGCAGCAAGGTCAGACCTTTTCCCGATGATTTTTTTTTTTAATTCTTTCTAGATTCATTTGCAGGTCTGGGTGGAGTAAGAGAGGAAGTATTTCCTGCTCTTGGCATCAGGCATTGATGTGTAGCTTGATAATAATTGTGGTATCATCTGTGTGCACAGTAGTGTGAAGTCCTTCCCAGATGGTGTAGGGGATTTCTTTGGGTGGTCCACGGCCACTGTTTGGGTGTCTTGTTCAGCCAACCTTGATGTGAATCCCTTGTCCAGGGTAAGCTGTTCCTAGAATTTGCTTCCCTCTGGCATTGGATGGTCCAATGGAAAAGCTTCAGAGTCTGAGTCTTGGCTGATGAACCCAGTTCAGGTAGTGGAGGATCAGGGTTTGAAACCCCTTGTCCTTGGGCTGGGGTTTGTGCTCTCTGCGGTGTGGCTGAGGCAGAGGGTGATCTCTGTCCTTGGATGCAGCAGCCAGAGGAAAATGGGGTTGTGCAGGGCCTTCTGTGGAGTGCAGTGAGTTCTGTCAGAAACAAGAGCTGAGCTGCATTTTTGTAACTGTTTTCTGGAGATGTAAACATTTATTTCTTCTCCCCAATCACTCAGGTAGATTGTTCATGTTGTCCTGAATCCCCACAGACTGTTTTGTACTTGTTAAAATGTCTGTATTTCCATTCTCATTGCCTAAGGACGTCTTTCATGTTAAGAATAGTCCTAATGTACTTTCCTTCCCTTTGACATACTGCTAACTAAAAATTAAAATTGAACACTGTCTAACATGGGAATTTTTTAAAAGGAGGTTCTACTTTTTTTTCTGTGTTTTCCTGTACTGTTGGATTATTTTTAATGGCATCTACCAGGTGACTTTTGTGCACTTGTATATGCCAGGAAAGGTTCCGAGGTAGGGAGGTCAGGGAAATGGAAGGAGAGCAGCATGCTAACACCCCTGTGCATCCCTCTCTGCTTCCAGATTGAGTACATCTCCTCTGCAGAGTGCTGAGCCTTTATCAGCCCGGGGGTAGGTCTACTAATGACTGATCTAAAACCATCAAATTCATTTATTTGTCACTGCCAGTGACAGGCCAGTTAATGCTAATGGATTCTTTTTTTAGCCTGTTGACTCTGGTGATAGTCTCATAAATGTTGTGAAATCCAAAGCATTAAGGGAACTTGGAACTTATTTTTAGAGGAGAGCTACTGAAAACAGGGTAAGGTGGGGTGTATGCATCAAGATGTATGTTGTGCTGAGAAGGAAAAAAGAGCAATTCTAGTTCATTAAGCTGTACTTTGAGTCTTTGCTGTTCCCAATAGTTACTTGACTTTTCAGTTGTATTTTAGTGTTCTCTTTCAGCACATTTTGGGTCATGCTATAAAGTGAAGAGAAGCTGTAAATAGTCAGTCATCTTAGGGAAAAATGGTTTGTTTCAGAAAATGGTTCATCTCAGGGCCTGAATCTTCTCTGCCCCTATTGTGTGCAAGCACTTAAGCATATACTTAAGTTGGCATAAGCATGTGGGTAAGTGCTTTGCTGAATCAGCATGGACTCAAAGCACGTTATTAAATGCTTTGTTGAACTGTGAAGCCTGTAGCAGAAAAAGATTAAAAGATTACTTTGTGTATTTGACAGTACTTTGTGTATGGTCAGTTCCGTCACTTCTCCTTCAGAGATAGGCAGTTTCATCTCTCCCATATTCCCCCCCCTCCACCACAGGGTCTCACACACAACAAAATACTAATCTGCTGTTTCCTCAAAAAAATGATTACAAGGTCAGTGTAGCATCAGACTTTAAAAAAAAAAAGATTGTTGAAGCTTAATTTAGTCTCTAGCCCTGAAATCACACATTCTGTTTGCCTTAGTCACTGGAATAATTCTGTAAACTATGTGAGTAGTGTTCAACGTGGCCTATGATTTTTATGATATTATTGCTGTAGAAATTGTGGTTTGCTGAGTAATTTGAAAGTTACTGTGAATCTTTGTAGTCAGATCAGCATGCGGTATTAATAAGTTACTTCTAAACTTTGGCATTTTACTGCTCTCCTGTTGGAAGTATTTCTTCTATTTTTTGAGTGCAGAGAAAATCTGAAGAATGTTGGGAAGTTGTTCTCCCCTGCTCAGTCATTCCCTGTGCTGGGACTTCTGCAGCTGGGTGTATTGTTGTGACTGAGTAGGCTTAAATTAAGATTGCACTTTGGGAACTTTGTATTATAAAGAAGGACCCTGCGAAGGCTTATGCAGTTCTGCACGTGAGGAATAGTCCCAGAGCCCTCGGCGAGCACCCTGAAATGCAGACAAGGCTCCTTAATATGTTGGTGAAGTGTACGTGGCAGGAAGGGTGAAGGAAAAGAAGTATTGACAGCAGCAGAAAGCCTTGCTGCCTCTGCCCAGCAAAGACTTGCATTAATTTCCCATTGACTCTGATGTACAATAGGGAAGAGGTTTCAAGCTGACTGAAGGGGCAAAGGTCCAAGAAAACTACTGTAGCAAGAACTGATGCAGAGTGACAGTAATGAGGTGGCCTGGCAGGTGGGAGGGAAAAATGGTGGGGTGGGGGAAAGAAATTAATATCTGGTGAATTAAGTAGTTCCCAGGGTTTGAAGTTGTTAAGTCCCCTTGGTTTTATTTTCCTTCGTGTGTGACTCAGCTCTGAGATGGGGCTGAACAAGGCTCCTGCGCTGAGCACGTGGGTCCTGGTGCAGCTCCAGTCCTCCTGGCTCGGGGCTGGGTTCCTGGGAGTGCTGGCGTGGCCCAGAGGGTACAGAATTCCTCTGTAGTGCTCCCAGACCTGTGCTGTGCTGTTTTAATCAGTGTTTTAGTATTCCTGACTCAGAGCTCATCTTTATGTTGTTCTGTGGGTCAGTTTTGCATCAAAGAGAAGGTGAGGAGCACAGGGTGAAGAAGTGTTTTGAAGTTTTGATTTATTTAAAATAGGGACTGTGAAGTGCCGACAAGACTTCCAGCTTCTTGAATGCTGGTGGAAAGAGAATGCCTGCTGGAGAGAGAGTCTGGGGAGGCTTTACCCAGTTGCTGAATAAACACTGTTCAGGAATCTTCCCAAAGGGTAATGTGGTGTGGTGTGGTGTGAAAAGAGGATGCAAGGAGCTGAGCATTTGTCCTAAGTATCCGTGAATCCCACTGGACTGGGAGACGTTGCTCAAGTCAGAGGCCTGGTTTGTGGCAAAAGCTTGCCAGCTGCAAGCCCTCAGCACTGGCAGGTTTGGTGTTTGTTGCACTGCTGGAAGAAGGTGTTGCTGAAGGGGATGTTGCCAGGGATTCTTCTGCAGTGCTTGCTGAACGAGTGAGACTCCTGTTTAGTTTTCCTTTTGGCTGTGTTATCAATCATTTAAGTTCAGAGCTGTGTTGGTGCGATTCCCTGCTCCGAGCCCGAGCTGTGTGCAGGGCTCAGTATGTACACGGAGCATTTATCCTTTTGCCAAAGGTTTGCAGAGTGCTGTAAATGAGTGTAAAGATGTTCCTTTGCTGGTGAAATTCGCCTACTTCTGCTGTTGTATTTGGCAGACCTACAGAGCCTATAGCAGCATGTTGTGCTCAATGAATTGTGGGAGGGAACAGAAAACATTGAAAAGAAATCCAAAGATAATGCTGAGATGGGAAATATGGTAGGAATTTCCTGAGGATTGGGGGTATTGCCCCACCTTTTGGTCTGGGGCTGCTACCAGACATTGTGTTGGGTGGTGTCAGGTCTTGTTGTCTGCCATGTCCTCAGGATTCCTGTGAGTACTGAGCAAGCCCCGAGACAGCAAAAACTGTTGGCTTCTTGCAGCAGGAGCTCCCTCTCCTCAAAAAGTCTCTGCTGTAAAGTGTTTGGGGTTGTTTTGATTGATGTATTTGCACCAGACAGCTCATCTTTCTCCCCAGTCACTTCCTGTAGGTCAGCTCTGAGACTCTGGCCCTGGATGGATGGCCTGCTGAATACACACCAGCCATTTGAACTGTACCGTCTTCAAATGCTACCCGGTGAAAAAACCCCTGTAAAACCTGCTGTGAAAATGTCCTGGGCCCGATGTTGGCTGGGGTTGAGAGCTGAGGAAGCAGAGTCGCTGTTGGTCAGACTCTGGTCTTGGCATGGCATGTAGGAACCCAAATAAGGCCCTGGTGGGCCTGGTACCAATGCTGCCATTGAGCCTGGAGATGAAGGGTCAGAGAAGAAAGGGCAGCAGGGGGTTATCCAAGGATCTCAGTGTGGCAGAGAACGCAGCCGCTTCCTGACACCCGGGTTTGGTACCACAGTAAACGGCTGCCTCCGTCTGAAGGGGATGTTGGCAGCATCCCTGGGCGCTGGGGAGGAAGTGTGGGAGGCAGAGCAGCATTGTACACTGCCAGCTCTTTGTGTGACTTGTCTTTGAGGGGTTAAACTGGGTTTTTTTTGTTGTTTTTAACGACTTTTGACTGTAAAATTTATAAGGGAGGCCGTGACTGGAGTGGCAGCGCTCCGGCGGGCGGCGGAGGCTGTAACTGCTGAGGTTCCTGCCGTACGCCAGCACTTCCGAACTTTGGAGAGGGGGAAGCAAGATAAGGACGTGAGGCCACAGCATGTGAAAGGTAGCTGGTGGTGTGAATTATGGCTCACGCCGCTCTCGTGGCTACAAACCAGCGCGGGGGCTGGGAGCGAGGGGGGAGCCTGGCAGAGGGTTGCAGTGGGCTCGGCGGCGCGTTGTGACACGGGGCTGCTCCTGGTGCCCTCGGTCACAGGAGGAGAGGAGGGGAAGCATGCTGACCTGCAGGTGTCCTGGAGGCCTCTGCCTCCAGATAAGCGTTGGCTGCTCTTCCCCGCAGCGCCGGGCGCTCGGCCATGCCGGACGCTCCTCCGCCCCCGAGGCCCCGCTCCTGGGAGCTGGCTGGCTCCTCTGTGCGGCACGGCCGTGCCCGCTCCTCTCTGGGTGCCCGTGGTTCTCCCCGTAGTGTGTCCTGATGTGCTTGCACAGCTCTGGGGACAGGCTGCCCCGGGATCGCGAGCCTCTGTCCCCCCTGTGCCTGCTGGGGACCTGTCCTGCCCCAGCCTGCCTGGGATGGGTGGGTGGCAGTGAAAAGAACCTGGAGAATCTCCTGCCACAGCTCTGAGCTCCTACCTCACCTAAACCCAGGAGCTGGGATGGAAGCAGCAGGTTCTGCGTGTGACATGCCTGGCAGTGTATGTGTGAGGAGGGAATTGTGATCGTCTTGTGTGACTTTTATTTTTTCCCCCCTCTCTTTTTCATCTGGTCACATCCACTATGTCATTAATCTTCCAGATCTAATACAATGATAGTTGAAAGTCTTCCACAGTTACGATTCCCCCAAAGTTTTGTGAGCATGGCTTTGATTTTGTGATAGTCACAAGAAGTCAGTTTAGATTTCTGGACCTCTTTTTGTAGTTATTTCCAGTGGATATTTTAGTAGAGGCATTTGTGTTCTCTCTCGATTAATCATGTGTATGCAATAGGAAAAGAACAAAATATGGAATAGAAAAAATAATAAAACAATTCAGTTACCAGTCCAAAAGCCTTAGTGCTAAAGAGCCATGAAGAAGCTTTATTGGAACTATAATTGCAGACATAAGCAGTGATTATCTGTCTTCGTGCCTTTATAGTCCCCATCACTGTTATCTGAACACATGAAGCTTATGATAGTGTGAGCAGAACATTATTCATCTGGTGCTGTGTAATCCTGATCTCTTGTAGTATGTGGAAAGTAACATAAAGTGTCAATTCATTTGAAAGTGATGGGGAGAGAAACAGGTAGGAGAGGACAAGTGTTGTTGCAGAACACATTACTCATGAATCTTATTTCATCCTGGTTGCAGCTGAAGGAATGCAGGGACAGGGTAAACTTCTTACATGGACATGGTCAGACAAATTTTTGCTGTTTCTTAATGTTCTTAGAGGCCTTGGGCAGGTGCAGCCAGCCCTTCATCGTTGAAGAGTGCCTTGGTGTGTTTCCTTGAAATGCTCTAAATTGGCTCCAGCTGAGAGAAGGGCAGCAGCACCTGTTTGTCTTGCATTCCTGAGAACTGGAGATTGTTGGATCAAGGCAGACAAACAGATGCTGCCAAGCACTTCTTGAGGTGGAACAGAGATCAGAGAGCAAATCTTGAATTTCTTGGCTGATTATTGGTGCTGGTTATGCTGGTGAAAATGTGCTCTGCGCTGTGAAGAGGCAGGGGGAAGAAGAGGTAGTTTGGTGGTTGGGCAGCCGAAGCAGTGGAAGGAGCAGCGTGTGCAGAGCTCTGGATTTTGCACTGAGATTGGCGAGCCCAAGATTGGGCACAGGTGGTTTGAGTTTACCTGATCAAGGCCAGTGTTAGGAGGGTCTGCTGCTCTGTCCGGTGCCCTCCTGCTGTGGTGCTGATTAGGCAGGTGTGAAACCTGAAACCTGTCACCTGAAAGCAATTTTCAGGCCCCTAATTTTGATTGCAGTCAGGTGCTCTGGGTGAAGGTAGTCAGTGGAGGAGGTGAGGGAGGAGCCAGAGCTGCTGGGGTCTCCTCACGAACAGTACAGGATGGTTCGGGGCTGGTTTGAGCCATAAGAAGGTAACTGTTTTGGGCATGATTTTTGGCTGGGGGAGGCACTTGTTGGATGGGAGACTGGTTATGTTTTTTTCCTTTTTTTTTCTGAAATTTTGAGGCAAAAGATTGCCATTTTAAAGGAGGAAAAGAGATACAAGGGAGTCCAAAACTTGTAAGCCTGCTTTTTTATTTACTGTTGCACTGAACTAGGACCAGGTGAAAAACAGACCTGATCATGTATGTTTTTGATGGGCTTTTCTTCATTTCTTAGTGATGATTGTCTTTGTTTTTGTTGGAGTTAGCAGGAGTTATCCACTAACTTCTGTTAGAGCAGCTCAAAGCAAAGCTTCTAAATTGCTTAATGCACTCAAGGGCATTTTAAAAACAAAACCAGAAATCCGCTAGCAAAGTGCCTAGATAGACAAAGAATAGGGAGTGCGGTTTTTGGAGGCGTGTGCCTGCCTGTCCTCCATGCGAATGTAAAATGAGACAGTGATGGTTTGAAGGTTTCTGGTCTTGATCTGAGTGAACTGTGAGTGAAAAACTGATTCTTGGAAGTTTTATTTCAAAATGTTAATTGAAAGTCTGTGGGATGTACATTCCTGGAGACATCAGCATCCTACTTCCACAAAAGACTTGTGTGGTGAAGTGACTTAAACTAGTTTAAATGTGGCCCTTGTTCTTATCACACAGAGATGAGGTAAGTGATTGTCATCACCCTTGTTTTATGGATGTGCAAAACAGAAGTGCTGCTCACGTGTTCTGCAGTACTTGAAACGGAGAATTGCTGGTGCCTTGGGACAGGGTTATTCCAAAGCTGATGTGTGCTGGGGCTTCTCCTGCTGGGCTGCGTGTTCCCAGGTGCTGGGGAGGAGGGGAGATGCAGGGTTTTTGGGGCTGAGGTATCCTGACTGTGCCATGGGCAGTGCTGGGTGAGGAACTGCAGTCCCCAAGAGGTGATGAGGCCTTGTGTGGAAATGGCCTGGGTGCTGTATCACTGGAGATGGGGGTGAGTCAGTCATGAAACCCTCTGCAGAAGGCTTTTGTAACTAGTACTGGCTTATTAGAAACAGTTGTTGAGGATAGGCCTGGCTTCACTGGGTATTTGAAGCATCTTAAGAATGGTGCAGGTAGCGCTCTGAGTCTGAGCGGGGCACAGGCAGACGCAGGGGAAGGTTGTAAGATGTTTAAGATGGAGGGGTGAGTGCCCAGAAGAACAGACTGAATGTGGTGCCTGTGTGACACCTGTCTGGAGCTTCCAAGCCTGTAGTGAGCTCCTGTGGTATGCGGCAAGAAAGGGAAACGGGGAATAGGGAGCTTCTGGTGCCTTTCTGGGGGAAGGTCTGTGTGTGTGAGTACGCAGCAGCGCTGCACCCCGTGCACAGAGCTGTGCTGGGGAGCTGGGGTTCTGCTGCGGACGTGGAGAGGGGAGGCAGGGTTTGGCTGGAGCGGTGGTTGTGAGGGCTCTGTGCCTCAACCTCTGCCTGCCCCCGTGGCTGAGGGATGCGGGGTTCCAGCCCCGGCACATCCCTGCCCGTGCAGAGGCCGTGCCCGGGGCAGGCTGGGCAGCGGGAACGCTCCCGGCCGGGCTCGGGCTCGGGCTCTGCTGGGAGCGCTGGGCTTTGGGCTCCTCCGGCAGCAGCGCTGCAGAAATGAGGAGTATCATTGTGTTTTATTGTGGCTTCTAAGAACGCGGCGTGTTTGTGCTTCGGGGAGCCCCAGGGGCTTTGTTTTTCACCAGGCCTGAGCTATTCTTCAGCAGAGCCTTCCTGGAGCGTGAGCCAGTTCTGCCCATTAGGACCGAGAGACAGGCCTGACTGATTTCTGCTCCCTGCTGCATAATAAATCTGATACTAAAATTAGTGTTGGTCTCCCTAGGCCATAATTCTTGCTGAGATTATAGAGAATTGTGTGTGCAGAGAGGAACTGCGGTTGTGTGTGTTTGGGGTTTTTTTTTTTTAATAACCTTGAGTGTCCAATTTCCAGGTTTTTTACTTAACCCCCCCCATCTTTTTCCCCTTTTCCTCTCTTTTGGGAAGTGCTTAGCCTTTCTGTGTATTTTGGCTATTTAAGCCTCTGTCACTGCAGGCAGATGAGTTCCTTGGGAGCTCTTCTGAAGGTTTTGTAATTGAGTCTTTTACCACGGCGACAGGATATTATTAACCTTCAGTAAAGCAATTTATTTCATACTCCTTTGTGGGGATAAGCCTTTTTTCCCCCAGGAAAATCTGTATGTGGAAAGGGTTTTACGTACAGAGGTAGCTGGACTTGCAGCAGTCATTATGATTTTAGAAAAATTAACAATTTACATGAAAAATAGGCAGTTCTGTTTGCATCAGTTTAAAAGAAACCTTTGGTCCTGAATGATCCCACTCCTGCCCCAGTGTTTTATTTTCGAGAACAGACTTTTTGCCTGTTGGTGGCTTTGAAAAGAGGTTGTATTTCATTTTAGAGCTCTTGAAATTTAGCCTGTGTGTGCACTAAACGATTTTGTTGTCTTCTTTCAGACGGCCTTAAAAATGACCTGAGAGCTGGAGGGAGGAGTTCCTCGAGGGGTCTCCCTCTGGGCATGGCCTTTGCCCTGAAATCAAATGCAGACTAGTCCAGAAGTCGTTAAAGATTGGATAGCTCCTAGAATAGCAATTTCCAGCCAGCGGGGGGAATGCTGGATAAGTGGCCAGCCTGGCTGAATCCCCTGTGCTCTCTATTCAGTGTGGTGACAAAGGCACCGGTCTGGGATTCAGGGCATCTGGGCTCGGGTGTCATTGCAGCTCCCTGCGCCCTGATTTTTATTTAAAAAAGAGGATCGGAATATTTCTTTTCCCACGTCTAGTTAGACTTTTTACTTCAGTATCTTGTTAAACTTAAAAAAATTAAATTAACAATGCGCTTGTCCTGTCGTTCAAGATACTTGGAAACTCTGCGCTGTCAGAGCGCTGCTCTCGAAGGAGTTCACCACACCTTGCAGTAGGAATATGTTCTTTTAGCAATTCTATTAGATGAAGTAGGGGTATTATTCCCACATTATACAACGGAGCTTGGATGAGAGGCGAAGTGCTTTGTCCAGAGCTTTACGTTTATTAACACACTTGAGTCTCTTGGCGCCGTGCGGAGGCTTTAATTGCAGAGTCATCGTTTCCCCACGCTGCGCCTCTCCAGCTGAACGCCGCTGCCTTGGCGTGGAACGGGCAGCGTGGGCAAGTGCCCGGTCTCTGGGACTTCTGGTGGCCTTCCCTAGGGCTGCAGAACCACCCTCTCCCAGCTGATCTTCCTGTGCTCAGCCACTTGCTGCTTTTCTGGATCTGTTCTGTGATTTTGGTGCAAACTGCCCAGTGCCTCTTTGGTGGTTCCATCCCTTTTCCATGAGATGGGCTTTCCCATCAGTGTCAGAAGGCTGTCACTGTGGAGCTGGGGAGCACTCACCTTGGGGTGCAGGCTGCCGGTGGCAGGGACTGCAGCTCCCTTGGGCCCACAGAAATGTGGTTTTTGGGAGGCAGCGAAAGCCCTGGGGTCAGGCTGTCCTCCGGCCGTGGTGCGCGCAGGTTTGTGGGACGGACCCGTCCCTTCCTCGGAGCTCGTGGGTGTCGCTGTGTTTTGTTGGTAGCAGTGAACTGAGACTCCTAAAAACGCAGATAAACACCAGGGCCTCGCTTTTCTCCTGCAGCCTTGGCACCCCCTCGGTGCTGCTGGCTTGCTGAGCAGGATGTGGTGGTGGTTGTGCTGCAGGGGGACAAGGGGCTGCTCCAGGATCCCGTCGGTGCCTCTCCCGGCCTGGCCTGTGCTCAGCCCCGTGGGAAAGGGCTCTTTGCTGTGTGGTCCTTCAGCCTCTCCTAAAATTCCAGAGACACGCTACATGCAAGAAAATGTTTTTGTTACTGAAAGACTTCCTGACCCCTTCACATGCTGGTTTTGTAAAACTTTGCAGCTGGTAGATTTATTCTCAAGTCTTCAACCAGAGAATCTTTCTATTTTAAAAATGCTAAAAATACATTTTCCCCCCTTTTTTACTCTGTTGTTGTAAATGAGCCCCACAATCTGAAATTTTTTTTTCTTTAAAGCTTCTCCACCAGAGATTTAATTAAAATATTGTGAAAGGCAGTCATTGAAAATGAGAAACCTTTTGAGTGGAAGGCACCCTGATTTCCCTCTGCAGAGCTTTTTGTCACCATAGAGATGAAAAGAGAAGCTCAAAATTGCACTTTCCCCTTGTGTGTTGCTGCTGAGGGGCCATGGCTGCAGGTAGCAGCTGCACTAAGATCAGCAGGGCTGGCTGGGGCTGAGGCTTTAACTCTTTGCAGGGCACAAGCACTGGGTCAGGATTTCCTTCCATGGTGGAAGCATTTTTCTTAGTTTATTATTCTGTTTTAATTTCCTGTACTTCAGGGATGGAATTTATCTGGGTTTGTGAAGGGAAGGAATGCAGGGGCCCATCCTTTTGTCTCCATAAAAGCATAACTCAGCACCTCTGAGCGCAGCAGAGTCCATTGGGTCCGCTGCGAGCATCGCCACAGTGTCCCGAGGTGTTCGGGCGCTGCTGAAGGAATGGTGGTGGAATCCCACTTGGCCTTTTTAATTTTCTCTTTTTAAAATTTTTTTAGTGTATAAATCATAACTCCTCTTTAACATTCAAGCCTGTCTGATTCTCACTTAAAACAGCTGAACGTTGGGCTTTTTTGTTGGTTTTCTTTTTAAAATTAATGGGTTAACAGTATTTTTTTTTTTCCTTCTGGTAACCCCTCTGGAAGTGTGGGGATTACTAAATCAAAAATATGTGCTGTGAGTGGTAAAACTGCTCTGCTACAGCTTCAAAGACAGTCCCACAAATTGAAGATTATTGGAGGGGACATGACACTGGGCAGTGTTACGTTTTTAATCATTTTAAAAACAAATTTTTCTCCTTAATTGAGTGAAGAGCAGGCTCAAGTGGATTCTTGGCACAAACATCTCAGACAAATGAAAGTAAAATGTATATTGAAGCTGTCTGCTGTTGTATATTTTATACCATACCTGTCTTGGTAACTGATCTCAAATGGGCACAGTGGTTTAATTTTAAGCTGAGTGAGACCTGTTGTGTTTAAACTTTCCGATAGAAAGTGAACATAACCCATGTAATGGCATTATTAATGGGGAGTATTACTAAATTGTAAGTTGCAAATTAATGGTTTAACGCTGAGACTAAATATACAGCTGTGTTCTTGTGTAATGTTACAAGACAAAATTAGATCGAGTATTTAAAAACAGAATGGCCTCATCCAAACCCAGTGGGTGTCTTCCCAGGGACTTCACTAAGCTTTCCCACCTCACATTGAGGGTGCAGACCTGTAACCCCAGCAAAGTCACTGAAATGAGTGTGTGCCCTCCACAGTGGGCTGTAACATCTGACTACCTGAGATGCCCATGTGTTTGGATATCTTGTTTCCATGGTGGTGGGGACTTGGTTGGGTTCACCTTGTACCTGATGGAAGCGATGCTGTTGTGTGTATGTATCTGAGTTCTGCAGGATTATGTATTAATTTTTAAATGAGACAGTATTTGGGAGCTTGGCTTGGCTCTGATGCAATTTGTCCTTGTGCTTTTCTTGACTGTTGCTAATAAGAAGTGCTGGCCTAAATCAGCGTCTTGAAGAATCATCAATTCGCTAATTGCAGATAATCAAGTCCCTGCTCATGCTGAGACCACTTTTGTTTCCTGCCATTCTGCCAGGATTCGGGCAGCATCTCCCAGCCCTTGACGTAGCCAACAAACTGGGTTGGGAGCGCGCTCGTTGTTCATTCTCAGAGGTGATGAAGTTATTGGTATTCAGGCTTGATGAATGAGGAGTTGTGATACCACTGACCTCTCTGGCCAAAATGGGCTGCGGAGGTCAGAGCTGGGGGGCTGAGCTGGGGAAGGGGGTGTTCAGAGAGCTGTGGTGGCACAGCTTTGCAGTGCTCACCTTGGTTGGTGCAGCCCTGGGCAGTGTCTGTTGACATCAGCCTCCTGAAATTGTTCTGAGCATATGTGGTAGTTGCTTCTTACTTTGGTTTTTTTTTTTTTTTTAAATGTGCTTCCTCCCCTACTGTGTTCAGGTAGGGAGGGTGTTTCTGTGTGCTGTAGACTTTGCAGAGTGTTTAAAATGAAGCAGGGGCTGATGAAAATTTGTGTCCCATGGTTAGCACAGTCAGGAGAGGTGAGGACAGGAAGCTGCTGCTCTGCTGTGGCTTCTCCCAAGTGTCCTGGCCTGCGGGTTGTGCATGGATGCTCTGTGTTCTCTCCATGTCCACTTGAGCCAGCCACCCCTTCGCCCATCAGGCGTTTTTCATTCCCTGGCTGGATCAAGTCTCACTGAAGGATGTGGAAAGGGGTGATAATGGCTGGTGAGCTTTTCTGATGACTGTGTAGAACAGCACTTGATCCCAGACCATAAGAAAACAGGAGGAAAGTAAGAGCCTTTCTGAGGAAGGTCCCATTAGCTGATGGACATTATCTTTGCGTAGGTGTTGGTCCTCTGGGTCAAGGAGAGCAGGGCAAACCCTCTGAAACCCCTTGCTTGGCAGATGAGGAGCTGGAGCATATTGCCTTGGCTGAAGCGTTTTGATGAAATAACGAGTTTTTCATGGCGTCCATCTGGCTGGGAGCTGATGCTGAGTGCAGGGCAGTCTGTGCCTCAGAGGTGGAGAAACAGGTTTGCTTTCCCCAGTGCTCGCTGCAGGGATTTGCAGCAGGGATGGTGTTTGGAGGGCAGAGCCCAGCTGCCCTCGGCCCTGCCCCGTGCTCTGGGGTTGTGTGTTAGAGGGTCTGGCCTGGAGGAGGGAATGCCCTGGAGCGGCTGGGGGTGCACAGAGGGGGATGGCAGTGCCCAGGAGTCGGGGGGACACCGAGCGAGCGGTCCCGGCTTGGGTCGCTGCTGGAGCTGGTGTCAGCCCCGCTGCCGCTTTAAAGCCACACCAGAGGAACAGATGATCACTGGACAGCTTAGGTTACATAATCTCTTTTGGGTTTAATGTCAGGCCTCCCTGAGCCCCATCCAGTGCCAGCTCCCAATCTGGCTCGTAATACTCCTGAATGTCCTTTTAATTTTTATTAATAGTTCTCTTACTGTAGTGTTCCCTCTGCCTGGCTTTGTGTGCCGTGCATGCCTCGGAGTTCACTGCTCTGCCCTAAGAGGCACCCACTGTCTGGGTTTCCCGCTCCTCCACCAGCCTGGAGCCATTCCCATGTGTGTTCTTTGCTAGTTCCAGAGGTATTTTTCAAAAAGTGTTGTGGGGAGGGGAAGCAGGAGGACTGTCCAGCATCATAGCCTGTGTAGATTTGGCTCTTCTCATTCATGAACAAAGCTGGTGAGGCCTGGGAGAACAGAGCCTGGTCAGAGCAGACCAGGACAGTGGTGCTGAAGGCGAGACAGCAGAGACCACAAGCTCTGGCTCCACCTGAATGGGCTCCTGCTCTTTGCAAGCACCAATTTGTCAGCTGCACTAACTTTTTTTAAAGTTTAGCTTGTTCATGTCTAAATGAGCTGGTTTGTTTCTGTATTGAGTTTTTATCTTTTGTAAACAAGCTCTTCACTGTTTTTCTCTGATTACTTGGATGTAGTAAAGATCAGCAACTCTGTGGAGACAGAGCAGCAGTGATTTTGGATGCTGAACAGTTGTGTGATTCAGAATACCAGGGCTTTTTTCCTCATCCCTAGCTCCATAAGTAGGTGCCTCTGCAGGTATTCTCCACGCCTGCTAGGACTGGTGCTAATTCCATGTGTGTCCCCTGATGGCTGACGTTTCTCTGAAAACCCTAACACTGATTGTTTTTTTTAGTATTTAAAATAATAACATAATTTAAAAATATGCATACATATACACAGAGGGGAGAAGGAACTGAGATGTTACTTCAGATCTGAGTCTAGGAATCAAACAGAAATCACAGAATAGGTGTGGTTAGAGAGGACATGGTTGAGCAGCAACATCAAGCCCTTGGAACGCTTCTGCATTCCCTGAGACAGCTTCCCTTACATTAGCTCCTGCATGACATTCTGTGCCAGTTCAAGCAGTTGAAAAATATTGCAGGGAATATATTTATTGCATTGTGAACATCAGTGGGTTGTAGCAGCTGTTTAAAAAATGAATAATAAGGCCCTGAAGAGCAGAGTGCAGTATCCAGACTGCTCTGTGTGGCTGCTTTGGGAGCATGCTGGACCAAGGCAGGATTCTGAGCTCCTGGAGTGTTTTACTCCCCTCCTTTGATTTTATAATTTTACTACTTTAAATGATTTCTTAGCTGGGAGGGGGAAGCAGGAGCTAGCTGAGGGGGGCAGGATGGATCTGTTTAGTTTCTTTAGAAACCTCAGCAAACACTGCCCTGGCCACCTTACATGCCAGTAGCTGGTACTTCCTAAACTCTTCCTTTGAGTTAACTATGGAGCAGAACTGATAATGCCATCGTGATCTTGACTGTGAGCCAAACTGCAAAATCCAGTAGCGTGTCCGAATGGCTAAAAAAGCCCCAAATAAATCACAAAGTGCTGGTAATACAGTCACTGCTGCTGTTTGCCACAGGGGTGGATTGCAGTCTGTGATCCCTCGGTGAGTAAGGCTCTAAATTGTATTTAGGGATGGTGTGTGGCATAGCTGGAGTACCACAGCATCACTGCTGCGTAGCATCAAGGAACAACAATCCAGTAGTATTGTTTTTATTTTGTTTGATTAATTTTATTTATTTACTTATGTACTTTTTGGGCTGTGTCATTTTGCTAGTAGATATGTGCAAATGAAAGTCAAGACCGAGATGTGTGGGGAACATTAATTTTATTTTATCTATAAATATATGTATGAACACACACATAATGGGTGCCAGAATCTCTTACATATTCGTGTTTGTTCAAGTGTACAAGAAATGTGATTGACACCACTGAAAAGGGAGAAGGAAAATGAAATGAGTTACAGCTTTTGGTCCCTAAACTGCCATTTCTTAGTGTATCCTAGAAGAGCCTTCACCCTAATGATGCTGAGCAATAAATAACACAGGGAAGAGTAATAGCTGCCTATGGTAGCAAATTATAGTTGATTTATTGCACATAATATATACAGGTGCAGCTAATTTAATTAAACACAAGACCTTTTAAATGCTGTAAAGACATCCCTCTCTAAAGCCAATCAGCACTATGGTGCTGTAATAGGGCTTTAAGTGAAATAAGCAGCATTACATGCACAGCTCTATTGGTCTGATCAGCCTCGTGTGTGTTTGAGGGAGGGAGTATTTTTCCATAACCATTAAAGCCACTTTAAGTCAACTTATGCTGTAACAAAGTCCAATTTAATGTACTGATGCAAGTTATCCCATTTCTGCCTCATCATGGAACAGCAGCTCCCATGAACCAGCATATGTAGCTTGTTATTTTCTTGGCCAACTGAATGGTGCTGTGTGGGGATGGAGGCTTGGATGGTGTGGGATCTTACCCTGGGAATGGGAACAAACAAGAAGTCGTGGTTCCCTGGAGCCTCTCTGCTTGCTAGTGGCTTGTCTTCTATTCATCCCTCATCTGAGATGGGAAAAAGGGGATTGTGGCCAAAGACACTTGTGTAGAAGAGCTCATAGGTCATAGAATCCTTAAAAGGTTTGGGATGGAAGGGGTGTTAAAGATCATCCAGTTCCACCCCTCTGCCATGGGCAGGGATGCCACTCACTACATCAGGTTGCTCAGGACCGTGTCCAACCTGGCCTGGAACATTTCCAGGAATGGGGCAGCCACAGCTTCTCTGGGCAACCTATGCCAGGGCCTCACCACCCTCACAAGGAGCAATTTCTTCCACCATCCCGACTAACCCTGCCTTCTGCTGGTGTAAAGCCACTGCCCCTTGTCCTGTCACTATCTGCCCATATTAAAAAGTCCCTCTCCATCACACAGGTGAACACAGGCAGCACTCTGGGTTACCCTGTCTGCGTATTCACTTTTCTGGGATTTTTATCCCCTTGTGCTCCTTTTTTCAGATCAGAAGTTGCAGTGGGTGTGTGCGTGTATGCATAGAAATACACCTTTAGCCTGGCTGGGCGCTGCTCCCTCTGCTCCCTGCTGCTGTAATTCCCCTGGAGCAGGGCTGGTGCCTGCCCTGCAGTGCTGCCTCCCTCAGCTCATCACGATGCCGAGCTGAATCCCCACCCTGGGATAATGGGGGAGATGCTCTACGATACTTTGCCACCGTTACTTGATTATTTGTGAAAGCGTAAAAGGCTCAAGTAGCTGATTGATTAATTTTTCTCTGAGTTTTTCTTCCCTCTGTTGCCTTCATTTGGAACATGTAATCAGGGAAGGAAGATGCATTAAGAATAGATGGGTATGCATATGAATGCTTAATTTTTTCTAATTCAGGCATTCATGTGGGCACATGTATCCCGCTGCACGCTGTGCTAAACAAACCTCTCCCGGTGCTTCTGGAGGCAGATGAGTGAGTTTGGTGTGGTTTTCTCCTTCAGTGCTGGAGTTTCTCTGCTCTGAAGCAGTTGCTGTTCCAGCAACTTGGGGAGTGTGAGGAGTGTCCCTGGGCAGGACTGGGGGCGGGTGCGTGCAAGGCTTGGTATCTCAGAGCACAAATCAAACATCTACTTGACCTTTTTATCCCTCACCATTGGGAAGAAGGCCAGCAGCTCTGCAGTAAATCTTTCTGGTCCAGTGCTCCGGTCAGTCGTAGCTGGGGCTTCCCAGTTGTAGGTTTGAGAAGGTGTTTGTTGTCAGGAGCTGCTGGGGGAAGTGTGGAGGGAGGCAGGAGCATCCTGAGGTTGGCAAGGGAGCAGGATGTGGTTAAATGTAACTCTGAGTGGCTGCAGCCACCTGGTAGAGGGTTTGGTGTAGAGGCGGTGACTGTGCTCAGTGTTGGTGGTGAGTGAGTTGTCTGTTGAATTAAGGTGTAGTAGGAAGAAAAGCCCCAGATAGCTGCTTTGCAACTTGGTAAAATGAGTTATTATAATTATTTTTCCAAAATAAGTAGTATTCCTAAGCAAAAGAAAACAAAAATGAAAGTATTTTCTGTGTTGGTTGATGTGGTGGCTCCATCAAAAGAAAATCTTGAATTTCTTTTATTCCTCCTTTCAAAATTCTTTTTCTGAGTAGTCCTGTCTGTCTGTGGGTACTTTCTGGACGAGGATCTCTATGCCTCAGTTTCTTATCTGTTTAATGGATAGAGTAACAATTAATCTCTCTTCTCAAGGATTCTGTTGTGAAGTGCTTTTGAGAAATCTGGCCTGAAATGTCACATTTGATAAGGCTGCTTGAGAGCTTCCATAAAAACTGCTTTTAATTCAAATTATGTTTGATGATAAAATATTGTGAAATAGATTGCTCCCTCTCCAGGCTCACTTTCTGTGTTAGGATGTAGAAGGGAGCTGAGACCTTGGAACCAAAACTGGAGCATTTTTTGAAACCTGTAGTTTATTTTATGGTTTGGGCAGAGGGGAGAAAAGTGTCTGAACGTTGCCCTGAGAGTGAGAACACTAACTTCATGTTTTAATTTCCCTTGGAAAAAAATAACACTGTGTTCTAAGTAGGTCCAGTATTTGCCCTTCTGTGCTGTACTAATTCTCTTCTTGTACTTGTAGTTCTGATTATGTTCCCTCAGCTGGTACTTCAGGAAACGTGTTTGTCTTTGAGCATGTCTGGTGACTCAGAGACACGTCTCCATAGCATCTGGTGAGCGTAATTGTCATTATTAATCTGCCCCATGCCAATCTGTCCTCGGAGCAGCGGTGGGAGGAAGGGAAGGTGCTGCATGACTGGGTGTGTTCTGCAGGGAGAAAGGTTAGAGACAGCCTGGGCTGAGGTTCTTTTGCTTCCTGTCACTGCCTCCAGAACCATCAGAAATTACAGTCAGAGCCTCTGCTCAGCTGGGGCTCCCGCGGGAGAGTTCCTGGCTAAAGTGGCTGGAATCAGTGTCCTGCCTGTTCAGGCATCGCTGGCCAGTGCGCCCCTGTTCTAATTATGTAACGCTGCTATTTCCAAAGTTGTGGGTGAGTGTGTTGTAAGTTAATACCTGACTTCAGAGTTCAGAGATTCCATTGGAACCAGATACAACTTGGCATTATCTCTGGAGCTTTGTGCATTTTCCATTTTAAAGACAGTTGAATGAAGTCTCCCACAATCAAGTCCCTTCTTCCCTCTCTGGCTCGTGTCAGGGCTCTGCTGCCCTGTGCCCTAACCACAAGGTGAGCCATATATCAGTTTTAAAATGATTTTTTTCCCTGGGCCCAGATGCTCTCTGTCCTTATGGGAGGGCTCTAAATGCTCTTTCTGCTCTCTGTCTTCAGTGCTGGAACTCTCACTTCCCAGTTCACATAATCACAGGCTTTTCCTTCATTCCTGTTGTTAATCAAACTTGACTGCCTGCTTAATGCCTTTTTTCCTTTTTTTTTTTTTTCTGATATGGTGATTTTGGTTGTTGCTTCCGTAACAGCATTTTGTTGCCTTTGGCTTCACAATAAATTGGGGAAATTAATAGTGTATGATTGAGAGCGCATACTTTAAAATAAGTTAAATGAGAAATAGATATTTTTTATTACTATTAAAACCACCTTTTTTGTCAGTCCTTTTGTTTTGAGCAAAGGGCACATTTTGCTTTAACTATTTTATCGTATGTGTGCTATTGTAATTTACATAAATGAATTTTAAATACAGTTATAAGCTGTGGGAAGATGTTATTGTCTCTGCACAATGAATGTGGAGATTTATGCTGTGCATACATCTTGTGTTACATTAACATTTGTTCCCTCGTCTCTGTTGGATAGTGTCATGATGGAGCCTTGAAATCTTTACACAGGTACTTCTCATGCTTATTTAAAACAGCATCTGAATTATTCTTCTTCCAGTCCATTCATTTCATGTAAATATGCCTTTGGATATTTGACTCAAATCTGATGACATTGACAGAAATAATAAAAGTTTTGTTAGGAGCAAGATGGGAGCTGCTGCTATGCCCTCCCACCCCCTAAATATCAAACAATTCTCATTTTTCCAGGGTTTGTGTGTGTGGAATTCAAGCGCTTGAGCTGTTGCCGAGAAGTTGGTCCAGCCGTGTGCTTAAACTTGGGCTGCTCTGCCAGGCTGGGCCCTTTCTCACAGACATTTTCTGCGGTGTCTGTCTTTTGTCCAAGGCTGTTGACAGGAGTTGGTTGAGCTCCTGCCAGGATTATTACAGCCCTTAGCTGTAGTGCCTGTGACCTGGAAGGTGCGGGGTGTGCACGTCCCTCTTTGGAAGGAAACCTATGGATGTGCTCTGTGTGTCCCAGGGGGAGGTGATGGCAGGGTTGGGAGTGGAATTACAGCAATTTGGATTGAGGACCTGCTCTCTTCCCACCCTTGCCAGTTCTTGCTTTTCCTCTGAGGGGAAAACAACCTGAAAATGGCAGTCTGCAAATCCTTTTTCAGGGGGATGTGCTGGTGAAGTTAGGGAGGGGAAGCACCCTGTGGAAGAGGGGCTTCTTCCTGCTGGAGCTCTGGGCTCGGCCAGGAGGGCTGCACGCGCCAGGATGAGTAAGAGAACCTTTGGAACGTGTCTGGAGAATGAAGCTGTTGAGCTGGAGGGCTGCTTGCTGACTTGCCAAATACAAGCCTCTGGTAAATGCTCTTGTGGGGGCACTTAGCCTGTGTGTTGTGGGGGAGGAGAATAACAATTTGACTTGGGGCTGGTGATTATTCTGTGGCTGTGGTTGAATTTCTCTCAGCTGTAGTGGTGTTTTGAGTTCTGGGGACAATTACCAGCTCTTCTAGATGTCTCTTTATTTCCTCAGCTTAAAAATGGCTGTTTGGGGCAGATCCACCTGAATGACGTGCCTTTCTTCGAGGCTGCCTATTGAGTAGTGACTATCAAGAGTCAGATTTTACTTCTTCCCTGTCAAGTGAGGGCCTGTTGCTGGGAGCTGGGCTGGAGCGTATGCACAAGCAGAGGGGTGTGAGGGATCCTGAGTCCCAGTGAAACATTCCCGTCCTGGAGCCCGCAGTGTGGCTGTATGGAGCTGCCAAAGCCAGTGGCGGTGTTCAGTCACAGCTTTGCTTTCCTGCCAGCTGGAGTCTGTTCCTCTTGTGATTGAGAGCGTTATACTTACCATAGATGTTTCTTCTTAAAATAAAAATTAAAACCAGGAAAGCAGAGCAGCGTGGGGCTGTGCCGGAGGGCTCGGTGGCGCTGGCTGGCAGCCGGCTCCGTGCCGGTCACCTCCTGGGAGCCCGGGGCCCGTGGGAGCTCCGGGGGCTCGGGCAGCACTGGCCACGCTCCCGGGCTGGGCAGCCGGGCTGGGCACCGGGCTGGGCTGGGGACGGGCAGCCGGGCTGGGGACGGGCAGCTGGGCTGGGGACAGGCAGCTGGGCTGGGCACTGGGCTGGGCTGGGGACGGGCAGCTGGGCTGGGGACAGGCAGCTGGGCTGGGCACCGGGCTGGGCTGGGCACCGGGCTGGGCTGGGGACGGGCAGCCGGTGCCGTGTCCGGCCCTGCCGGCGGCTCCTGCCCGCGGATGGCACGGGCTTGGCGGGCACCACGGCAGCAGGCAGGGCTGTGG
>VXAD01009452.1:932143-1103378 GCA_013399195.1 Dicrurus megarhynchus
GATGCCTGGCCTGGCTTGGCTTGGCTTGGCCTCTGGGTGTGCCAGGGGTTCTGTTTTTCAGAGGGTCTGGGGCAGGGAACAGTCTCTGCTCCCTGCATCCTGAATTCTCTTTGCAGGCTCTGCAGGGAAGCTCTGCCAGCCCTGCCTAGAGAGAGGGAGCAGTGTTCTGCAAAGCCATGATTTTAGCTTTTCCAGTTGTTTAGAAGGATGGGGGATGAGAGGGAGTAAAACTGCAGCTGAAAAAGGGGAAAAAACTATACAAATAATCCACATATTTTTTGTTCTTGCTGTTTTTCTGTTTAAAAAGGAGTTCATTTGTTACAGGTCTGAGTAATGACTGGTTATCTGTGAAGCAAATTTTTTTTTAGGAGGTTGTGGAAAACAGAAAAGGTTTTATTTCAAGGGGTAGGTTGTTTTTTTGGGGTTGGTTTTTTTAAAATCTTGGCTGAATGAGTTCTGCTTCTAAAAATGTATGTGCATGTTTCAATGAGGTTTGGGGTTTTTTTGTATTATCCAGTTGCTACAGTAAGAGTTTTTGGTGCTTTAAGCTTGCACTGTTGTTCTCTCTCTCCCTGCTTTTGGTGTTGCCTCTCATGTCCAAGGAATGCTCCAGTCTTTAATTTCTTGCTTTTGGGCTGTTATTAGCTTCCGTGGGAAAGGCATGAATAATGCTTATTGTTAGGTAAATACAGGTGCTGTGTGGTTTTCCATAGCAACATGCTCACCTGGAGGTGGTTTCAGACCTCTGAGGACTCCCTGGAGGATTTGGTAAATTAATCCATCGGGAGATGTCCTGCTGGGCAGATGTGGTCAGGTTCTCGTGGTGTCCCTGTAGCCTGGCTGATGTCACCTCAGCCAGGGGAGGTGATTAATTGGCGGTGGATGAGCTGCTGTGTTTGGCCTTCAGGTGGCTGTTACTCTTTCAGAGGTCAGCTCTGTGGTGCGGGGTGTCTGTTCCAGCTTTTTCTCAGATTAAGCCCTTTGCTGAGGCCCGTGAAGGAAGGCAGCTCTGACAACAAGTGTCTAGGCCAGAGTTGCAGCCATTTACATATGACAGTGGTGATTGAGCTGCTGAAGAATAAGTGCCAGAGAAGATGGTCCTGCCTGGACCTCCCGGAGTCATTACAAAAGCACAAGGAAATAACTGTTTGGAGTCAGAAGCTTTGTCTCAGGAGACAAGGACTGTGTGAGCCTTGCCACAGAGGCACAGCACAGACTGCGAAGTCAGAGTTGGGATTATTCATGGAATCCCAGGGTGATTTGGGTTGGAAGGGACCTCAAAGCCCAGCTAGTTCCAAACCCCTGCCACAGTAAGGTGCTTATTGCTGAGGTGGATGCTGTGAAGACCGGAATAATCGGAGGGGGTCGGATTAGGAGATGGCAGCTGCACTTGTAGTGTCTTAAGTTTCCAAAGCAGTGTGCAGTCACTGAACCCTCCACTGGGAAATATCCCTGCCTGTTCCATGGATGTAGGAAACTAAGGCGTGGAGCTGGGCAGATGGGGACAGAGCCTGACAGTTGGTGCTGGAGCTGTATTTAAAGGAGTGCCTGGTTTTGAAATCCAGGTTGAGTTAAATAGACTTCATCATGATGGCTTGAGCTAATCAAAGCTGTGGTGGGCCTGCTGCAAACCATCCAGTGGTCTCTTGTTTTCTTTTCAGCTCTGTTACTGACTATGACAGCAGCACAATACTTTAAAGTTCAGGAATAGTCAAATTGAAACCGAAGAGCTGCTTTCTGCTCAGAGAGGGACCAGCTGGAAGTCACTGCTGCTGGAGCTTGAGACCAGTGCTATGGCTGAATTCAAACAAACCACCTTCTCTTCCTCCCCCTCACCTATAAATTCATGTTCCATAACATTATTTGCTAAAATTCCAACATAGATAGTTGAAGCTGAAATGTTCTCATGCACAGCAGAATAGCTTGGGCATCCCCAGGTTGACCTTACTTCCCTGTCTGATAGCTGAGGGAATGGCTGAGCCTTGAAGTTGATGCAGAAATTATGTTTTGCAAGCTGTTTCGTCTTTGCTGTCTTTGAAGGATCCAGCTGGTGTTTCTGGCCAGCCTCGCCCATCCCTTGGGAGAAAACATGAGGTCATTCAGCCTCCATTTGCAAGGGCACCGAGCAGGGCAGAAGACTGGGGTTATTTTAAGCTTCTACTGACCAGTGCAGGATTTGAGACAATAAAAAATACTTGTGTCCTGCTGCATGCTACCTTCAGCTGCCCATATTCAAGATTTTATATTGTCTGTGTGCAAGTTGCCGTGCAGGAGGAAAAGATTCGGCATGGGAGTATGTTTGTGCAGTTCTGTATTTTTGGTAGGTGTTTTTCTATCCTTGGGAGAACTTGGCTGTGACAGCTGTGTGGGGTAATGCAGTGTAGTGACAGCTTTGGGTTGTGCTGAAGCTCTGCTAGCGAAGGAGCTGCGGCGTGTTCTCCCTCTCACTTGGACTGCTGCTGTGGGATTTTGTGTGTGTTCATTTGTGGAGCTGGGCCAGGGCAGGCTCAGGCTGAGATCAGGGAAAGGCTCTTCCCCCAGAGGGTGCTGGGCACTGCCCAGGCTCCCCAGGGAATGGGCACGGCCCCGAGGCTGCCAGAGCTCCAGGAGCGTTCGGGCAGCACTGCCAGGGATGCCCAGGGTGGGGTTGTTGGCTGCTTTGCAGAGATTGCTGGATTATCAAAGGTGGGCCTAAACACTAAAGAACAGCTGGAGTCAGCGGTCAGGCTGCTGTGCTGGGCATCCAACCTCTGCTCAGCTCCTCCTCCTGCAGGAGCCGGGGCTTGTCCTGCGTCCTCTCGGTGACTCCAGTGCTTTCCTGTCTCTCTTTTCTTGTCTGCTCTCCCCTGAGCTTCCTGGAGCATGAGAGGAGGGACTCCTGCTGTGTCTCCACACGGTACCCTACCCAGGGAAGGGCCCTGCTCTCCTCTGGACCTCCGTGGGTGCTGCTATAACATCAGGAGAATAACACTGCTGATGAAAGTGTCCTTAAATGCCATTTGACACGCACACAACTCACATTCCGCTTATCCCAGAGGAAAACATTGTAGGCAGTTTAATCCATAATGCAAGAAAATGGCAGGGAGTTTTAAAATACTGCAGTAAAGAGCTGCTGGTGTATGGAGATGTTGGGATTGAGAGAGGTTGGATGTACTTTGATTCACATCTTTTTTGTTTGTTTGGGCTTTGTTTGTTTGTTTTGGGGGGTTGTTTAGGACATCTCCTGATGTCATTTCAGGTTTTAGAAGAGCCTTGTTGATCTAGGAGTGGAAGTTAAAGGTAGAGAAGGGAATGTTTGCAATTAGCTACTTCCATGATAAACATATATATCATAGTGACTGATCTATCTATCATAATATGATTTCCATCACTTTGATGTATTTGGGTGATACTGAGGGGAGAGGGAAGCTTGCTTTCCCTGAAAAATGAATCTGAAGCGCATGTTGATGTTGTTTTCTGTCCTTCCAGTCTCCTCCCTGACAGAGTGTAAAGTTTGTGAGGCAAAGTAGCTTTAATGTCATCACTGTCATTCCTTTGCATCTTGAAACGTTGCTTGCAGCTGCTGTCCTACAGATAAAAACTTGTTTCCTGAGCCAGCAGGACTGCTGTTGGAAAATATGATGCATTCCCTTTTCCAGGCACTGAGAAGTCCTCTTTCCCTGTGGCTGAGGGTCAGGGACCCTTTGGGTGGTGGTTGTGGTTCCAGGCCCTTTGTGCCTGTGTAGTGCTTTTGGCACAGCCGAGTATTCCATGTGAGAGGCAAGTGCTGACTATTGAGAGAGTCCTTCCGTGAGGGGGGAAGATGCATTTTGACTTCCCGGGGGAGTTCCGTGGGGGAATGCTGGTGATGCAGGGTGAGGGGCTTTGCCTGGATGCTGTTGGGGCTGGGGGTACCTTGTAGACCCTCATTTCAGAGCTCCTGAAGACCATCAGCAGATGTAATCAAGTGGCTGAATTCTGGAAGCTCAACCTGTGACATTTCAAATGTGCCCTGATGTTGAGAAGGCTGAGTTGCATCTCCCATAGGGGGGAGCGTGGCTGGGCAGTGCTGTGGGCAGGCAGCCCTGCAGGGCTCCGAGAGCTGCTGCCTTGTGTGGGTGATGTTAAGCAAATAACTTCTCCTCTGCTTGCTGTTTTTTATGGCTTTTCCCTTGTTTAAGAATGGATGCTTGAACCACATGTTTACTGAAATCCTGTTTTGCTGGGAGATCTGAATGTTTGCCAAAATCTAAACACGAGTGACCTTGGGATTTGGAGCCCTTATGCAAGGATCCAGGAAGGACAAGGTCTCTGCTGAGATGTTGCCTGTGGCTCTGCGTGGCAGGGTGTGCGGCAGGGAAGCTCTGCCAGAGCTCTGTGCCACACAAGCTTTGGGATCCCGCTCAACTGCTTAAGGATGTTCCTTGATACACGAGGCTGTGTAGTCCAAAGGAGGAAAGTTTGCCTCCTGGATCAGGAGGGGAATATTGTTGAACAAGTTGCAGCCTAAAGGCCGTCTCTCGTTAATGAAATTTGAAGGGAAGTTCTTACTGGAAGGAATCTCTTGATCTTGTTTTAATGAAATGTGAGGAGTGATTGAGCGTGTTCTTCAGCAGGGAGAGCTGGGCGGCAGGACCAGGGAGAACATACTCTGAGGCCTTAGTGCAAAGTCTCCTCTCTCTTGCTGCTGCCCATCTTCAGCCACCTCAGTGGTGTGTGACTGTGCTGTTCTTGCTCCAGCCTCGTTTGCACAGCACCAGAGTCTCACCAGCAGAGCGGGTGCACTGCCAGAACGGGGCTTCTGCACACATTGCTAACGACAAGGAGATCCAGCCCTACCCAGCGTGAAATGGAGGAGGCTGAATCCGTTCTTCCTCCCTACCCCATAAAACGAGTATTTTCTTTTCTGTCATGAGAACCTGGGTGATGTTTCCCTTGTGTTGACTTCTGTAAATCACGTCTGCACAAGCAGCGGTCTCCTCCTCTGCCATAGATAAGCCTTTGATCATTGGTTTTGCTTCGCAGCAAAGTGCCTCCATTGCAGCAGGAGGGCGGCTGGCAGCAAGGACTGATCGATACTGACTTTTTTTTAAACATTTCTAGTTTCAAAGATTAAATATTGTACTAGACTTTATGATTTGAGGTCATTTTAACCTCCTACCTCTGGGCTAAGACAGCTCATCTGCCTCTCATTTTTCAGGCTTTGTTACATATGTATTTGAAGCCATATGTAGAATAGTAAAAGCTTGTAGCTCTCTTCTGGTAGCAGTTAAAAAAGGGAGGGAGCAGTGTGAGAGCCACAGGCTGTGTGACAGCTAATACTCCCCCAGCTTCTGATTGGAATTCAAAGTGGGTTTGCACCATTTGCCTTCTGTCTTATTTCCCCGCATTAGTGGTTAACCTCAGCAGGACACTCCCATGTTATTATTATTTTCTTGCAGGAAAATTGCCCAAAGAAAATGAAGCTCAAGTCATATCAGGCAGATTTTTTTTCTAAGCCTGTAAGGGGAATTCCTTCTGAATGGGGCACTTGTGGGGAGGGAGAGAGGCAGAAGCCTTATTTAAGAGAAGTCAGTCAGGAGATTTGTCTCTTCCCACAGCCTGCCAAGGCTGGGAGATGTGATGGTGAAAGAGGTTGATACTTGTCCTCCTTTTCCTTTTGCGCATCTCCTGATGACATTAGCCAGAGGAGATAAGTGAAGAATATTAATTCTGGTGCCACTGAAGTGTGAGCCTAAGATGTAAGGGGGCCCTGGCACTGAAAACTCAGGCTGCCTCTCTTCCTCTCTTTACTTTTTCAGTAGAATAATCTGCCTCTTTGAAATTCTTCCTCTATGTCTTTTCTTTCTGGTTGTTTGGGTTCTCATTAAAGCAGTGGTTGTGTTTTGCTTTGGGGATGATTGTGTAGCTCTGATCGTGCTGCATCCGATACGTTTATTCACTTTGGAAAGCAAGTGGGATCGTTTAGGATTAAAAGCCCGCATGAATGAATGGGATTTTCTGGTTTTGTGCGTGTGTGTATACTTGTGTGTGTAATCTGGTCTATTTTTGTACTTTGGTTTGTTAGCATGCATACAGGGTGGTTTCAAGCTTTCTTTAAGGGGCATTTCAGAGAGCCAGGCTGATGCTGGGAGTGCGCTGCAGGTCTGTGCCCTGGTCCTTCTCCAGGGGGTGTTCAGCATTCCAGCAGCAGGCTGTTGTGGGTGAGTGTTACCAGCAAACCTGGAATGCTGCTCAGAGGTGCAGGTGGTTTGTATCGATAGGTATTTCCATTACTCTTAAGCTGGATTCCGATTTCAGCAGTCGGGTTTCCACGTCCTGAATTGGTTTTGGTGATGGAAACGCTTACTAGAAAAAGTGATTTGCAGTGCACTTCTCTTCCCCCTAAAGGAACGTTGTCAAGAATTGCAGGGGAAGATGAAACACTTAAGTCTTGCTCTCCTAATCTGAATTGTTCTGTGAAAGCTTAATTTAAAGAGTATGCTCCTGATCCAAATTTGCTGCTCCCCACTGGCAGTCAGCTCTGAGAGCGTATCTGTAACACACAGGATGGTGAGGGGGAGGCTTTTTAACCTCTGCCAAGAGGAAAACACAACAGTTGGGAGAGGCTCAATGTAATGGTAAATATTTTATTGACATGTTCCAAACATATTGGATGTAAATTTAAACGCTATCTGAGATTTGTTAAGTTTCCTCGTTTGAATTTTTTACGTTCCCGTAAATCCTGGTTCATTAATTGGCTGTAAAGTAACGAACATCTGAGGCAGTGCTTTGCCAGCAAGGAAGGCTGTGTTAGCCGTGCTGGGTGGTGGTGACCCCCTGCCACAGCAGAGCCCCCCGGAGC
Source organism: Dicrurus megarhynchus (assembly GCA_013399195.1). Classification (NCBI taxonomy): domain Eukaryota; kingdom Metazoa; phylum Chordata; class Aves; order Passeriformes; family Dicruridae; genus Dicrurus; species Dicrurus megarhynchus. The sequence goes on from VXAD01009452.1 coordinate 938,967, forward strand.
AGCCCTGCTGCGTGCTCAGCTCCTTGGGAGGCCCTGGCATGGGCAGGGAGCGCTTGGAAACCCTCTTGGCTTGGTTGCTCTCCAAAAGGCAGCAGAGGTAAACCCACACTTGTGTGAGTGGTGGGTCAGGAGGTGTAGAACGGGATTTTCTGGCTGCTAAAGAGGGTATTGGGACCTCCAAAGAAATGGGAAGTCCAGTGTAGCGTTAATAAAGATAATAAAACCTTTAAAACTGGTATCTTCAGCATTGCCACCATCTTGTTTCCCTTACCAGTCAGCCCTGATGTGGCTACTGGCCAATGACGAGTGAGGAATGACTGATTTTGGGGCAAGGCTCAGTTCTTCAGTGGCTGTGCAGAAGCACAGCAGCCTGCAGGAGGAGCAGGCATGGCTCCCTCTGCCCCGTGTCCCCAGGCTTGTGGGATTCTTCCCCCTGTGCTTCCTTGTGTAGGACAAGAGCAGAAAACCCGGGGGCAGGAGGAGTTGAGAACTCCCACGTTCCCACTTCCATGGGGTGTGGAGCTGGTGAGGCGACCTTGGCCGGGTGCTTGGCTGGTGCAACACTTCCTGGGAAATCTCATCCAACACCCAGCCCTTGGTAAGGACTGGAGATGGAATTGTCCCTCTGTGGCTCTAGAACCTGAGTGTTTGTCCAAAAAGCAAAGAGTAGAAGAATTTTGATCAGGTCTGCAGCTTGCTGTGAATGTTGCACTGAAATGGGATTTTATAGAGATGCATCCCACTGACTTTTATCAGCACCCTCATAAATTGAAGGTTCTTCATTAGATGTGCAATAAAAGATTTTACTCTGGTAACATTCTGAAAATGTTTCTGTTACCTACCCTTGGATGTTGGCTTTCTAATGGGTGATCAATAAAAAGAAAAATAAATCCACTTTTGGATATACAGTTTGGCTCCAAAAGGTTATACAGCATTTATTTCAGTGCAGTTCTTCTAAAATTCCTTTGCTGGAATATTTTGAGGCTTTTTTTGATTTTTAGTCTAGCTAATTAGATTTCTGGGGCTCAGAGGACTCGGCTGGCTGTGTCTTTGATGCTGCGAGGAATCCAGAGACAATGATGATGTGTGTATTTCAGCTGTTAACTGCAGTGGTTTGCAGGAACCAGTGACTCAGAAGCTTTGGCTTTCCATCCAGAGGTGGCCTGGTTGTAGCTGTTGCTCTCTTAAGTTCATTGTAATGTTGGGGTGGGATGTGTGTTTGTGTGTTTGTTCCTTTCATAGACTTCCCAGGAGTCAAAGCTTCCATTCAGATCCAAGGCTGAGAAAGCAGCTTTTTAAAAATAAACAGAATAGGCTTATCTGCTTTAGCGAGTCTCCCTTTTTGGAGCCTCAAAATAACTGAGTTGTTACTAAATTTTTTTGAAAGATGCATCTTTAGAAATTAGGAGCTTGGTCATGTGAATAAATTCCTGGCAGTGGAGGTGCCTTAACGTGGTGCAGCACATCCCCGTTGTGGTGAACACGGGCACACACAGGGCTGTGGTTGTTAAACCCACCCCTGCTGCAGCCACACCTTCCAAATACCCAATCCACAGACTTGTCTATCACCTCCAGAGCAAGACTAGAAGGATTAAGACTTGAGCAAGGCTTCTGAGAGGGTGTTTACAGGCCAGAACACCTGTTCTGGTTCAAATTTAGGTGCTGACTTGATAAGTGTGAATTTTCTGATGTTTATCGAATTGTCAGAGGAGGCAGGCAGGAAATGTGTATGAACGTGTCTCTTACCCTTCATTTAGTGGCATGTCATGCATAGAGGTGCTCAGTGATACCCATTTGCTCAGAGTTTACTCTGGAGCTTTTTTTGAGCAAATGTTTTGGAGACTTGCCCTCCCCTCTGCTGCTGCTCTTTACCTGCCCTCCCTTGGTTCGGTTTCTCTCTCCTTAGATGGGCTGCTGGATTAGATGTTAATGATTACAGGCTCCAGCTCTGCCTGCTGGAAGGAGGACTTGTGAGTAATCACAGGAGAACAAAGCTGTAAAACTTGCCAATAGCCATAGGAAATGTTGCTTGAAGGAAGCAGGAAACACAAGGCATCTATTATTATTATTTTACCTACAACCTTGATGAGAAATCTGTGTATCCTGCAGTGTCCTCCTCTGTACCCACCTGGGATCTCACAGAGTCCTGTTGAGGACACGAGTCTGTGCACTAACATCTAGGAATGTGGATCACAGCCAGATCTATGGCTCACCAAAGAAAACGACTTACAAAATTCTGTCGAGGAGGATGAAGGGAAGGATCAAAAGGAGCCAACCTTTTGTCGACTTCTAACAAGTAAAGCACTCTTGTCAAACATTAGTTATGGAAATGTCCCTTTCACAGAAAGAAGAGTGGTCCTCCCAGCATTGTGTGTTGAATCTGTGCTTGACCTTAACACAGCAAGTCTTCTTACAGATGGACTTTTTTTTTTCACCTGCATCTGCTTTTATCTTGCCTTAGCTCTCCTGGCTTGAGTGGTGTGTGCAGATGTGCCAGTGCAGATGTGATAGGACTTGAAGGGAGTTGTCAGATTAGCTGAGCAATGCTTTTTTTTTTGATTTTGCCATTTTAATCTTGGTTAAACCTCTTAGTCAGAGGGTGATTTCCATTTCATCTTGAGTTACATTGGGCTTCCATGCTCATTTCAGGCTATAGCTTGCCTCCTTAAACTTCTGATGTAACCCCTGTAACTGCATTGCCCGTGGCTGTGAGGAGCCGTACCTACTCCTGGGTATATAAATATTTTCTATTTTTTGTCTTTCTTTGTCAGACGTTTGGGTTTGGTATGAGCAGGAATGGAAAAGTTTATGCTTGTTTTAGGGGGAAGGCAACAAATGTTTATCTGAATGATCAAAGCAGAATTTATGAGGAAATACAATGGAAACTATTCCTGGCTGTTTAGAAGCTGATGTACAGGGGTAAGCCAAGGGGAACAGAAATGAGAAGAAAAAGTGAACTGAGTACACTCAAGTCAGACTTCTCCTGGGCCTGAACTGCAGTGTGTTTCCACTAAGCAAATGCCTTTTCTTCACATGCATTTAATACCCACTATGGATTTATGATGTGTAACAAAGGACTGGGAAGAGCAATGCCTCTGCTTGTAAAGTGCCACCTCAGTGAAGCCACAGGAAAAAAAAAAATTATTCTGAAATATTTTTGAAGTACTTACTATGATTTGACTACTTTCCACCTCCCTCCTTGCCTGGCCTGGCTGTTGACCAGCACGTGCTGCAGGGTCGGAGCAAACCCAGCTCTCCTGGGCAGGCCGGGTCTGGTGCCATGGTTGCTCTGCTGCATTCCAGGTTAATGAGCCTAAACTCGTATTCTCAGGCCTCCATTTTGTGTCTCATCCAAAGCCTGCTCTTCCTAGGGTGAGGACAGCATGCCGAGCTCGCTTGACCAAGCTGTGGTCACTGCAGCCAGGTTGCTGATCTCGTTAAGGTGACTCTAATGAGCTGTGACAGCCCGACGAGTTCAGGCACCGGCTGCTGGAAGGGAGCCGGGGCTGCACCAAGTAGGGGCTCCAGCATTTGTGTTACCTGGCTTTAGCAAATGGATTTCAACACTTCAAACACGACAGCCAGGCTGAGGGGCCTGGTGGGAGACACACTTGACAGGAAGTTGGAGCGTGCCTGCTGGTACAGCAAAGCTGTGCCTGAACCTGATTCTTTCAGGCAGGTGAATTGTATCCCGCGTGCTCCACCCCTGCTGGCATCCAGAGGCCGCAGGGAGCTGGGGAGGTGGTTCTGTGCAGCCTCACACACAGCAGCACAGGGGGGTACGTCCCTTTCCTGACCAGCCGGTTTGGGATGACTTTTCATCTGCAAGAGGTTGTCTGTGCAGGTCTCGTTCCTTGGGTTTGGCAGTCCGTGGCCTCTCCTTCAGAGGACAGTGATGCCTCTTGATTAAACTCAGTTATTCCTGAGGAAAACCGGCTGTGCGTGCGGCTCATTGGTAACAAACCCTGTGATGTCTCACTGCTCTTTGTTTCACTGAGAATTAGAATCTGTCCCCTTGAGGCAGCTTTCTCCTGGCTTGTTGATGGTGTGCTTTTGGGGCCCAAGGTGAGACAGCCTTTGCCATCGCAGAGTGGGCTTTAATGTGCATTTCACTACGTTGTATCTGCCTCTGCTTTCTGGAATAGTCTTCCTGCAAGTTCTTAATTTTGTTTGTTAGTCCTGTGGATATGGATACTCCTTAGCTTGCCCCAGGCAGGATCACTTAGGGAATAGTTTCTCTCTTATTCCTTGCAGTGGCAGCTTCAGGCTGTTGCTGAACCTTCATTCTTTAGATGGAAATCAATGCAGTTAATGTCATGCCAGCTAAAGCTATGCTGATACTAGAGGACTGCATGCTTGAAAATTGAAAATCTTTGGTGTTCATACACTTCAGTTGCTTTCTTCAAATTCTGACTTGGTTTAGGCACTTCTTAGTGAACAAAATGGGTGGTTGTATCTAGCCATAGTCCGTGTGTCTCAGAAGAAACAGGTTCCAACTCTTGCATCTGTGATGAAGCTGCTCTGAATTGGTGAATCTGGCAGCAGCTGTCTGCTTTGTCTCTTTTCTGCTCGCAGAGGTGACATGGAGAGGATTGTCCTGGTTTAGAAGTGCTTTCAGAGACAGGAATCTTCAGAAGGCTGTGGGAGATGGGAAGGTGCTGTTCCAGCTTCTCAGATACGTAAACTCACCGTGGCACTGTGACTTGGGCAGAGCTGCCAGGGGCCATCCAGGGATCGCCTCTTAGGCTCAAACAGGCTTCTGTGTTTATATCAACCTATATTTAGAATACCTCCCTTTAAGAGGGTTCTCCAGGCTGTCTGATGTGGATTTATACTGCAGGTCATGAATGTGAGCTGGGCGACTCCTCTTCGGAGTTTTTGAGTTCCTTTTGGAGTTTTATAATGCATAACTAAGTCTGAAGTTCTTTTTTTTGCCAGTAACCAAGTAGTAAACAACCTTCTCTTGCTACGAGGGGAAGGAGCCGCATCTCTGCTGTGTGCCTTCTTCAGGGCTGCACTGTGTGTGTAGCATTAAAGTCAGGTTGCACATAACATGGTGTTAAGCGTTTAACAGCTCTGGTTGCCACAGGTTGTGTTTTAAAAGGAATCCTCTGTTGCCTCCTCGCAGCAGTAAGATTAATTAAAGGCTGTTCCTTCCATTTTAAGCATGGGCTTAGGCAAGGCTGTGAAACTTAGGTAAGGCATCATCTTGTTGAGAGGGTCTCATGGAGCCCACCTGTCCTTGTGCTCTTTGCAGGGTGGGGACAGAGCTCCCACCAAAGGAAACCAGTGGAAGAGTAGCCACTGGGAGTAAAGAAAGGGGATAGAACTTGCCAGCTGAGTTACGTGACTGGTCTGCCCTCCACCTCCTCGAGGAGTTGTTTGTTAACAAAGGTACTCACAGTTGGGGAGTGCACCATAATCCTTACAAGTCATTTAAAGCAGTGTAGGCAGTTAAAGATTAATTTTGCATGCAGTGACCTCTTTATTTTTAACTGCTTTGCCTCCTGCATCTTCAGAAATAACAAACAAATGCTCCAAACATACCAACCCCCTTGGAAGACAATGATTTCATTGTGGCTGTGAACATGACATACATTACATAAATATTGGTGCTTACATGCCTGCTGATTCTTTGTCCTTGGATGCCGAGTCTTCCAGCCCCGCTGGTCATGTTTCATAAGAGCTTGGGAGGAAGCACAGCAGTGCAAGACACTGACGTTAGTGGTTGGTCCAGGCTGCTTTTCTAGCTCAGGCTGCTTTGCAAGGTGGATATTTTTCTATTAATGTGATCAGACTGGTTTATCTGTCACTTCTGTTGAGCAGGCCACAGCTGCTGTGGCACTTCCGTGCATTTATCTTGAGCTTTGAGATGTCTTTATGCTGGTTATTGCAGGATGCAGAAGAGCCTTGCACAGTTCAAGCCCTGTGTCATCTCTGGAAGAGGAGTAGCGAGGCCTGATCCCTGTGAAGGCAGGGGGAGGCAGAGGAATGATGCACGGGGGCACTTGTCCTTGCAGCACACGGTGAAGTGTGTTGGGTTCTGCCCCTGCTCCCTTCTCCCACGTGGGGCTGTTCAGGGCAGCACCGTCCTCCCACAGCCGCGCTGCTCTTTTGGCTCCATGATGGGGTTTTGTGTTAAGGAGCTGCAAGTCCCAGCTTTCAAACCCTGCTGATGACTGGTGCTGGAAGTAGTTTTAATTTCCTGAGGGCTACATATAACTCCAGTGGAGCTACGAGTTGCTCTCTGCTTGTTTCTGTAGCTACGCCACACTTGCTTGCAGAGAATGAAATCTAAATCTCTACATGATCTAACAGTAGTTTCCTAAAATATGAACAAAATCAAAGAATGAAGAATGTGTGTTGTACAGAGCAGCTTGAGAAGCTGAAATACTGACTGAAGTAGCTGAGAAAAAACAGAGTAGGGGGTTTGTGGGGTTTTTCTTGATTGTTTAATGCGTTAAATTAATCTTTGTAGCAAAGCTTTTTGAATTAAGTCAGAAGTAATTGTGTATGTGTGCTCCTGTAATTGTAAGGTCACTGCCTTGATACAGGCAACAGAGAGGATAATTTTGGTTCAGTATCTCACTGCTTGGATCAAAGATACTTTATCAGACCGAGATGGTTGTGTGAGAGAGAACTGGAGTGTAACCTGCCCAAGGAGCCTGGGTGGGAGCAGAGCATGGTCAGCTTGTTTAACCTTTGAATGCCTCTTGGCTCAATGGCCCTTGGACACTGCTACTTCATGGAAAAAGTTCTAAATATAGTACTCGTTTGTTGTTGAGTAATGACTTTAGAGGGTGGATGCTGCGGTTTCCAGCTCCTTGCAGGGCCTAAGCTGTGCACAAGCAAGATACTGGAAATGAGACCAGTAATGAGGAGTCGGTCCAGTAATGCTGCTGAGCACTGATGCAACTTGTTGATTTGTGGAATTTTCTGATGGTAGTCTGTTTGTCAAAAAAACCTCCCTGAGATTAAACCTGAGGATCATTTTTAACCCATTTCGTTGACTTTTCATTCCCTTTTGTATCTGGTACAATCAGCTGCCAGGCATAGGCTCTGTTCATAGGTCAGCTTGTAAAGGAGAGAAGATTTTGAAGGTAAACAGAATGAGCAGGAAATGTTTTGTGGCTAGGGATCAACAAGGCCATCTTCCTCTGGAAGAGATGAAATCCAGGGAAAGGTGAAGAAATTTGCCTGAGGTCCCCCAGGAGGTCAGTGATGAAGCTGGGTTCTGAAACTCTTATCAGTCCTTCAACTAAGATGTCATCCTTTACTGGAAGTCCAGAAACCCTCTTGGTTTTAACCACCAGTGAGTGATTCTTCTCCCTTTGTGGCTCTGTTTTCCCAGAGCTTTTACCTCAGAAGACCCTGCCATCTTGAACAATTTCCCTGTGTAATGCTTGCTTCATTGCTGTTTCATTTCACTAACTTTCACTTGAAAATCAGATGCTTCCCTGTCTTTTCTTTTTACTTCCTTATACAGCTTTTCCCTGTTGCTGCAGCTCATTAAATCCTGCAGCTGTGTGTTATTTAACATCATAAAGTGGTTAGAGATATCATTCATATAAAAGGATATGAAATGAATGTGCATTGTAATTCTAGTCTCGAGGTAGCAAACTTCTCTGTGGAGTTGTGACTTTAACTTATGGCTTTGTAAAAGCTTTTACTTGCCTTTATTTAGCTCTTTTCTGATTCTTAATGATTTGTGTGTAGGTAAATATATTTATCATGCAGTTATTAAGTAATCTGTATAATTGTGTACATTAATCTAGGTATGAAGTGTGTTGAAAACGTCAGTTCTTTCTCCTGCCCCGAGTTGGGCAGAGGCAGGTGCTGAGCTGCGCTGCTGCCCGCTAGCACCGTGCCCCGTGTGCGCCCTGACCTGTGGTCACAGGGTTCCTGTTCCGCTGAAAACTTGTGCAAATAAAGCCATGCACCAAACCCTCTGGGGAGGCAGGTCTGCAGGTGCCAGGGGCCAGCCTCCCAGGAAGAGGAGAAGGTGGCAAAGCTTTGCTTTTCAATTATTTGGTGATGAGAATCCCGCTGGCGTTTGGCATGGGGATTTGTCACAGCCATGGCAGCTCTCGTGTTGGATTGGTGCTCATGGCTGGACTGTAGCTGGCTCTCACCTCTGCTTTCTTCTTTTTTGTTTTTTCCAAGCAGTTTCCCTAGCATTTCTGTGCCTACCTTTTCAGTTCTGAAGGTCGTGTATTTCTTCTCCAGGACCATGGTGAGACTTGATGGGTGTCCATCACACAGGAATGCAGGGCTGATAGGATCTGCTCTGCCCGTATCTGATTTTCTGGATGGTTTTGTGTGTGGTTTGTTGTTGTGTGGGCTTTTCTGTTTGTTTGTTGTTTTTAAATCCAAGTGCTCATTTTGGGGCCTAATTGCCATTGTTTCTGTGTGCATTCTGGATCTGTGTCAGGGAGTTTGGTAGCTCTGCAGAGCCTTTCTAAGCGCGGGAGTGCTCCTCTCCGCAGCGCAGGGAGGCACAGGGATGGCCAGGCGTGCAGTGTGCCCTGCTCCGGGGAGCTGCAGCTTTCCTGGCTCCTGGCAGGATGGCAAACCCTGGGCTGCCTCCCGTGCTGATGCTGCTCCCCCGTCGGCGCTGGCCGTGTTCGCAGGGATGCGTGTAGGAGCCCGCGCGCGTTTCCGAGGGCGGTGGAAGCTGGGGGTGCAGGAGCGCGTCCCGCGGGGCACAGTGCTCTGCTCCCCTGGCACTGCCGTGGAACGTGTGCCTGCCTGCGTCTCCACGGGGCTGGTATGCAGCTCCTGGCGTGGCGTCCTTAGCCGTGGGCTGTGGGACGTGGATCTCCCTCCCCGGCTCTACCGCGTGCGTGCGAATGCCGGGCCGGGGCTGCGCCTCGCAGACTGGCAGTAGGATGCCTTTAGGACTGCCCTTGTGCCTTGCAGAACATGTGGTAATGCCTTTCACATACTCCCTTGAATAATCATTAAAAGCATTTTATCCTTTTTTTTTTTTTCCCCCCCCTCTCTTTTTTTAAGTATCCTGGCCAGAGCAAATAGGATAAGGAATTAGAGCAAGCTGAGGCTGGTATAATATACTAAACCATGACTCTAACAGCAATTAACGCAAAGGAATGAACATTTACAGTGCCCTGCAGTTATCCTTAGTGCTCAGTGGTAAACTGAAATAAGCCTGGTGTCTATGGGCTCGCTAGACTAACTGCCATTTTTATTACATTACATGGATTATTGCTCATTTTTCCTTCCATTTTCAGGCTTCTCTCAGGCTACCCTCCTTCCCCTTAATAGTGACCCCAAAAGAGGAGTGTTATACTTAGTGCAGCTTGTGTTTGACACAGCTGAGGGTGTGGAGTCTCCCTCGCTGGAGATGTTCCAGACCTGCCTGGCTGCAGTCCTGTGCCCCGTGCTCCGGGATGGCCCTGGCGGAGCAGGGAGGTGGCACCAGCTGAGCCCCTGTGGTCCCTTCCAGCCTGACCCCTTCTGGGATTCCATGATTCTGTCCTGGTGAAGAGGTACTGGTTGTACCCTGCTGCTGCCACATGCTTTGCCTTGGGCTCTTGAACTTGTAGCAAGTTTGGGGCAGAAACTGAACAAAGAAGAGCTCGTTGGGGAGGTTGGTTTGGTGGTGGACACATGGCACAGCCACGAGCTGTTAGTGCTTCCCAAATGGAGGTCACCACGTCTTCACCACTTTGTTGTGAGGAGAGAAGGACGGGGGATAGACCCTGAGCTATAGCAACTTGCTGCACATGTATAATATTGGTGTATGAAGAACATCTGTGTGAAATACACGCTTTGGGCAAGAAAAAGAATGTGTAATGTAAGAAAATACTGTTACTTAATACAGTTTTTGCTCAGAGGCTACAGTCAACACATGCTGTAATACTTCTCGCTCGTGTGATACAGTAGCAGCATGACACTTCAGATTTATTACTTTTGGTTTCTCTTTAAAGAAATCCTGAATCTGGAATCAGAAGAATGCTTTTTTTCTCTTGAGCTACAGAAGGGAAAATGTTTCAAAATGTCATAAATCAAAAATATATTAAAGGCCAACAAACCAGATGAAAACTTTTTTGGAAGATTGTATATAATGTTTGGCAGAAGAGACTAATGCGCTGTGGTTTTTGGCTGAATTTAGAAATGTGAAATACTCTAGGGTCCCTCTACTTGAAATGAGCTATTTTTTTGTATTTTATCTGTCTATATATTAAAACAGCACCAGAGGTGGTTGTGTGTGTATAATGTAAGTATTAGCGTGTGTGATTTATGTTAAGTATATTTAATGCATTGAATAAATTCAATTACACTTTGATATAGAACGTTCAATTACAAAATGATTTCTGCAGTGCAAACGCTCACTAGATACCTTGATCATAGCCAACAAATCCTGTATCCTTGTTGACTGCGGGGCTGGCAATACATCATTTTTTACGTAGGCTCGTTTCTCTCAGATCCATATATCTGCAGGCTTTACAACAGGCGTGTTCCTGTGTGTGTGTGCTCTTTTTGTGGTAACTCAGAGGTGCACCAGGGACTCGAGGGAAGCTGTGGCCGAGGTTCACCTCGTGCTGCGGAGCGGCCGGATGGAAGCATTCAGCTCTGGTGGGTCTGAATGAGCTGGCTTCGTGCGTGTTTGCTCTTCAGTAAACTTTTTATGACATGTTCCTTCCCCTTTTAATGCTCTTCCAAGTTGAGTTGTGTGGTTGTGTTCAGCGTCACCGAGTTGCAGAGCAGAGGACGCGGTGTGGGACGATCAGTTAAAGCCGCTGCTTCCTCCTCCGCTGCTTGGCCTTCTGCCGCCGATTTCGAGGATGTTTCTGGCATTTCAAGCAAGGACAGTCACTGTTGAGAGTCTGCTAGTTGGCTTTTAATCTAGGGAGGCTGTTTCAAGCCAGAAGTTTCTACAGCCCTTTCTCCTGCTGCTACTGCCCTGTGATACATGTACTACATGGCCGGGTTCCCTTTTTCTCCCTAAATAGGGACTGCAGCTTTTCAGGGACGAGCTTTAGATCCTCACTCCCTGGTCACGTCAGTGATGCTGTGTGCCACCGTTTGCACTCCTAAACACAACGGAACACTTGGGGCTCAGGTCATCTTACAGAGATCTACAAATTCCCAGTTGTAAAAGTACATCTTTTCGTGTAGAATTTCCTGTAAGCCCCGTGTGCGTACCAGAAGGCTGCTGTAAGGTCTCCCTGAAAATAGCAGAGGCTTCCCTTGAACCTCTTAGGGTCAGATGCAATCGGGATGGTGGATAGAGGCGGAGCGAGGGCTGAGCCCACACCTGACTGACAGGGACTGAGCCCTGCCCAGGGTGCTCCGAGTGGTAAAAAGCAGCACAAACCCTCCAGCTCTTCGCGTCTCCTTCCCTTCCTGCTGCCACTCTTCCCTCGGTGTGGTGATGCTCACGGTGCTCCCGAGTTTTGCTGTTTGCAGTGGGGACGTAACAACTCGAAGCTACATGTAAACAGCTTTGTTGGCTACTTTTCCTTTCCGTGCTTATATTGTACACCTTAAATGTGCTATTTCTTTTGGCATAATGGCAAAATCACTGCTTATGGGAACCGCCGTAGATAATACAAAAAGCTCTTTGAAAAGAGCTTTATCAGAGTACAAAGTACTTGGAATTGAAAGCCCCTAGAGGGTTGCTTTATTTTCCCCCTTCATTCAAACTTGTAGTGGTGCAGGATCGAGATACATCATGCCCTATTTTCAGCTGATTTGCATGTTAGAGAGAACGGAGTAATTGGTGTTTAACCAGAACAAAAGAGGATCTGTTTGCTAAAAGAAAAAGAATTCTTGAAGTAGACCCTAATACATATACTGCCTTTGTCTCTTCTCTCATTAAGAATTGAATAGGATGGCCTAGTAATTAGAATGTGGAAGGGATTGCTTTGGTGTTGATGCTTTTTGAGCTAATTGGTTTGAAAATTATATTTGATGTAGCTCTAAGGGATGTTGGCACAACACCTTCTTGGGACAGGGACATCCTGTACTCCCATTTTGCTGCAGAAATGGGCACTGCGAGGCAGGGTTTTGTCTTCTGGTTTGGTTTTTTAAAATTTTACTTATTAAACCCATATTTGCCTTCCCAACTGAACACACAGGATGCATTGTCACATGTGAATAATTCTTCTCTCGCTGGTATGAAAACCTTGAAATGACCTTGGAAAGAGCTTAGTCCTCTTTTCCCAAATAAGTGCGTAGTTCAGCCTTTACTAAAGTAGAGATTTGAGCTAAACTGGGTTTGGATTTCTGCCCTTCTGCATTCTTGGAAAGGTTTTGTTGTTGTTGCTTGTTTGGTTGGCTTTTTGTTTCATTTTTGTTTTGACAAAAAGATTAAAACAAATGTTGTTCTTGAGCAAACTGAAATAAGACAGGTCTGGAATTGTGCAGGAGGCTTTTTTTGGTCAGTGTTTGTGCTCATCTTCAGCCCCGTCTCTGGTGGTGACGACATCGGGGTGGGTGACGGGTTGCCTCCATAGATCCTTCCTTTGGATCCTGAAATTGAGTCGCTTTAGTGTGAAAACCTGAAAAGTCAGAAACATTTTTTGTATCTCTTGAGCTGCAAGAGGGAGCCTTCTTTGGACAAGCCTTTTGAATGGTGTCCCCTGGGCAGGCAGTGGATTTGGGACGTGTTGGAATTCAGAGGAGGAAGGTGCAATTCTTAGACTGGGAGATACATTTAACAGTAAAGATTCAGCTAAAGAGAATGTAAGGGTGTTTTATTTGCTAATGCTGTAGTTCTGCGGAACAAGAAGTCTCAAGCCTGTTGTTGGTTCTCTGCAGAGCCCTATACAATCATCTTAATAAAGTATTGCACTGTGGAGGAGTCATTGTGTTACAAGGATGAAATGAACTTCTAAAATTTCCCCCAAGGTTTCAGTGATAAAAAGAACAGTTTTAGAAATGACTTTAGGTTCTGGGGAGTATGTATTTAGCAGTGTATTCGTAATTTAAATGGATTCAGTCTTGCAATGAGCAACAGCTTGTTTTCTTTACTTTCCAGAGCTGTCTTTTCTCCCTTCTCATGGTGGGTGGGCGCGTGCCTGCCCTTCCTCAGTGGTTTTGTTGGGCTGCTCACCAGGGTGTGCAAATCAGCGTCGAGTTTGGTCCTGCTTTGAGATCTGTGTGTTTATGGTACTGCAGCTTCAGTGCCCTTTAGTGTCATAAAGCTTTAGCTTTAGATAGCGTGGGTATCTGAATGTCTTAGATACCTTATCTTTAGATATCAGTAAGTGACACTAAACGGTGTAAAACCCAGGGTGAGGCCTGATGCCACAGTGTCCCAGTGAGGCCCAGGGCTGGGACTGATCTGTTAGGATGATCTTCTAACCCAGACTCAAAGATACTGGATGCTGCTGAGCACCCGCCTCTGCTCCCTCCCATCTGCACATTGATATCTTCAACAAACTTGCATTTTTCCCTTCCTGCATTCTCCATGTTTAAAAGTGGCCCTGAAAGGCAAAAGGTTTAAAAGGGGTTAAATAAACTGAAAAACCTGCAGTGTATTTCCGCTCAGAGTTGAAACAAGATGTTGTGGATTGACTCAAAATGAAATTTTTCTTTTTTTTTTTTTTTCCTTTTAAGTTTTGCCAACAAAATGAAAACATGTTTGTTTAATCATAGGCAAATTCATCCTTCTGGTTTTTTGGTTCTGTTTTGTTTTCAGTTTAGCCAGCAAATTGAGAAATGAAACTGTTCTGCCAGCACTGCTTCCAGTTCAGATTGCTCTGAGGAAGCCGGGTGAATCTCCCCCTTGCACACTTTATTTAGGACCCATCAGAATTTCCCTGATTAGTACCTTGGAAATTATAAATTAACCATATGGAACTACTTCAGTTTAAGTAACTTGTCTGTTCTGGTGAGAGCTAATCCCCTTAAAGCGTGGTTTTAATGACCAGTTTGTTTTCACCTGAGGTCATTAATGCTCTAAAACCAGCTGTTAACTGCACCAAAGAGGTTTTTCCTGCCCAGGGAGGAGTGCTGCTGGGCGCCCCCTTTAATGGTCTAATAATGCTTTATTTCTGCCCTACCTTCCGGACATACTGGCTGTTTTTAATGGCTGTGTTGGAAAAAACCTGTTAGTTTTCTGACTGATCTTGCAGCCAGCTGGGGGAGCGGTGTGGGGGATGCAGGGCACTGGGGCAGGAGTGTGAGCATGTAAAAAGTGGAAGTGTGAGCCTGCAAAGCCACTGCTTTGGGTTCAGGGCACGTGGGGAGGGAAGGGCTGCACAGCCCACTGCCTGCTCCCGTGGCTCTGCCAGACTGGGAATCGTGAGGTCGTTGGGAATATTAAAACTTCAGACAATGGGCTGTAGTAATTTTCCTGCTCCTTCTGCTTAATTTTTGTGCTAATTTATTGCTCCTCTCTGTTCTTACTTCTGTCACCTAAATGCAAATGCCCTGGCAGCCTGCTTTATGGATAACACTTAAAAAATAATGGTGCAATAATGAGTGGTGAATTGCAGCAGAGATCCTGCTGAAGTGCCTGCAATATCCACATTAATTCCAAATGAATTAATTGCAGTTAATACTATTGTATTTAAAACCTGTCAGAAGCCATAACAATGATTAGGGTGTAAGAGTAAAATGTTATTTCAGAGCAGCATCAACATGTTTTAAAATAGCAACAGAAGGTATTTAAAGTGTGTCTGACCTAATGGCCATCATCATCCTCAGCTTTTGTGTGAAGCCAGTCAGAACAGATGAATCAGAGGAATGAGGGGCCCTAAACCCATTCATTTTTCCCCTTCCTTAGGAGCAAACAGCTTCTTTGCCCCAGTGCTGAAGGAGGGCTTCGTGCCCCAGGATGAAGGAGGGGTTTTATCTGTCAGGGCTGTGGATCCCACTGATCTCTGCTGCTCATCAGTCACCAGTGGCTGGTTCCCGGGGAAGGTGGGAACAGGCTGTGTGTAGCTGTGAGAGAAGCGTTTCTTTAAGGTTTATTTCCAGTCCTTCAGAACAAGTTGGTGCTGTGGCAAGTAGATTTATTATTCAGTAGTTAATACTCGTAAAGTAAAAGCATCCCAGAGCCTTTCACTTGGGTCGTTGGTGATGCCTTGAGCATCCCCAGCAGATCTGGGAGCTTTCCCCTTGGGGAAGGTGTCTTTGCTGAGAGGTAAAAAGGGTGGTTGGCACCTAAGCGAGCCACTTCTCCGTGGGATGAGCTGACACTGTGCTGGCTGAAATGACAGAACCTGCTGGGCTTCTGGGGGGAGTTGCTGAGGCTTCTTGGCAGCAAATCCCACCATTCCTAATGTGGGAGAGGCTGAGGTGCTCTTTGGCTCCTGGGAACGAGACAGAAAAAGCCTGTCTTGGTGCAGGCTGGGAGCTGTGTGAAGGTGCTGAGAAGTTAGCAGCACTTGGTGATCCACCCTGCCAGGTGGGTGACAGCGGGTGACAGCGGGACGAAAAAAATGCCCGTGGCCCAGTTTGAGCGCTCGGGGAGCCAGGAAGGTGCCTCACGCGGATGGAGCCCCACAGGAGCCTGGGGCTGCTGGGTCACCCTCCTGGTGCCCTGTTCCAGGAGCTGCTGGTGGTGTCACCCAAGTGGGAACCTCCTGTCACTGTGCCCTGCCGGGACTGCCCCGCTGGCCCCGGCCCCGCCGGGGGAGCCGTGCATCTTCATCCCTGATGAAACGCCTCCCCGTCCGTGTCCTGGGGGGATCAGGGGCCTTGAAGTTGGGCAGTTTGGGCAGTTAAGGTCAAAAAATAAGTCTTTGGAGGTGAGTGTGAATGGAGCTTTATTTAGAGCTTCCCTTGGTGTAAGAGGCTGGAACCCAGGACGTGGTGGGGGCACAGGGACAGAAGCTGCAGCTGTGGGCAGCTGGAGAGGCCGAGTGCAGGTGGACAGAACCCAGCTCTGCTTCACAGGCCCTGTGCTCCTGCCATCACAGAGGCTCCACGTCCTCACACCTGGCCTGGGGAAACAGGCAGAAACTTCTTTCAGTTTAACCACTCGTATTATTGGTATTTTAGTTGTTAGTGTCTGGCTTTGAGGAACTCTACACCTGCAGTTTGTCTGCTGATAGTGGAAAGCACAGAATATAATCTGGCAGATGAAGACAGCTGCATTCTGTTCATCTCAACCATGAGTTCTGCTTGACGATTTGTAGATACAGCTTCCATCTGACACAAAGGCAGGGACTAATTCTGGCATGTGTGGGACTGGTAAGATTTCAGACCAGATCTTTCTTCAGAAAAAAAGAAAAAAAAAAAGAAAAACCCCTTGATGTGTTACGTAGTTCAGTAATCAGTTTCCAGGTTCTTTAATTAGATCTGTGCTTTAGCTGATTTAGCTGCATGTCTCAATACACAAATGATTTATAAAGGGGGAAAAAAAAAGTGTTAATCTTGAGTGAGTGATACTCTCTGCTCTGTTTGTATTACATATTCTGCAGCATTCAGGCTATCTTTTAACATGGAATTGGACTTAATTTCTTAAAAGAAATTACAGAGCTTTACAGTTGTATTGTTAACAGCTTTTTATTGATGTAGGTTTGTACGTGTGTTTACATTTATATGTAAATGTAATTATTTAGTGAGGATTAGCAGTCAGTGAGGCCCTCTCTTTCCATTTTGTGTGTTACTAGTCATTTGCAAATTAATTTCAGCGTAGGTCAGAAATTATGGTTGCTATTATATTTAATGCATGAACTATCCTGGATTCAGCATTTCCTTGGACAAGCAGCCCTTCTGCTGTGAATCCTACCTGATTTCTTTCAAAAGCAGCAGAGAGTTCATCAGAGTCTCCTGCTTTTAATCCACCCCTCTGTGGCATTTTGGCAGCCACTCGCTGGCGGTGCAGTCTGGGCTGTGGAACCTGTTTGAACGCACAGCTGAGTGTTGGATGAATGAGCTGGTGGTGGGGACAGAGCGTGAGCTCCGGGTGCTGGGCGCTGCAGCGCGGATGCGTGGGGGCTGTGGCTGCTGTCCCGTGGGGCTCTGGGATCAGAGAGCCCAGCGCAGCTCTCCGTGTGCAGCTCCCCTTCAGCCTGTGCCAGTGTCCTTCCTGGCCCTGGTCCACCCGCTGCTCCAGGAATGAGCAGAACAGTTCTGCTTTCTCCCTTCTCTGTAGTTAGAATAGAATTTGGGGCCTGAGGGTATCCTGGCTCCCTCTTGTAATTGCATCATTCCCACTATTAACTAAAGAGAGCAGATTCTTTTTTTAATAAAAGCTTCCTCATATGCGTTCTTGAGTGTTGTTGTAGTTTGCAACTACTCGCGTTGGAATGCATCCAGACGCCAAGTCCTTATGTTTCCTCCACATCCCCAAACTCTCTTCTGGGTAATTTGCATTTCAGCACTGCTCAGTTGTACTTTGCTCAGTTTGAGGGAGGGAAGGGCCGGGCGGTAGCATATGCTGATTTGCATATGCTAATGGTAACATGGATGCTTTGCTTCCTTCTGGCAACCAGACCAGGATATTTTTGTTGTAATATCCTGTTGGTTTAAGGTGAGAGGTAAATCAGAGCTTGTTCTGCTTGATGTACAGCTAGCTGGAGTCTTGATTTGAGGTTTGGTGGTAAAGGTCTGAGGTGCTTGGAGGATGTGATCAGAAATCAGGGAGCTGAGGGGTGTGACTTAAGAGTTGTTGCAAAGACTTAGGAAAACAAACTTTGTGGTTCACTAACAGGGAATAATAAAGGGAAGAAGCACTACAGGGCACTGCTGGGTAGCAGCACGACATGTCATTTGATGCTTCAGCCTTCAGCAAACACTGCCTCTGCAGCACTCTGCTGCACAGGGTCAGATTCCACAGGCTTGGTTTGGTGAAAAGGTGCAAGTTCCCAGGTATCAGATCATGCTCATTAGTCTTCTGTGTTTTGTAACAAAATCAAGATGGGAGGGAGAAAGATATTGGGAGGGGAGATGAATAAATTCCAGTCTGTTCTTTCCCAGCTACTTGTTGGGAGACAGTGGAGTCCTGTCTAAACTCAGAGGGTTTTGGGTCATTTTTGCAGTAGAGCCTCATTGGTGCGACTGAATCTTGTCGTGGGCCAGCGTGCATAAAAAACCCACGTGAGCAGGGGAACCCACCCAGGCACCGTCCAGGCAGGACCAGCATAAAGCTTTCAGCAGCAGCTCTGGCAGGCTCTGGGAGTTTGTGAGATTGAGACCTGCCTGATGAGCCAGCCCAGGTATGAGCTCTCTGCTTCGTGGCTGCATTAGATGTGAACGATTCTGAAGCCTCCCCTGGAAAAGTGTTCCTTGATTAGCTTTGAATTTGGGGTTCCCTTCTAGAGCTCGTGAGGTGTCGGGGAGAACTGGCAATTGCCACAGAATACAGCAGAAATGCACACAAAATATGGCAGAAAAGGCTGTGCGTGTCACTGATAATTCTCTGTTACGCTCAACAAACAAACTGGCTGCAGTGCTGGCTGGATTTACATTCGGGATCCTCAGAGCAGCAAAAAGGTTTTGTGTGCTCTGACTCATGAAGCTGATTTTAAAGAAAATGGGCATTTTTAAAATCCTATTTTCCTTCCATTTTCAACCTCCTTTGATGAAGACACTTGAAACACCTTTTTAACTCTACAATTTAAATGCTTTTTTATAGCCATGAAATATACCCTTGTGTGGTTTTCAGGTCTTTTTAATTTTTAAAAGCCCTCCTTATTGCTGCTGCATAAGGAGAAATTTTTAGATTATGGAGAGAAGCAAATGTGACATTCTGTTCCATATTAAAAGTTAATTTGGGGCAGAACTGCAGACCAAGGAAAGTGTCTTGTCTTTTCCTATACCTCCTTGTAATGTAGTTGACCCCTAATACCTCTGCAAGATCTGGCACTCAGACAGAGGGAGCCAGCTGCCCAGGGGCACGGTGTGAGCACAGCGGGAGGAATTTGCCCAGCTTGTGATATTTGAGGGTTTTAAAGCATGTTTTTGTCTAAAGCAGAGCTCGTGGTAGCAGGTTTGGGCAGCAATGAGGTGATGTAGGTCACCTGGGAGGGCAGAGCAGGAAGGTGTCAGGTCCAGATGGGTGAGTTCGGCTCCAGTCCACATCCAGATTCCAAATCTGGCCCTGGTGAGTCTTGATGTAAGTGGGCACCAGGCTGTGAGGACCTGGAAAACCTCCAGGCCCCCGGGCCTGAATGCAGACCATGGTCTTGGTTCCTGGGAGCTGTAAGAAGCTGCTGGGGCCGGCGCTGCAGGCTCCCCGTGGCACGTGGGGTGTGAAGGGCAGAGCTCAGTGCCGGTGGGAGCCCTGAGCTGGTTTGTGGACGGGAATACCTCGGTCCTGCGCTGACTTTGGGCACAGCAGATTGTTAACAATGATGAGTTAATTTAGATTGTGGTCATGCAAACAAGGTTTTCCCCGGGACAGCTCTCGTCGTGGCTGCGGTTGATAAAAGCCTTTGATACGGTCTCTCCGTGAGAGAACAGGTTTGTGTAAGCATACAGGTGGGAGAGATCCAGGTGGGTCACAGCCTTGTAGAAGACAAAATTACAACTTTGTGTGAAGCAGAACCTCTCTCAAGTCTTTTTCAAGCCTGAGGCAGCCACAGGCATCCTCCACCCCTCCGAGCCCAGGGATGGAGGGGCAGCACGGCCACGTCCCTGGCACCGAATCAGCTGAGTGTTCCTTATCAGAGGTAGCAACTGGAGGGTTGCTACTGAGACTTAATTATGCAACTATAATTTTCTATAAAATGCATCATAAAACCTATTCGTGCCTTATATTGGCATGGAAGAGTTACTCCAGGCTCGCTGGCTGTAGAATGCCCACTTTAGGAAATTGCCTAAATCTGTATTTTTCTTGGAGCAGTGCTAGTCAGCCCCACAGGTTGCTAATGAATGTTTCATAACCTTCTATAAAGGATTGTGAAAATAATTTGAATATCTAAATGACTGGCTCTCCTTGGCCTAAGCAGAGCCCAGAAGCAGGCTCTTGCTAATTTCTCTGACCTCTCTTGGTGTGCCATCAGAATGCCCAAAATTGTAGCCCCTACATAAACACTGTCGTGTTCTTACTGGCTTTGAATTTCTTTTGCTGTTAAATCTGATTTTTTTTTTCTTTTTAGCTCTAGTGGGTAAAATACATTTCTGTACTTCCACACCACTTAGAGTGAAGGATTTAAAAATATCTCACATGCATTGATTTAGCACAAACTCCTTCATCGGCGTTGAGGAACCGCTTTTCACTATTTCACAGTTGGAAGGGTGGGAGGAGAACCCGTTTCCACCTGCCTCAATCCTTGCAGTTTTTATCTGTCCCATACAACAAAAAATAAATTAGAAGGGGAAGAGAGAAGAGAGGCTGACGCAGCAGTCATCATAGCTGACAAAGTGGGCATACATACCACAGATTTCCTACAGTTTTTGATTTTTTTTTTGCGAACCTTCACCAATCGAATACACGTAAAAGACGTTTTACCCCCGGAAAAGGCAGTGCCCCTAGGGAGTGCCTGACGCTGCTGTGCCGTGGCAGGGCTGCCTGGAGCGCTGAACCCCCAGAGCAGAGTTGTGTTGTGTGCTCACAGGCTGGAGCACAGGCTGGGAAGGAGGACATTTGTGGTGGCCGTGCCGGGATCTCTTGGGAGCTCCAGCCCTATGTGGGTGAGGCACTGCCTGAGGCACTTGGGGGGATCTGGCAGCCTGGCTCTTCTTCACATTGGGGTTACTCACAGCAGCAAGTTGGATGCTTGATGATATTTGTAGGCTTTTAGGGCTCTTCACTCTGCTAATTTGACATTATTGAAGTTCTATTTCCCCAACTGTGCTGTGGGCTAAAGCGAGAGTGACAGCTTGCTCGTTATTTGTGTGTGCAATATTTATGTATGTAAATGAGTGGTGTGTTTGCCTTTATCCCTCCATATAAATACAAGAGATGTATACAAATATAATGAGGAGGTACAGGAAGCTCATTTTGTTTAAGCAAAACGCGGTGCATTAAGCCGTCATGCCCTGACACTTGTTCCGTGCTGGAAGACAAAAAGGGAAGCGTCTGGCTTTTGTTGGGAGACATGAAAGTTGCTGCTGCTTCCCATGTTGGGTATTACGGCTTCAGCACGCCAGAATCATTGGGGTTTTTATTACTATTATTTTTTCCTTTTGGTGAAGACTGAGAAAAGACAAAGACTAAAAATAAAACCCATAATTTTTGATACAACTGTGGAAACATGGTTAGTTCTAACACAGCAGGTGGCTAAGGGACTCGATCGGCAGAAACCAGCAGTGCTTTCAGTGCAATCAAAGTTAAGTGCAGAAATTTAATTAAATGGTAGCAAGGCTGGCAGAAACTTTGTAAAGCAGCAGCGCATTGTCAAATCTAACAATTATTCCAAGGAACACAATCCACAGATGGCGTCTAATTGATAAATTAAGGTTCTGGTGCCTGATTCCGCTTACACTTAAAGGTTCTCTTTTCTTAAACAAAACCTTAAAATTTTAAGGCTGCATCACTGTTCTGAAAACATAACAAGCTGGGCTGGGTTTTTTGACTTGAGAAATGCAGGCTTTGTGTTAAATGGAGAAGGCGTTTGGCTTCTGTTTTGCTTGTCTGACTTTCATTCCGGGGAAGATGTGGCGTGTTGCTGGTCAGGTGCTTACCTGGAATCTCAGGTATTTAGACCTCCTGTAGCTACTGGGGCGGGTAGTCACATAATCTCTCACAGCTTTTACAAGCTTTTCCTTTTGCCTGTCTGCCCCTTGAAGCTGTCTGTCAGCTTTTGGGCATCATTATCAGCGAATGCAAACCCTTCAGAGCTCCATACCGTGCCTGACAAGTCCTTCCCAGTGCTAGGCTGGTGACCCTGGAGGACCAGGCCTGGGAGGCAGTGGCTCACATCTCATTGATGGGGTCACGTTGCACATCCTTTTGGAAGTGGTTCTGGGCTGCTTTTCTGTTTCCCCCTTGGCTGGGTGTTGGTGAGAGTTCCCAGTGCTTTGTGTTAATGTGAGGGGACCCAGAATGTGTCTGCCAGGTCCTGCAGCAGCCCGAGAACAGCTCCAGGTGATGGCCTGGATGCCTGTAGAGTTTAGTAAAACAAACAAACAGGCTTTATTTTCCCTCTTTCTGAACTGCAGATACGTCAGGGATATTTTGTCTCTGTGTGTTTTTGATTTCCATGTGTAAATACAGTCCACTTCCCAGGGTTTAGCATAGCACTTCAGAGAAGGGGCAGGAAAGATTGAATCCAGCTCTTCAAATACACTTGGCATGTTGTCCTCTAATGCTGGAGAGGGTCTTTTCCCCTAAGCTAGTGGCACTTTCCCTCCCAGAGTAGTGTTTTGAACAAGGATGGGAGTTGAAAGGGCATCAGAGAACATAATAGCTGTGTGGAGTATGGAGATATACACACACCTGTATGCACAATAAGTGTTTGTCCCTTGCTGAAAAAGGAAGAAAATTGTTCACCTTCCAATTCAGTATTTTCTTCTTTATTTAAGCAATTTTAGAAGATGAATGCAAGAGGGAAATGATCGTTTCATTGTATTCATCGTAAACCCAGGGCACAGATGCCCTAATTGCTCTTGTGAGGTTTTTATGTGTGTTTTTTGGCATTGCCCTTGTGGTAGTAAATTCTCCATTAGCAGGATTCTCTGTGATAGAGCTGAGGCTGTTCTGAAATGGAGCTGAATCAGTGCTTGTTATTTTTGGTTACTAACAGTATACTTGAATTCAGGAACTCGCCTGCTCCCTTCCCCCTTTCTCCCCTCCTGTGCCTAAATATATCCCACCAGTCAATCAGCACTGGCAGGCATCAATGCTATGGCTGTCAGATCGAGTTAGCTGAGGAGAGCCAGAGCTACTGGCTTGGGTTTTTGGGCTTGAAAATGTATTCAAATAGTGGCATTGTCATTTGACTTGCAAATAAGCATAGTCTGGTAATGGGGCCCTTGTATGGAAAGAATGATGCAGCACTTCAGACAAATCTATGTCTTCTTCCCATGAAGCAGATTAGCAATAATACAATCCACACTGGTGTTTATGGCTGCACGCTCAGTGAACACAGACATTTCTGAATTTTCATTAATGGTGGATTTGTAGTTTTTAATGGAACAAAGAAAAAACACTGGAAATCAAAGAAATGCTAATGCCTTCCTGAGAAACTTAGACAACACTTGGTTTAGAGGCAGATCTGCTCTGGTTGTTATTTTCCCTCGTAATTCTTCTCCCCTTATCTGGGCCTGTTGGGTGGTTGGTTGCTGGAGAGCAACACTTAAGTGAACACATTATCTTTGTTGCTGCTCCTTCCCAAAGCGAAGGGACTGGCCTTTGGTGACGGCATAGCGATTGCCACAGCAACCAGGCAGGATGTCACAGATTCAGAAGTGTGATTTTACATTCAGAACAGCAGCAGGAGCAGATGGATATTGGAAACAAAATCCCCACCCCCTCCCTTTGCCTCCTTGCGCTCCTTCCCAAAGCAGTAAGAGCCCTTCTCACCGCGGCTCTTTGTGGATCTTCCCGCGTGGCTTGCACGGGTTGTTTGTGCCGTGCAGCGGGAGCGGGGAGCGCTGGGGTGCCCGTGGCAGCGCTGCCCTGGCGGTGTCGGAGCACAGAGTCACTGTGCCTGCTTGTGGCTTTGGGGCCGATGGAGGGAGAACCGGCTCACGTGGCAACTTGGGCTCGGGCTTAGCTTGGGTGTCGTTTCATTAGCTTTGGTAGTGGCTCTATTCTTTTAATCCTGAACTTAGCAGAGTGAACAAACCAGCCCTCGCCGTGGGTAGTCAGACACATTTGGGAGCCATCGTGCACAGAAGTTGATCGTAACACCCACCCACCGTGTGGGCAACAGCCTCAGGAACATATGCTCAATCTGTTTTCCCAAAAAAGACAATATTGGAAACAGATGCAGGAAGGGTTTTGCACTCAGTAAAATTTGAGGTCAGGGCCTCTGGTTTGAAGCACAGGGATCTTGTTCAGCATCCCAGCTGAAGCCTCTCCATGCAGGCTGCTGAGTTACCATGACGTGGGCACACACCAAATACAGGGGGTGCAGGAGAACCCCAAACTCACTGGTCCCTTGTCACGGCCACCTCTGGCCTTGCCTTTCCTCCCCTTGTCACCGTAACCCTGTCAGTTCCCTGTGGGCCTGATTGATCTCCTGGTACTGCAGTTGAAACCCCCGGGTTCTGGCGAGCGTGGCAGAGCCTTGCAGGTGCCCAGGGGATGCCTCTGCAGGTACCCTCAGGGCCAGGCCGGGTGAGCCTGTGGTCTGCCCGAGCTGACTGCTGTGTTTCCCTGAGCAGACCCTTCTGTCAGACTCACACTTAGCAAACATTTTAACTCCTGTGTGCCACGGCCGCTTCGGTGCTGGCTCGAGAGCGAAACAAAACTCTGAGAGCCCTGGAGCATGGGTGACTTGCCCAGACCTGGCCAGGTCTCCTCGGAGACTCGTTGCTCTGGTGAAAATTGTATGCTCTGGTCTAGTGGGCTGAGGCACTCTGAAATTATGCTCAAGTTTAAAGTTTCAAAGGAGTTAGGTGTCAAATTTGCACTGACTTGGATTTCACTAAGAGCAGAGTATCTATTTTTGTCTTGCAGCAGTAGGGTTGCAGACCAAGATCCCCTTGTATTTTTATTTTATTTGACTTTGAAAACACCAGCTGTGATCCTCTATACAGTTACTGGTATGAAGCACATGAAATTTTAATTAGCTTGGGTGAAGGGAAGGGAAGTTCTGGTAATTGATTTAGTATATAAATGCCCCTCTGCTTTCTTTAGTTTATGTGCTGGAAAGATTGTATTAGAAATTTTCCTATTACAGGGGAGATTTAAATGCGTTTTTAGGACTGTCTTGAAATCAAAAAGTGAAGTGCCTCTAAACTATTTAGATGAAAGGTATTATTGATATTCCACTATTTCAGATAAAAGTAGACGACATCATTATTATTCTTCCTGTTATTTTTACTGTTAGTGTCTTACTGGAACCGGTTGGTGACTGCTGAGAGTGAACAAAGGAGCATTAGTGCTGTACACCCAGACTGATCAGACTGTGCTGGTGTCACTGTGGGCGTGGGAGATCACACGAATTTCCCTTGGCTGAGGCTCCTGCCTTTGCCTTCTCCCGCCCTGCTGCCCCCGTGCTCTCTGCTCACCTGTCTCTCCAGTGCCTAAAAGCCTGCAGGAGTTTCCTCGTGCTTCAGAGGAAAACCCCTGGCACCTGATGGCAGCCAGTGGTTGTGTCTCTGCCGGTGACTTCTCCCAAAGGCCAGACTTGTGTCTCAGTTCAGACCCTGCTGCCGGCACTAGGACTTCTCTGCTCACCTCTTCAGAGCTGTTGGCCTTTACCTCTGTCCCTGCACGCAGTTTCTGGTTTTCTTCTCTGCGTTCTTTTGTGCTTCTTAATGAAACAATGAAAGAGAAAATCCCTCCCAACTCTCCAGGTGGCTCTGTGAGAAGTACAGTGACACTGATATTAATACCTGCTTGACCTGGGAGAGGCTCTTGGTGCTGCCAATGATCTCGGTGCTCCCCCAGTATTTTACAGACACGCACTGAAAAGTGTCTTTATTCAGTTTGACTGTTGCTATTATGTGGCGAGGCATTCAATAAAAGTTGTGATTTATGAGATGTGTGTGGCCGTTGTTGTTTTTTGCTCTGTCATCTATCAGGGAGAGAAAAGCTAGGCCTGATAATTCTTGGCACATAGCTTTTTCAGTTAAGAATGTCAGCTGTCAGGCTGTCAAGAGAAGTTATTTCTCTGGGTTTTTTTTTTTTAAATAGGCAGAGATCCTGCTTCATACTGTGCTGGGTTGATAAGGGAGTGCTTTCTGTACTGCTGAAAAGTGTGTCCCATGGTAAGGCCCTTGGTGTGTGCCCACTTAAACTTCAGTGCTTTGTGTTTTCAGTGTGTGACAGCACTTGATTGCTTAATATACAAATGCATTCGCTTTCTTTTTTTGCAGCTTTTATGTGGGGTTTTTTTTTTCCCTTCTCTTTCTTTCTCTCCTCCTGAATGGAAAGGGTTTTTTTTCCCCTTCTCTGTGACTAGGTATTTAAAAAGTGCTCTTTTGCAAAATATGTGCACATTAGATAATCTGGTGTTGCATAAAAGCTCTTTCATATTTTGGGGGCTTCATGCATGCATAAAACAGGCCTAATTGAAGATAGAGGCTGTTTGTCACGAATGTGAATATAAGGATAGGGGACAGAGGGGAAGAATTATGTTAAATACCAGGGTGATGTGGTTTTTTTCTCTTTTCCTTATTAGTTATTTGCAAAAATGTATCAAAAAGTCATTTTGATGCAGTGCACAATAGTATCACAAACTTGTGCTTTGCATCCTAAGTGCCTGGTTAGAGCACAGTTAGAAGCTGAAATCATTCCTCGATTAGTCCCTGGAGTCCTGTATAAGTCTTTAACTCTCAGCGTGCGGTCTGTGATTTAACAGTGGATGAAGGATTGCTGAGCTGCAGCTGTGTGGAGAACCTCAAATTTTCCAATCCGCAGCCCCTCGGCTTCCTCCTTCTCCCCTTCTTCCTGCAGAGGACCCATGAGAACCTTGGCACAGCTGGCAGCGTGTTTGCCTTTGGGGCAGAACTTTGGAGCTGGCGAGAGTGGCAGACTCTGGTTCAAAACAGTGGGTAGCAAATGGCTATCAGAAAGAGGTGTCTGGTGGCCACACAGCTCTTGGGCGCTGGGACGTGGTTCTGGCTTGCAGCTGTCATCATGTGGCTGCAGGTACAGCTTGTGGCGACCTCCCTGTTTTGGTGAGTCAGTCTCCATGGAAAAGGAAAACATTTCCTGTGTATAATTCAGCCTGGACAGCTCACTTACATCATGTTGTGTTAGAGCTATGAGGCTGAAGAGGTGGGATGAAAGGTTTGGTTGTTTACCTGTCCGAGTTGTGCTGATGTACAGCACTGTGTGTGTGGCTTAGAGATGCTCCCCTGGTTCATAGGTTCTTACAGATATTTCAGTCCTGTGTCTGTCTGCTCAAGTCAAGGCACAGGGCTTCTAGACTTAAATTAAAATTTCCAGTGTAGTTGCAGACCTTGCAGCTCTCGGGAGGAACGGGATCTCCAGACAGCCAGGTGTGCAGTGTGGGTGCAGCTGTGGGTTCAGGCTGAGGTGGGTTTGTTCCTGCAGTGCCAGCAGCACCTCTGGCTCTGGACAGGGGCCCTGCTGGCCAAGGGTGCTGCTGCTCCCTGCAGCACCGCTCCCGAGACACTGCAGCCTCAGGAGCTCAGCCCCGTGCATCGGGCAGGAGGCAGATGTTAACAATGCTCACATTTGGCTTGAGTCACACTACACAAGTGGCTGTTCATGGGAGGTTGTCCCAGCTTTTCATGTCCTGCCAGACCTGGGAATCCAGTCATCTCAGTGACTTGGCCTTTTTATGTGACATTTTTGGCAGTGTTGTAATGATCTAGGTACTTGAAAGTCTGTGAGTGTATTGAGCTGTGATAGGCTTTGATACTGGCAGAGTTCTTGTGCTGGGGAAGATGGGGAAGGAGTGCATATCCAGCCAAATGTTTATTTTCAGTGATATCATTATTATTAGAGACCTGTTGGTATTACAGATCCAGGTAAGAATGAATCCCTCCATCATAGCCGGTGTTGCCCTGTGAGCCAGTCTGGCACCTGCACAGCACTTGTGAGCTGCTCACCTTGAACAGGGGGCTGTGGTGGGGCATCCTGATGATCAGCTGTTGGTGTTTAAGCTCGGTTGGTAGCACAGAGCTTGGCTGTGCCTGCTGGGGGGTGGGGGTGGGCTCCCAACATGTGCCTCAGGCTGGCATGGGCTTAGTTCCCTCTTGTTTTTTAAGCCCCTGAGCTGCTGTGGGGAGCCCAAGCCTGTGACAGTGCTGATTGTCCTGGCACAGCTCTCCCGAAATGGGAAAGGAGCACGAGAGAGGTGGCCTGTTGTGGTGGACAGGCAAACCTGAACCCATCAAGGTCTTGCTCAGAGCTGGTTTCCTTCCACCCCGGCTGCTGAGTGTGTCCTGCCCCGAACGCGATGCACAAACACATCCGTTCTCGCAGAACTCCTGCCAAGTGCTCGGGTTTACAGTGTTAACAGCTTTAAATAAATTCTTCCTGGAGATAACTGATTTATTAGGCTCCTACCCTTCTGAAGGCAAAGCTAGTCACAATTAACAAACAAAGCAGCGTGAGGCAGTTATCATTGTGGGTAATAAATCTTTTGATGTTGGGTATCACTGGCTAATGGGCTCGGAGAGCAGAACTCCACACAAAGTGTGTCTTCAACATGGGCCAGTGGCCGCTGTGACAGGGACTCATGTGGCCCACTAATGATTCCATGTGTGTACCCAGGTGTGTGTTGGAGGTGGACCGTGGCCTTGTGTTGGGGAAGGGGCAGCCGTGCCCGTGTCCCTCCTGGCCCCGTTGCTGGTGTTGGTGGGTGCGTGGGCAGCACGTTGGGCTGTGCTTCACGTGGTGGTTTCACGGTGTGTCTGCACGCCTTGTTCTCAGCAGGGCATACAGGTGCAGAAACCAGAGATGTGTCAGCTTCAGCTAGCCAGGGGAAGGGCCCCTGTGTCGTGATCCAGCTCCTCTTTCGGCCTGGCATCCCTCTCTGGCTCTCAGTTCTGATGGTGCATGGGTGAGAAATGAGCCCTCCAAGTCTTGGTCCGTAGACGATGATGTTCCCTGGTGGCATCTCTGTTTGAATAAACAATTGGTCCCAGACCTGTTGGCGTGGTTTCCAGCGCTGGGGAGAGATTTCTTGCCGGGTTTGTAAAAATGATCTAAATGGATCCGACATTGTGGCTATAAAACATCTGTAACATTACACATTTAGTTATGTTACTAGAGACTTGAGTTCATTTTGATGGGTAGTATTTTATCTGCTACTTTTCCCCTTCTGAAAGCAAAGCTTTCTGTAGAGGAGGATTTATAGAAATATATTTCTAGCACAAAAAAAGTCATGCACATTAAGATGTTGGAGTAAAGGAGAAATAATGTCTTTTTTTGGAGACCTTGGCTGATTTATCTCTTGCTTGGTAGTTTGATATGGCCTTCCTAGCTTGGAACAATATTTTTTTATTCTTCCTTTAATAACAATAATGTCAGTAACAATGTCTTGCACTATTCCAGCATCTTCAAATCAGACTTTCAGCGGGTTAGGCATTTAATGAGTGAAACCTCACAGGGTCCATTGAGCTGTGGGGATATATTTCTGTTCTTTTTGTGGAAATCAAGGCACATAGCACTCGATTGTGCAACGTACTCAACCTAATGAGGCTTTCCCAAATGCTGTGAGTTCAAATGTGTGCTTAAATGCTGAGCCCTGCAGTCTCCAGCTGAGCTTCTCCCAAAACTCTGTGATACATCAGTGCTGTGGAGACTGAAATGACTTGCCCTGTGGTCACTGAGTGAGTAAACATCACACAAGGGAGACAAGCTCTTGTAGCTGTGAGGTGCTGCCTTCCTTTGGAAAAAGTATGGATGTTTTCTCTTGCCTTGCTTCCGCTCTTCGTTCGTGGTGCAGCTCCTCAAGGGCCCTTTTATTCCCAGTCAAGGGTTATTTGATCTGCTTTAGAGTGACAACGATGTTGCTTTAATAATGGCTGGTGGGTTCCCTCCCTGGCAAGGAAAGCATCTTCCCTTTGTGAGCTGGAGGTGGGAGTTCTGCAATTCCTGTAATTCACCAGCCCATTTGTGTGTGGGGGAAAAGGATAAAAGCAAACCCAGCATTTCATAAAACTGTGAAAGTATTTCAACAGCAGTAATAGGCAAATCTGGGCATTTTGCAAGATTTTAGTGGTCTCTCGTCAGAGGGAAAGCTCACCCTTGTGCAAAGCCAGGCAGCGCCTTGCAGCTCCATGGGTTTGACTCAGCAGATGAAGTCAAACCTGCTCATCAGTAACTGATTGCCATGTGCATCTAGATTATGTAGATGAAATTAATCAAGGCTAAGGGTTAAAGTTTCCATTTGTTCTTTTCAGAGAAATCATCTGGAGTATGTTGGGAAGGAGGTAAATTGCTTTACACATTTCTTATCCCTTCCTGTGAGTTTTTCTTGTTTTAGCAGATTATCTGGAGTCTTAACAGAGAGCTCTCATAACTGATTTGACAGGGTTATCATGAAAAATTAGTTGATACTAACTTAGAAGCATTTAAATTATGTCATGCTCTCTGCACTGTAGAGGCAATAAACTTCTTTGGACTGATCTCAGTGTTTGGAGCTGGAAGAATTTACAAACTCTGGCAGAATCCTCTTTGTCTCCAGTTCAGTGTGTTGGTGGGTTTTGTTGAACACTGCGTTAAGGGACTTTGCCTGAGCTTCCAGGACCCTTTTGTCACTCACCCTGGGGAAGGCTGGAGATGCCAGTGGGTCTGTCCTGGCCCAGCTTCCTGCTCCTCTGTATAGGAATGTGCCCCTCACTGCTGTCCTGCGCACCCCTCCTGGCTTTGGGAGAGCAGGCACAGCCAGGGGCTTTCTCCTTGTACTGTTCCAGGTTAAAAAATAAGGACTTTGGCTGTGTTTTGGGAAGCTGATTAGCTTGGTTCCCCACTTTGGTCCATCCTGCTTCACCTGTAGAGCCATACTACAAATCGACCTTGAACATGCCCTTGGAAACATTGGCTGTCACAATTTTATGTCCTGTTGGAGGACAAAGGTTTTCTGGTTGTATTTTGGACATGGCACAAGATGTTTCCTTCGAGAAGAGGGTATAGCATAGGTGAGGAATTGATGAACGTGGTAGTGGTCAGTTAATCTGTGTTCCCACTGAGTGCTGCTGGCATGGCTTCCACAGTGAGGTCCCTGGGCACAATGCCATCTCCCCCTTTTTTGCCTTCCCTCCCTCTCTGCCTGCACAAGGTGAAGTTTTGCCAGTAGCCTGTAGATTTAGGACCAGAGGCTGAATTGCTTCCCGCTGGGGCCTTTGTCCCTCATTATTTGGGCATTGCAAAATTCCCCCCTCCCAGTCAAATTGGGCAGTGCTCTCCATTTGTAGTCCTGAGATGTATTAATTTAAAAATAATTATCTTCATTTAAACTTACTAATGCAGTTTTTAAGCACTGCTGGACAGCAATCAGGCAGGCAGGTTGGATAAGTTGTCTGCACTCAGTGAATATTTAGAGTTACCTTCCTATCACACTGTACACAAGGAGCTGAAGCAACCAGGGGGTTTTAAATAGGTTTGCTCTGCTCCCCTCCTCTTGCCTGTGCTCCTGTAACCTGTAAAAGAGTTAACTGGAGCACAGGAGGTGGGAGCAGCCCTCAGGGATGTGATATAACTGGTTGTAGCGAGGCTGTGGGGCCAGGAGCTATTCCTGGGCTCTGGAGGGGGGGAACGCTGGCTCTGGTGAATTTTACTGTGTCTTTTGATATGAAGCTTGAAGCCAGATTTTGCTCAAAAAACCTGCTGAGCTCTCACAGCTGGGGCTAATTTTCAGGCTTGGATCTCCCATGCAGGGAGCTCTGTATGGTGGTGCAGGTAAAGGTGTTGCTGTGCCTGGAGAGCTCAGAGCAGGAGTATGGGATGCTCCTGCCCGGACAGCAAACCCTTCTTTTGGGAAGGGCCCCTTGCTGGGGGGTGTGTGCCATCCCATGGCAGGCTGCCATCACCTCGCTGTACCTGTGGGTGGGGGAGTATGGGGCTGGTCCTCCCAGGAGGGGCTAATGAGGGAGTTAAATCCGGCAGCAGTTGGGAAGATGGACCAGGAAGGGCTTTGCTTGGCCCCTGGCCAGGTTTGCTTGTGAAACTCCAAGGATGGTTTTGGCAATTGCTGCCAGTTCAATCTGTCTTGGAAAAATCACTTTGTGTGTTCTGCCTCCTGCTGATGCCACAGCCATCGAGGGAGGGAAATGCACCACCCAGCAAAACCCCACCCTCCCAGCGGTAACAGCAGAACCCAAGGCAGCCAAAAACCAGGAGTACAGCAGGGACCAGGTTAACAGCTTAATTTCCAAATGGGTTGGGAGAATATAACCCATCTGTATTTTCCCAGAAGTGAGGGGAACTGATTTACCCCGCTGGGAATCCGTGCCGGTTGTTTGGATTAAAGAGCCTTTTCATTCCCACGTACCTCCTATAGCTCGAGCAGTTCTCACAGGATGACATGAGCTTACACAGGGGTCAGGCACAAGGTATTTGCACCATTTAAGTCTTGCTGAAATCCTATTTTGAATACTTAAGCGTGTTGTACGTGGCACGTAAAGCCGTGCTGCCTTTGCCACGGGATTGAGCTCCGGTGGAGCTTGGAGTGGAACACAGCACAGCACCTCCATCAGCTGTACAGAAATACCCAGGGAGGGGATGGTTCTGGGGTGTTCTCTGTGAACAGAGAGTGGTTGGCAGCTTTCACTAAATACTGCCTTTTTCGTCGTGTCTTTGCATCACATTTCAGTTGAGTTTTTAATAGCTTTTTGGAACTTCCTAGGAGGATCCCAGAGGCAAAACACTAAAAAAAACCTGGAGAATTCTTATGGTGTGTGCTCTGCCAAAGAAGCCTGGCTGTTCTGTTAACAAGATCACTTCCCCTGTTACATTAATTATTGTTGTTTTTAATTAGAAGTAATGCTGTAGTTTGAATGTACAGCACAATGGGGTATAAAATGCAGTTCAGCACAGATACCAAAGCTGGTTTTTCCAATTACAAACCTATTTAGAAGGTGGATACACTAGAAATGATGAAATGCCAGACTGCAGATGAGGTGAGCAGGCTGGGATACATGTGCACCCCTGCACACACTGTCATATGAGAGAGAGGAGAGGGCTCTGGAAAACAGGTACATATGCAAAATTAGTTTAATCTGAAATTAATGCTAATTTCAGTGATTTGCGATGCAGATTCACTATTAGTACTTTAGTCCACTTCCACCATATTGAGAAGTTGAGGATGCAAAGCCTTGATGAATTCCATGCTGGAGTGTGCCAGAGCCAAGTTCAGGCCCAGGTTTCCAGGATGTTCTTTGAGCCCCATGTGTTGGTTTTGTGTCTCTGTCTCCTGCTTTGGGATTTTACATGGATTTTACTTCCCAGCATGGCCTGCCAGTGGCACACTCAGGCTCCTTTCTGTGCCAGCTGGGTGTCAGCACTCATCCTTTCCAACCTCACCATCCTGAGCCAGGGGGACAGCTACAAGGCTGTGTAAAGAAGGGTTGGGAAATGATACTAAAAGCCATTTACCCTGAAGTCAAATATGTAAACTCTTTGTTGAATGCAGACAGGGCCTTGACTCATCTAGAAGGAATGGTGGATACTTACTGCTTGAGATTTTGAAATTCTGGGAATCCTGCAAAATACTTCATGAGCTTAAAATCGTCTTTGTTCATTTTTACTTGTCAGGATAAGAAGACAGTTTTGGTGGGGAGGGAAAAACCACACGAAGACAATAAGCAGGGTTACTGTGTGAGTGTGAGGGATGTTCACGGGCTCGGAGCTGGAGCCTGCAGCTCTGCAAAACCTCATTTCTTCATTTCATCCAAGTAGGTTGGGTTTAGCTCACGTTTGTATTGACACGTTGGGGTGGGACAAGACTTCTGTTCCCAGAGACTGCATCTTCAGCCTGTTGTTTAGAGGAGATTCACCTGATATGCCCCAAACTGATCTAATTACAACCATAACCTTGAACAAAATGGCATAAACTCAGCAGACTTGCCTGGCTAAAGCTGGGAAGGTTTTCTTCCTGCTCCTGCACCTCCTGAAGTGTTTGCTCAGTTTCAGAGCACAAAGGCGATTATATTTTTCAAAAGCCAAGCTAATAAAGAGAATGTAACCTTGAATGCCTCCTCGCAGGAGTAGTCACATGTGTTTTGATTAACTCAGCACCAACACCGTATACAGAGCAATTCTGTGATGCTCACAATTAATGGCCTCGGATCTGCCTCTCCTGGCCATTCCTTCCACAGCGAGAGAGAGACACCTTCAGTACACAAACCCTCCAAAAGCAGCTCGTAGGCACAGTTTGCAGAGCCCTGCCGTAGCCGGGGATGGATATATTACACTGCAAATGAAATCCAAAGACACGGAGCTGGAAGTATTGCGGTTTCAGAGTGACCCAGACCTCTTGGAGTCATTAATAAAACATGGGCTTGTGATTGATTCACGCAAATCGCTTCCTATTACCCAAACCCTGCCGTTCCACCCTGGGAGAGGGCAGATGGAGCTGCAGTCAGAGGATCCAAACCCGCCCGTGCTTCTGTGACTCCATCGCTCTTGGGGGTGTCCCTGTTGTGAGCAACCTCCAGAAAGCAGATTCTGAATTTACTCACAGGAAAAACAAATCCTCTCAGTGACTTTCACTGGAGGAAGTTCAGACTGGCAGAGCGTGCCCCGAGTCTCCGGGCCGCGTGTCCAGTGCCCTGCTCCGCTCCCAGAGCCGCGTGCTCCGCGCGTTTCCCTGGGGAAGCCTTGCCCTGTCTCATCCGTTCGGCTGCTGGGGGAGGATGTGCAGGCTAGAGCAGGGCTCAGAGGCTGTTTCCAGCTGGTCCCAGTCCCACACGCTGCCCAGTGACTGAAAAGTGGTGAGGCCACACCAGCGCAGCCGCGTCAGGCGCGGAGAGCAGCGGGGAAGGAAACGGGCGATGCCAGCGCCAGGCTCCAGCTCCTGTGCCGGGGCTGGCCCGGGCTGAACCCCGGCTGGGCGTGGGTGGCTGTCCTGGCTCCGTGGTGAGGGGCTTCCCCTTCCCCTGAGCAGGAACAGGCTGCTGCTGCTCCCAGCCGTGGCCCGCAGCTCCAGGGCCAGCCGGGGTCCGGGGCTCGGGCCGGGGGAGGCCGTGGTGCCCTTTGCCACGGGTGGAAGGGAGGCAGCGAAACCTGCTGAGGGCACGTCGGGACCGGAGGGAGCACGGCTCGGGCTCTGTGTTTCCTGTTCTGGTGCTGGGGGGAACGCGGTAACAAAGCAATTGAACCGTCTCTTCAGGGAAATGTGGATTGTTAAAGCAGACTTAATTTTGTGCTTCGCTTTGGTACCAAAGAGCTGATTTCTGAAACCATTTCCCAGCTCGCAGCACATCTCTAGGCGTTAAAATGTTGTGAATTTGCTTGTCATTACCAATATTTTCTTTGACTGAAGCTATTGAAACAAAGTGGTCTTTTTTTTTTTCCCCTATAACCTTCAATCTTGCTTCTAAAAGCAGTAGCTCTCTTTTTCTTTCTTTCTTGGTCAAATATAAAAATGATGATAATTTCAAATACTGCTTTAGAATAATTGCTTTCCTCCCTCTTTTGTATGACAACAGAAGCTTGGCCTGATCTTAAATCAGATGCTGGCAGGCAGAGGGCTCTTGACAGCCCTGCAAAATCCTTTAGTTACAAGTCGGCTTTAGCCAATTCTTTATTTGTAAATGACAATTTTCTACAGAAAAATATATGCTTGGGCTTCAATTTCAGAGCCCTAGATTGCAGCCAGGAAAAAATAATTGAATTTTTACACATTTTTTTTTTCTCCTCTCTTTTTCTTCCTAACTTAAAAAAAAAACCCCAAACAGAAAAAGTGAGGTTGTGTAAGGTGGGATTGGAGCTGATTGAGGGGAATATCTGCCCTGGTTGATGTGCATGGCTGTGGTGGCAGGAGTGATGATTAATTTGTTCTGTGCTGGGAGGATTTGGGGCTGCTCCGATGCCCCAGCCCCATGGAGGCTGTGGGGTGGTGGGACAGGGTGACCCTCGGTGTGGAGCAGGTCTGGGCTGTCCTCATGACCTCGGGAGCCCTCATAAAAGGCATCTTCAGAGCCTTCCGTGAAAAAATACGAAAGCGATAAAACTTTGAGGCGCCAGGGTCGGTCCCCGTGCCTCTGTTTGCTGGCCCGTGTTTAACCAGGCAGGCCCTGGCTCTGGAGTTAGGGGCGTTTTTCCCTTCGGTCTCTGGAAGTTGGCTGCTTCACCCGGCTTCCAGAGAAAACGCGTCCCAATGCCCGGATTTGTTCCTGAGGTGTTTGCTGGTTTCCTGAGTTGGGCAGGGTTGACTCCGGCACCTCTCCGCAGTGGCTCGGCTGCTGCTGAGCTGTGTCCCCTTCAGAGAGAGAGATCTGCCTGGAGTCCCAGCGGCCCACGAGGATCAGGGGGTTTGGGATCAGCCCACCAAAGACACCTCGGGGTTTGCGTCCCTGGGCTGATCCTGCCCGTCCTCAAGGGCTGCAGGGTACGGGTGATGGGCTGTGCTGTGGTGCGTTCTCCCCAGGGAATCCAGCACCATCCCTTTGCCTTCTGGGACCAAACTCGGGCGTGCCTGGGGCAGCAGGAAGAGCTGGGTGCTCAGCCAGGGTCAGGGGAGCACAGACGGGTTCCTGGAGGGGCTGACCCGGCCCTGGTGGACGGTGATTCCACGAGCAGCAGCTGTGGTAGCTGGAGGATGCTGCGTCGGCAGCTCTGGCTGTCTTTCTTCATTTGATTATTTTAAAAGTAACTGTGCGAGTTCCGTTTAAACTGACCCATGGAAACTTAATAACACGTCGCTTCGATTTGATGTAATTGCCTTTTGCCTGCCAAAGAGCATTCAGCCCGTCTGTAGGAAAAGGAGGGGCAAAGGCACCTCTCTTTTGGGACAGTAGCTATGAAGAGACAATGCTCAGACTCCTTTATCACTTATATTTGCATTGAGAAGCACAATAAAAATCATTTATTAAAAAAAAATATCCGGGGGCTAAAGTTGTTATTGAGAGCCTTTACTCAGCCATCTCTCAAATAAAAGCAAAACAAGACAGAGAAAGAAGTATCTAATCAAATCGAATC
Organism: Dicrurus megarhynchus; assembly: GCA_013399195.1. Classification (NCBI taxonomy): domain Eukaryota; kingdom Metazoa; phylum Chordata; class Aves; order Passeriformes; family Dicruridae; genus Dicrurus; species Dicrurus megarhynchus. Next base: position 975,565 of record VXAD01009452.1, read on the forward strand.
GAAATTGCTTTTGTAAAGAAGTATTCCCATTATCTGGGTTAGGGATGGGATCTAAAGAATATTTCTTTTTTCCACATATTGTTTGAAATAATCTGGTTAAACCATATGCTTGTCTTGTAATTTCTTACAGATGGTCACAAGAACAAAGAAAATATTTGTAGGTGGATTATCGGCTAATACAGTAGTGGAAGATGTGAAGCAATACTTTGAACAGTTTGGCAAGGTAAGTTCTGCCCAAGTGAGCACTACATAGTTCTTCTTTTCTCCTTTTCTTTTTAAAGTGTGTTTTCAAAAACAAAAGTATATTGAGGACTGAGCTCAAAGGAGGGCCAAGTTTTTGCCTTCTGTGTAATTTCTTGAAGCCTCTGAAATTCCTTTTCTGTTTGTTGCTTGTGTGTGTACGGCATTGCCAACACTGTTTACTTCCATTGAAGAAGGGAGGTGAATTTGTGTCTGTTCAGGAGGAATCTGACCCTTAGCTGAGTGATTACACAGTTGTCTTCTCCATAAAATCAGCCTTCTGTTAGCCCCGATTCCAGTGGCAAAAAGGGCAGATAGACGTATTGGAGAGCTCATTAAGTTGTGAAAATGCCTGAAGGAACCACGTGAAAAGCAAGAGTAATGTGGAAGTCGCTAGAATATCCACTTAATTTCTTACTAGAAAATCCTTCTGCAAGTATGTGTAGAATGCTGGCATCATTAAAAAAAACAACAACAAAAAACCAAAACACAACAAAAAACCCCCACCAAAACCCCAAAGCAAACAAGTTTATGCAGAGAAGGAGATCTGAGCCTTGCCAGAATAGTCTTTGCTGTGATGTAACAGCTCAAACCCCACTGTCCAGGCTCTGGCTGGAGCTTGGTGACACTGACTTCCATGGAGCTTCCTGGATCCCCACGGCTTCTGGACGCTTGTTCAGGAGTGCCATGGGTGACAAGCTCGCAGAGCTGCCTGCTCTGAGAGCAGTTTGTGTACCACCTTCCAGGGGGACTCCTGCCAGCCCCACTGTCCACGGGACTCCATGGATTCCAGCTCCATGGATTCTAGCCCAACAGCTCGATTCCTGTCTTTTGGAGTGCAGCAATTGATGTTTTAGATGCAAGATTGTGTGAGGACACAGCGGGGTATCCCAGAGCAAAGCAGCCCCATTCCTTGTAGTTAGTTTATGTTTCTTTCATCTGCCCTGAAAAGCCTGAGCCAGGCAGGATTTTGTTGAGGGCTGAGGAGGCGAGTTTATAAATGGTTCCTGTGCTGGATTGATAGTTGTTTTGCAAACCAGTCATTTTATTTTCAATAATAATCTTTGATTCCGGCAGGATGTTTACAGCCTGCTGAGCCTTTTATTAAAGGATTACATGAGCTTTTGGATGTTTCTTCTGTAGTTACTTCTAATTGCAGAACTCCACTAACCTGTATTTTTCAAGTTAATAATAGTTTCAATATAAGTGCTTTGCATATTGTCTGGATGTTGTCTTAATATAGTCATTTTAATTTCACCATCTGGTAGTTTCATGCTTGCAGTTTTACAGTCCCTGAGAATGCAGCAGCCAGGCTGTGTCTTGGGAGTGACTGGGGATTCGGGATGCTTTGGTTCTGCTTTCATGCTCTGCCATTCTTGAGACAGCTTAGCAGAGGTTTGCCTTTCCAGAGGCACTACTTTGGAAAAATCAAGTGGTTTTCTTCAAGTGTCTTAATTTTTCAGGCTAAAAAATTAAGGAGCTGAAAATTGTACAAGTTGAAGTTGAAAATTGTACAAGGGATCAAGACTGGAACCCATTCCTGTGTCAGCACAGCTGGGGATGTCCCACTGAGGCTGCGTGGGCCAGGCACTGGAGCTGGGCTCCTGCAGGACTCGGGCTTGCAGGGCTTGGTCCCTGTCATCCCAGGTGACCTGTTTCACAGTGCCCTGTTCCAGCCTGTGAAGAGTGTGGTGAAGCTGCTGCTGTTTGGGGCAGAGGCTGCTTGGCTGCGTGACCGTCACTCGACCTTGGTGCAGGCGTTGGGGTTCTCCCCACGGCACCGCTCTTTATCAGCTGGGGCAGTTTGGCTTCAGGGTGTCTGAGGTGATTCTCCCCGAGGCTCTGGTTGTCAGGAGATGCAGAGTTGGTTAATGACCCTTGGAAATGGGGAGGTGTGGCTCAGCTAATTAGAAGACTCGTTAACACGCTGTGGACAGTGGGATACTGCGTTCAGATACAGTGACCCAGGACTGGTGCTGCAGGAGCTTGCAGGAGTCGCATCCTTCTCCATCCCGCTTCCCTGCCCCTCCAGGACCTCCTTGCTGAGATGCCCAGCCCTCTGAGGCAGGGCCTGTGCCCAGCACACAGCCTGGCTGTCCAGTCAGGCCATTCCCATGCAAACAGTGATCCACATCGATGGGCGAGCCCTGCCGTTGCTTAGAGCTTTCTTAAAATAAAGCAAATTGCATTACATAATTAACGTGCGAGGAGCCGCCCGTGTTTGATAAGAGCATCTCAGGTGATTTGCTCTTTGAAATGCTGAGCTTATTTATTGGCGTGGAAAAAAATTGCTTACCGACAGCTGCGATTCCTGAAATCCTGTTTGTACTTGCTGTGGAGGGGAGCTCTGCAGCCAGGGGAGGTTGTTTTGGTGGCTGCAGGTAGCTCTCAGAACACAGGACGTGGGGACAGCAGCCACCAGCTTTGGGGCTGGTGTAACTGGAGTTGGCAGGAAAGGGGTGAAGTGTTGAATTTGAAAGTGCAGGTTTTTGAAAAAAGTGCTGGAACCTTTGTCTCCAAGAAAAGGAAAAGCTTTAGTAAGCCCTCACCCCTTCTTCAGCAGTGCAGGCACCTGATGATACAGCACCAAAGTTTGTGGTAATGATAATTGCTAAAATTTGGCTTGTGAGATTTCTCATAAGGATTATTTTTGCTCTCTGAAAAAGCCCAGGAGTGCCAGGAGATTTCCTTTTGGGAAGGTGGGCATCCTTAGCTGCTGTAAGCTGTGGAAGAAAACTGGGAAAAATTACCGAGTGAAGCCAAAAGCCATCACAGGATGAGCACAGAGCAGTGTAATGAACAGCCTCGTGACTGCCTAGAGCTGCTGAGGCTGGTCCTGTGCACCTGCAGTTGTTGTCGGACTCCCCAGAGAGGCTTGGTGGGGTTTGGGTGCTGAGGAGGGGAAGGATTCTCCCTCCAGTCTTTTCAGGGAGCAGAATCCATCGAGGACCTGAGTAGGCTGAGCTGGGAAAATACCAAACTAAGCCATAAGTGTTTACAATCAGAAGAAGGGGATTAAAAAAAAAAAAAGCCACTGTATTACTCCCTGATCCTGACAGTCTAATGCAGTTGTTTGTGGGATCCTCTCCTGTTTCAGTCAAAGATGTTTCAAGCATCCTTACAAACAAAATAAATTCACCGTCCATGTTGACCCGTCTGGGCTCTGCGGCATCGCCCTTGTGCTGGGTGTGAAAAGCTGCTGAGGCCAGGCTTTAAAAGAATTTAAATGAGAAGTGTTAGAGCTGAGGAGATCCAGCGGGAGCTCGGTGGGGCTGGCATTGCTCCCCTCTGGAGAGGCCATGGTGCTGCCCTGAGCCGTGGGCAGTGCTGGGGCTGCAGATCTGCCTGTTTTCTGGAAGGGTGGGAGGTGTGGAGCTCTGAGATCGGGACACGTTGGAGCATTTAAGGTATCAGGCATCATTTAAAAAAGGAAAAAACCGCAACAGGCTCCTAAAGCCTCCCCTGCAGTTCTGTGAGCAGCAGAGGAGAACTCCGAGTGCTCCTGAGCTGCAGCTCTGAGGACCCGTGCGTTCTGCACCTCGGGAGCTGCGGGCACTGGCCACGAGGGCAGGGAGGGCTCGCGTTTCCCAGGTGCTGCTCCCTGCCTTGAGCTCCTGCTAGGGCAGCCCGGGCCTTCGCCTGTGCCTTGCAATTATACTTCACATGGCGAGCTGTGTAATTAGTTTGGAAGACTTATGCCTAGTCATTGGTTTATCCTAATCGGCTTTGGCTTTTCCCAACAACAAAGTGAGCTTATTTTCCTAAGCTGAAACAACTCTGCTCCCTTTGTTCCTCTCTTTTATTGTCTCATTCCTTTCATTCTGTTTTACTGCCAAAGTTTTGTTTCATTAGGCCTACAAGTCATTTCCAATCCAGTGGGCTGCTACAATAAGGCCTTTATAACTCAGCTGCCCTGGTTCCCATGTCCCTTCTGGTCCAGAGCCAGGATTTGCTGTTTGACATGGGATTTTAACCCTTTGGCTGCCCCAGCCGCTGGCTCCCCCTTGGTGGGGCTGAGCCAGGCTGGAGATGGGGCTGGCGGGACCACAATGAGCTCATGGATCCTAACGATTGCGTGCGGCCGTTAATTGATGGGATAATGGGCTCCAGGTAACGCGTTCGGGCCCAGTTGTGGAAACAGAATTCTGAGTAAAAGCCTTCTTACTGTAATGAGTCGTGGTGGGAGCAGTCCTTGGAATGAAAAGGCCACTGTGTCCTTCTAGCAGGGTGGGAACAGAGTTCTGGTGAAGCTATGTTCCAGTTGTCCTGAGCTATTAGATCCCATGTAGGACTGTTCTTGTAGAAAAATCATGTTTTCTTGTGTAGCAGAGAACACAAATTTAAATTTATCCTTTTTTGAATCAGAATGGTGATGTTTGAAGGAGATCTGTGAAGTGGTTTTGTGGAAAAACAGTTCTTTTCCATATTGCTATTTCAGACTGCTGGAAGAGCAGTCAGTGCTGCTGGTGGTGGCCCCAGATGTTTTACTTTCAATCTGAGAGCATTGGCTCTTCAATTTTCCTTTCACAGTAATCTTAAAGTGACTTTCAGGGAAAGGGGGCTCTGGCACTTGTTTTTTATTTTCAATTTCCAGATGAAATTGGACCAGACCAGTATGCATTAATTTTCACTTCTGTCCTGGCTTGCCACAAGGTTCCCTCAGACCTATTGTCAACATGTTTCAGCTTCACTTGGAATATGTTGTTTCCTCAGGAATGGCTTTTAAGATTTGGAAATTTTGAGACAAGGCAGGATTTCTGAATTACCTCTGTGGATCTGAAATGTTTTGTACAGTCACTTGTTATTTCCTGTGAGATGCAGAACAGACCAGTGGAATAATAATAATATCTGGATTCTGAGTTGTGGTTTTTTTTTTTTCTTTCCATGAAACTGTTGAGCTTTTGAAAACGTGTAATTTTCTCATCTCTTCCTTCTGTACCCTTAGTGTCTTAGTTAAGTGAGAGAAGGTACCTTCTCACACCTGTCCTGGCTCCAGGCACACCTCCACAGCCCCATGGTGCTGCCTCACAAGGAGCTAAAGCTGGAAGCTGTGAACAGCAAAACGTGAGAACGAGAATTTCCTCCTTTGGTTGTACCATGCCCTGCATTGTAACACGGACCCTGGTGCAAATAACAACCAGTTAACCTTTGAAAAAATAACCTTTGTAATGAAGTCCCTCTGCTTTCTGCGTGTAAGTGTGTCAGGAGGGACGGAGGTGGGATCCACACGAGGATTTCAGCCTAATCGGGTGGTTTACATAAATCACTTCCTCCGTGCTCTCCTCCCTGACAGCTGTGAAAATATAAATCAGGAAAACAGGAGAGAAAACTCCTCCTTGTTTGGCCAGGCTGTCTGGGTGTGAACGAGTTAATGCACTGCTGTGGTATTAAGCACTCCAGTGGTTTACTTTTCCCTGAGACCTCGAGTATGGCCTCTGAAGATGTTTTTACAATAAAGTTGTTAGCATGAGAAAAGGTGGTTTTCTCACCATGGGTTCATTTTGGGGGGATTTGGAAGTCTGTGTAGAGCTGGGGCTAAGGCCAGAGTCAGGAGGTGCAAGGAATTCTGCTTGTATGAAAGTGAAAGCTTAGTTAATTTAGCCTTGGCAGAGAGTTTGAATTGTATTGTCACCTCAGTTGGACATTGATATGTAGATTTAACGGTCAATGGGAGACATGGATGGGCTGTCCTTAAAGCATTTGCTTTGCAGAAAAGTCATTTTTTGGTTTGACAGATTGTTAGCCTTTCACATTCTTCAGCACTGTATTTCCCAGTTCAGTACTTGGGAATTGATTATGTTTTATGAAACGAAGGGACAAATTTTGACTCTTAATTATGTTGTAGTTTCTAATAGCCAGAGTTCCCAAAACATTTGTAATACACAGTAAAACAGAGAGCGTGATGGCTTTTTTTTACCTACTGCTGCTGCCAGTGTCCTCTTCCAGAGCAACTCCAAGCTCCAGGCCTGCTGTGGAACAGCTCAGAGCTCATCCTGTTCTTGTTTCTAAGTTCTTGTTTCTAAGTTATCTGCGTGCACCTTGGCACAAGTTGCTTAATTTGAATCGCTCATATCCTTAAAACAGCACCGGCAGTAAACAAACACGTCATTGTTTGCAGCTCCTGATAAGTCTGGGACAAGGAAAAGCAGAGTTTTTGGGGGCTGTTCTGTTACAGGAGCATGGAGCAGCATCCACCTCCTACACACTGCTGTCTCTGCCCTGTGCTCGTGCTTTAAATGTCCACTGCTTCCACATTTCCTTATTTCCATGCTATGTCCGTGATGTGCCAAAGGATAATGAATGTTCCTTTAAATTTTAGCTTTGGCATGTGATGAGGGATCTGGGATATAGGGGTCCCTCATGGCCTAAAGCACTTTTTATTATTTCTTCTCCCTCCCACGCATGCTTCTTTTTTTTTTTTTTTTTTTAAACAAACTGAGAAACTTGATCGTTGCTGAAAAAGCAGCCACTGTTTTCATCCTGCCAGAGAGAAGCTGTACACAGGAAGTCAGTTTTTAGGTGGTCTGTAATAAGCCACATGCTTTGTGGAAGTGGTTTTGTTATAAATTAGATGTTGGTTTCTACCTGGGTTTTATGAAAAGAGGAAATGTTAGGGCGGGATTTGTGGGCACGAAGGCGGTATCAGAGCCCAGCAGAAGTCTGAAGTACAGTTTTATTTCCTTTTCTCCTCTGGTTGATGAGGTGCTGAGGAGGCTTCGTGCTGTAGCACCGCAGCCCGTGGGAGATGAGTGAAATCAATCATTATTCAGGGGTTGTGTTTGGGGAGAGAAAAGTTATATGAAAATAGTCAGGTTTCCTCCTCCAGCATGCATGTGAAGTTTTTTGTGTGTACCTTTTTGTCAGTTTTACAGCTGAGCCAAACCTGTGGAAATTATCTGTATCCTTTCTGAGACCTCGAGGAAGTCAGTTTTGTTTTTCACCCCCACTTTTATTTCATACAAATGCAATAGGCTATATAAAATCCCTAACAAATTGAGTTAATCCTGTTTGGTAACATCTTTACATTATCCCTGGAGCATTCCTGGATTCAGCCCCAGTGAGTGGGGTTGTAGATGTAGAACTTCCCTGGAAGGAGATGCTTTGGGATTGCAGGGCTGTGGTGGCACCTCCAAGCCCTGTTTGGATCTGGCTGGAGCTCTGCCCCAGCAGGCTGGGTTGAAAGCAGAAGATGGTGGTGTTAATCCCCAGCACCAGGAAGCAGGTGAAATATCTGATGGACATTTTCAATATCTGCTGTGAAATTGCATCAGATTCCACTTTGGCACTTGTCCGGAAGCGCAGCCTCCCGGACACTCCACAAGTTATTTATAGGTGTAGGTGCTGCTCCTGCCATCCCTCCAGGGCACTTCTGGTCTTTGAGGAGCTGCAGCTGAGGGGCCCCAAAGCTCGGCTTTGGGAAAACCCATGTTTTAGCACTGGTTCTCTAATGAAAAAAAACCAGCAGTTATTTAAGGTTGGTGTGGTGTAATTGAAACCCGTCCTCTCCTTCCTGCTCGCAGGTTTGGGGGAGGCTCACGGCCGAAGTGAGCTGGTTGAAGCATAATTGATTGGAGAGTCAGTGTTTGATCAGTGCCATCATCCCACGTAATGGATACCCCGGCACTGAGTGACGGGATGGGAAACGTGAGCGGGTTTTAAATGCAGCTCCGAGCCTGGGCCACAAAGAAAAGGGCTTTTTAAAGCGCCCAGGAGGAACTTTATAGAAATTGTTCCAAATGTGGAGAAGAGCACATGTTAGTGGGAGTGGGCGTAATAATGCTTTTTCCACATGGAAATGAACGGCCATATTGGTCAGTCCTAGAGGTGAAATATCTCAGTTTTGCTCACACATGGAATATCGAGGTGAGACCCGTTTAATTAAACTTAAGTTAATTCTGCAGGAATAGAATATGAAATTCATTTGACATCCATCGTACACATGTCTATCTCTGTTAGGAATACTTAATACGTTATTTTCTTGGGGGAAAAGAAAGTATTACCTGCACGTATTTGGGTAGAAATGGAGTGGTGACCAAGCATGAATCACGTCCGTCCTATCGATAATTAGCAGTCCTGGTACCTGCCAGCCCAGAGAGGGAGAGAGTGGTACAGTATATGTACTTATAAATATAACTGCAGAAACGGGGACAAGGGCAAAGTAGCTCAAATGAAGAGCCAATTAAGATAATCTAAGCAGAATGGGGATTAACTGCCTCTTAATCTGAAGGGTACCCAAAATGCATGTGGCCAGTTTAGATCAAACAAGTGTTGTCTGTGTCAGGGACATCCACGAGGGGTATGGGGTGAACAGGAATGAACAGGGAGCGTTCACCCCAGTGCCCGGTGGTGTTGAAATGGTTCTGAGGGGTCCTGCTGGCAGCGTGTGGCACGGAATGAGCCTCTGTGCCGTGGTGTCACCGCCGCAGAAGTTGGGAGGAGTATTGGATATGTCATAAAGAAATGATTGCTGGTACAAGGAGAGTTAACATCTTGCAGTTTTTTTCCCAGAAAGTGGAAAGCACTCACAAGTCTGTCAGGGGAGAAGCTGCTCTGTTTTTTCTTTTTAAAAAACAGTTTAAAAACCATTTTATTTAACCATTTAGCCCTTGTTCCATTTGCTGCTGCTCCAGGTGAGGCACCTGCAGTTTATGTGGTGGGGAAAGGGGGGCACATTTGCACCCCTATTCCAGGAGATTGATTTTAAATTCTAGCAAACACAAGCATGTGCAGGATTTTACTCGGCGCATCCGTTTATTTTACCGCTGGCCTGACAGGGTGTGGTGGGTGTGTGCTACCTGGGGCTGCTGGCTCGTGCTGGGTGTTTGTTGGGAGGCAGGAGGTGCCCAGACCCCAGGTTGGGAGGCAGGGGATGCCCAGACCCTGTGTTGGGAGGCAGGGGGTGCCCAGACCCCGCTGGCTGTGCCCCCTTTGCGGGGCAGTCGCCGTGTGAGCGGTGGCTGTGCAGGTGAAGGAAGGTGCCTGTGTTGACTCTCTCACTCTGCTGAGTGGTTTAGCAAGTTCAGATCCGTGCCATGTTAATTGTCAGGACTGGGAGGGTGGGAGCAGATTTCACCGGGGGCAATGGAAGAGATCCAATGAATTTCCACTCTGTTTCACTGCTTGGCAAACCAGCACTTACTGTCACTTTGCATAAATAGGTTTATTTCAGAGGGTCAGCAGGCACCACTCCCCCCTTCCCCTGCCGGCCCACCCTCCCCTGAAGGAGAGGAGGCCGACGAGCATTTAATTTCCCCAGCAGCAGGTGCTTGTCATCCATCTGAAGAAAGCTGCCAACATCTGGTGCAATTGCCTCGGCAAACGCAGTAACAAGGCGCCTGCAGTTCAAACGCAGAGAGAGCATTGCCTCTTTAATGATAACAAGCTGTTGGCTTCCCCTCTGAGATGAATTCATCTCACAGATGTTTGTCTAGTTTTGGCAATCTTATCACTATAGCTTTGGTGATTATGCTCAACTGGAGACTATTACTATAAAAGAAGTTTGAACTTGTTCCATTTTTGCATTATTTATTTATTTAGCCATTTATTTCTCTGCTTTCTGGATATAATTTGTATCAACAACTGTACTGTTGGTCCCATTACCCAAGTACCCTCACGATTTTTATTGCATCTGCTGAACAGTAGCTCGCTACTTGACTCCCACCGCTGGCAAATGTCTTTCAGCCACGCTGACGTTTTTAACATTCCCCATCAACAGCTTTGTGGTTTGAACCCTCTATTTAACACTACATTTTCTGGGATTACTTGGCGCTCGCTCTGTCTGTTCTCTCTAATAACTGCAATATACTCACTATTTCTGCAAAGCGTGAGGCGCCAAGAATATTCTGGATATTCTGTTTGGACGGCAGCGCTCTGGTGACCTTGGCAGGGCTCTGTAATGACAACGCACGACCGTCTTCATTGTTGGATCTTAAATGTTTCCAGCCTCAGCGTGATCCTGCGGAACACGGGGACCTGCAGGCTCAGGGCTCCGGCGCCTGTTTGCTCTTGTTTGCTTCTCTAACGTGCCTGGTATTTTTAAGGAGACAATTTCTCCCCGAACATGTGGACTTTAATTCTGGTAAATAGGATTTATTTTTGGAAACGTGCTTGTGAATAGGTGACTCATGCCTGAATGAAGATGTGTCACTGTTGGTGGGGATACCACGTATATAATTTCTTAGGCTATAAATAGATGCCAGTCCAAGTGCTGGTGACATGGTGATGCTTCACACCGACTCGTTAGCTCAGCCTGGCTGCTGAGGAGAGTGTTTAGAGTGTCAGTCTCTCCTGCTGGAGCAACAATTTCTGCTGATGCTTATGGAATAACATTAATAGATTTGTGAAATCCTGAGAGTACTTTAATTGGCACGAGAGAAATCAGAGTCGAGGCACATTCCCGCGGTGTCGTCATGGGGTGTACTCGTGTTTCTTCTCTCATTGCAGAAGTGGAGACACTGAGAATTGGGGTGTTTGGGTGCTTGTCAAAGGCCAAGTGTTTCACCTGCAGGGTCCTGAAACTCAGAAACTGGGTTTGCTCATTTGTTTCTGTTGCTGAGGAGGTTTCAAGATAAACACACAGGATCAGAGCTCGCTCCCATTTTCAGATCCTGGGAGTAGCAGTTCCTTTTTCCCGTTGTTGATGCTAAACTGTGGTTCCATGTTGTTGATGTTTGCTCAACACCACTTACCCACCAACACAGCACATATGGTTTAATGGCTGTCTTTTTTTCTGCTTCTGCTGTAGTTACAGTATTATTAAAAATCCATTAAATTTTGATGTACATCATAAAGTATGTGCTCCTGTGAATGCGAGCGCAGATAATTATTTCTGATGAATAAACCAAAAGGACAAGTATGTAAGAAGTTCATCCTGCAGCTTTCAATTTTCATTATATACATCTCCTGCAGGGGCAATCGTTGTGATGTTGCAGCTGGTTATTTCCGTGGCCTGGCTCTCCCCGGAGATGGATGATGACAGTGCAAACTTGAACTTGCACAAGTGCCAGTGTTTTTGTGGGCATATTTGTAGATAAATGGTTAAGCAGGGGAGGTAACCCTCGGGAAGGCAGAGGGTGTGCAGAGACTGCGACACAGCAGCGACTTTCTCCGTGTTGGTTCATTGTGCCTGGGCTTTGTGGATTCTCGGAAAGTAACCCAATTATTTCTCATTAAAGTAACCCAGAAATGTAGCAACAAGCAAGGTGTCATTGCTAAAACACCACCAGGAAGCCGGGCAAGCTCTTCCTGGTGTCCAGGGCCTGAAGCAGGCAAGGGAATCATTAAAAATAATGCATTATAGTGTCCATAAAGTTTCCTGCAGTATGTAATGGCCCACAGGGGCCTCACCTAGTTTTCCATATATGATATGGTTACAGCATCTCATTAACTTTCCCATAACACCAAATACACTTCTCTTGAACACCCCCTTCAGGCTTCACAGGTTTTGCCAAGTATTTCCTAACAAGCAGGAACTTCAATATTTATCACGCTCGCCTTTTCTCCCCACCGGGCTAAAGAAGTGGTTGGCCTCTCTCCTGCCCCTTTAATTTCCTATTCCTGAATGCTCTGGGCAAACCCAGCTCTGGCAGGGTCCGGTCCTCTCACTGAGAGGACTTCCCTCAGTTTTCCCGACTCTGGTTTTAAGAGTTGCCCCTGGTGTTTCTTCTGTTTAACAGCATGCCTGCACCCAGGGATTGGTCTTGGTGTAGCACATAAACTCTTGCAGAGACGTTGGTCTTGGAAGCAGCACACAGTCCTTAGCTATCCCAAATGAGAAAGCCAAATAAGTCCTAAAGAGATCCCACCAAATCCTTTGTACCTGTGGTTTCTTTGCACTTGGATGTTAATGCTAAAACTGCTTAGGCCTTGGTGTGCTGTGTGTGGTGACTTGGTTGCTTTTTGCCCTGGAAAGGCTCCTTTGGGGCTGGGCACTGCTGCTGGTTTAGCTGAGTTCAGGGAGGTTGGTCCTGGGGGAAGACGATGTTTTGAGCTGGCGTGGCCGTCGGATGAGCTCAGGGATAAAGGGAAGGATGGAGTTACGCTTGTGCTGGGTTTAGGAGTTCAGCTCTGTGGACGTGGCACTGATTTGCTGTGTTATTTTGGTCTTATTCAGGTCTCTGTCCAAAATCTGGGACTAATAGTGTGGCTTTCCTCTTGCTGCTGTAACTGCAGGCTGTTCCGAGGGGGGTGAGCTGGCTGCGTGCAGCACCTTGCCACGACCTTGATCAAAGTCACAGAGCTGCTGCGAGACCAAATGATGACAAATAAATTCACCTTCATACAGTTTAGTCTAGCTGGCTTTGTTCCTTCATCCCTGATCTTCCCTGCGAAGGGTTCTGTTTACTTTCCCTGAAATGGAGGAGGCCCTGCTACACAGTCCTCTTTCAAAAATAAACCTCTGAAAAGGAAAACAAAAGAGAAGGAACAAAAATCAGACATTGTCCGATTATACAGAGCAGATCCTGATTCTGTGTTCCAGGCAGCTCGAGCCAGAGGTTTGTTTAAGTGTAACACAAATTCTACCATTTTTGGATGGTTTGAAACTCTCCTCTTCTCCCTCCTGTACTTTCAGGGAACAATCTAAAAAGAGAACTGCCCATCCTGTCAAAAAGAAGAGCTGCAGAGATTCAATACCCAGGATGGCAAAAGCAAATGAAGGGACACAAACGCTTCCCACCTTCATGCTCTGCCTCCCTGAGAGTGGCCTTGGACCGCGGGGTCCCTGTGCCAGCCAGGCTTAAACGCCTCGGTGGCATCAGCATCTTTAGCAGTTTGCAGTCGTGTTTCTGAAGTAAATAAGCACTAAATGTTGGCTGTTGCCACCCTCAGAAGGGTTGAGAGGGATAACTGAAAACCTCTGTAATGCCAGAACTGCACTGTGTTCATCCATAATTAGGATAGGGGTTCCTGGTGGGAAGTAAGTTTTGTGCTTGGTTGACTTGCAGGTCGTGTTTTCCGTTTCTTTTCTGTTTAAGTGGAGAGGTTTATATACTATTCCTTGACCTAAAAACTTGCTCTGTAAAAGGTACAGAAGGTGCAGGCTGAGATAATGCATCTTTTGGGACTGGAGGCTCACTTCTGCCCTCTGTTTACACGGTGTAAATCAAACTTGGGTAGAGCTGTGCAAACAGGCCAGGGCAGCTCGTGCATCAGGGGCTGTTCAGCCCTGTCACGGTGGTAATGCTGGGTGAAAATGCTACTGCCTGGTGCAGTTTTGTCTTGGCCTTTGGAGATCAGGGAAGGGCTCTAAAAATAAAAGAATTCGAGGTAACTGGAGCTGGTTTGCACACACAGGATGTGAGTGAACGTGGTCCAGGTGTCAGCAGCACTGGAACAGTGCTTATCTACACGAGCTGTGAGTTGGACACTTGGTTTTGAACAGTGTGGGTTGGGAAAAGTATCTTTAGGAAGAAATTCTTTGCTGTGAGGATGGGGAAGCCCTGGCACAGGGTGCCCTGTCCTTGGAAGTGTCCAAGCCCAGGCTGAACGGGGCTTGGAGCAACTTGGGATAGTGGAAGGTGTCCCTGCCCATCGTGGGGAGTGGAACTGGATCTTTAAGGTCCCTTCCAACCCAAACCATGCCATGGTTCTGTCCCCACTGAGTGAAGGGTCTGCCTGTGCTCTTCCATGTGCCTTTCCCTGACTCTTGTGGCCTCCCCAAGCAGGGTTGGAGTGTTGGTGCTGGCAGCCACGGCCCCCCAGCGTGTGCAGCCTCCAGTTGCCTGTGTGCTACAGCCCAGGCAGGAATCCCTTCCCTTGCTCAGAGTGCTGCTGAAATATTAATGCAGAACAAATCATCCGGTTTAAACCGAACATCAGGCGGAGGAGGGAGCAGTGGGGTGTGATGCTCGCCGTGGTTTGTAGAGGGAAATGTGCCTCCACGGCCGCCGGATCCTCCTGGCACGATGCCCTGAGCCAGGTGGGCAGGAGGAGGATCTGTAGTAACCTGGTCCTCTGAAGTGCTGGAAGTTTGGGTCCTTAATCCTGCCCTAGGCTCCTAGGAACTGAGGTGAAATGAGAAAAGGCGCGTTGCTATTTTGCATCATCTGTGAGTGATTGGGAGGGTACTTGGAAAAAGTTAACTGCTCTTGGGACTTTCTCAGACTGACTGTTTAAATCAGTTATTTTTCCCAGATGGTAAATCTAGGAGACTTCCTCAGCAACCTGGTGGTAATAATAATACTTACATAGCACTTTACATATTCCAAGTGCTGTCCAAAAAGCTGATCTGTCTTGTCTGCAGCGATGTGTAGTTAAACTTGAAAGATACTGGCCTGAATTTGTAGTCGTTTATCAGCTGTATATCTGTGAGTGAATTTACTTTTCTGATGGTTTGTACCCTGTGAGTAAGCTCATTTCTCCTGTGGATCTTGACATTAATTCCCATCTTTCATCTTGGTAGTGGAGATGATCTTTAAGCAGAGCAGAGAAGAAAGATGTGTTTCTGGCTATTGCCCTGCAAAAAAAGGATGAGCACAGCTTTAGAGAAATATTTCAGCCTATATAACACATAAATGAATTTAGACCCTTAGAAGGAGTGTGGTTTTTCCCTGGGGAATGACCTGGCTGCCACGTGGCACACGGATGGCCATTGCCTCTCTTACATAATCTCTCCAAGGGTTTGCTGTTCTTTAAAGGTGTTTCCAGGGAGCGTTAGGTGCAGGCAGAGGGAACAGGTTTGCACACCTGCCTGCAATTAAGGAGTTTGTTTTTATTCCCCTTGGTGGTTTGTGACAGTCCCAAGGACAGTCTGTGCCGTGCAGAATTGTCCCTCAGCCAAGTGCATAGTGCTGGAGGGGGAAGCGCTCCACGCCCAGCCCTGCGTCCCCTGCTCGGTGTCACCTCGGGCAGGTGGGAGCCCGGGATGTGGGAACCAAGCAGAGCCGAGGGCTGGCACGGGCAGGATGTGGAATGTGGAGGCACAGGGGCTGGGCGATGGCTTGTGGGAGACTGGAGGAAGGAAAATATCCTCAGTGAAAGGGGCCAGGGAGAGAGCCAAGTTCCTCGAAAGAGGACCTTGCAAGGAACGCGCAGATGACATGAAAAAGTAATTAAAAGGAAAGCCCTAATGGGACGTTAGGGGGAGATGCAGCTGGAACTTGAATAAGCAAATGTAAAGAGGGAATTAAGTTTGTAAGCTTTCCTCTGAGGAACTGCTGGGGAAAACAGGGCAACAGCTTCTGCTGATGTAAATCAGCATTGAGCCCGCTGCCGAAGGGCTCCTGCCTGTGAGTGTGGCTCATTTGATATTTGCTAGTCCTAAACCTGGAAAACACACGGGGAAGGAGGCTGTGGCGTTCTGCAGAGGTGACATGAAGGACGCTTGATTCCAAAGTGAAGGATATCGACTACAAAAACAAAGGGAGACTGTTGGTAATGTAGTTTGCCTGGGGCAAATTGGTAGTTTGCGATAAGTAATATTAATTTAAGTGTATAATGCTTTAAATTATCTGGATAATTTAATCTATGTGATTTTAAAGAAATGATTTATCAGCTCTGATCTTGAATAAAAAATAAAATAAACCAAATGAAACAAAACCCCTCAATTAATATTAGCACTTTCACTCTGGAGAGTAATACACAGCAGAGACATTTATTTTTAGCTGTGAAGAATTTGCATGTGTGTTTCCAGATGTGTTCTCAGACTTGGTGCTGTTTAAAATTCAGCTACCACAGTACGTAGATCCCAATTTTCTTTTCCGTAGCATTTTGTCTCTGCCACTGTGGATGTAATTTTTTTTCTTTTTTTCTTCTTTTTTCTCTTTTTTTCTCTTTTCTCCCAGCAGAGGTGGTGGAGGGGGGTATGATGATTAAGGCAGCCGGTAAGTCTCTTAGCTTCCTCTGAACTTTACTCCCTCTGCCAGGAGTGACCTATTTAGATGAGGCCCTTTGATGCAGTTGGGGAGGTCAGGTGAGGTCAGAGCACTGGCCGTGCCAGAAATCCCACAGATGCAGGAAGCCGGGAACTTCTGGAGGATGCGGGTTGAACAGGCAGTTGTTTCAGCGCGTTCTCTCTCTGCGTGTGCATTTGTTCTCTCTCTCTAAATCCCTGGAACAGAATCCCGGGTGCTCTGCAGGGCAGAGAGCGGCCGAATCGCCCCTGCGCTGGCGGGCGGGCCGAGGGTCCTGGCGGAAGCGCCCGGAGCGGGCCCGGAGCAGGCACGGCGCCGGGCTGGATTCCCCTGCTCTGCTCGGGGACCGCTCACGCAGATGCAGATGGCAGCCCTGCCTCCCCAGCTCCTCCTTCCCGGCGTCCTCGCAGCCTCCGAACAAGGGGCCGCGCAGATGTGTGCGATCCTCCAGCCTCTTTAATTCCTCTAATTGCCATGTGGAAGACAGGGAAGGAGGAAGGCTGCTCCTCTCAGCACGGTTGTCCCAAAGTAAAGTCCCAGCTGAGCAGCTTAAAATAGATGGTCAGCTGGTTGTGAGGGCCGGAACTAGCCCGGAGAGCGTGGCATCTGTCTCGCAGGAATGCTGCCTGGTCATCAGGCCGGATAAATTAGGACGAGGGCTGGTGCGTGTTGGTGTGAGAGGCAGGCTGCAGCGGGGACGGGGAGCGGGCCCGGAGGCCGGCGAGGCGGGCGCGCTGCTGTCCTGCGGCTGTGCCGGGAATCGGTGGCGCGCTGACCGCGGGCACCGCAGGCCACAGCGGGGCCGTGCCGCTGCTGCGCCCGCTCCTGCACGGGCCGCCCTGGCAGCCTCTGGCTGCGAAGCCACTTTCAGTGGCACATCTAATAACTGATCCAGCTTAAAAAGGGGGGGGGTGAAAAAAGAGATTATGCCAATGATACCAGCACAATGACCAAGTCTGTTGTACCTTCTGCGCTTCCCTCCGCGCGCTGCCGCCTCCCTCCCGCGGCCGGGCTGGATCCAATGGCAGCGCTGCTTTGCCTCGGATGCAGCACAAAACAGATTTTTCTAGTGGCTGAATTTAATCACTTAGATGCAGAACACTGATAGACTGAATCAATTTAATTCCTATTGCTCATGACTGGGAGGGGAGAGAGGGGAGGAGGAAGGTCATAACAATTTAGCAAACAACAACTTGGCTTAAAAACGTAACCGGTGGGTCATCGGTCTTGGTTTTCTTTGGGTTGGGGTTTTTTTGGGATTTTTCTGAACCTGCCAAGGCCAAGAAACACGGCAACCTTGGGAAGAGGGGAGCACTGTACTGTGCAGGGTGGGAGAGGTCATTTGTTGGTGTGTGAGGCCTGAAGTGCTGGGGCTGCCACAGAGCTGTGGGATCAGCTCCATCAGGGAGGAATGTTGATGCTCCCCCCTCTTTTTTTATTTTGAGGGAGCTGCTGGAAAAGGCGTCTGTCATTGGGCTGTGAATGTCTGGAATGGCACGTGGTGTCTGAGCATTTGTTTGCTTCAGAGCATCTCAGTGCTGAGCTGCGGGGTGCCTGGGTGGTGCCAGAGCTCTTTGGGAGACTCCAGTTACCTGCTGTGGCTCAGTCCTGCTCCGAGAACAGAAGGATTTAATTGGAAACGGAGCAGTCTCCTTGCAGTGCAGGCCCTGCTGCTCCTCGGGTCTGTTGTAGTTGGAGTTGTACCCCTTCCATACGAAGCCCAAAGGGTTGGCAGTGCTCTTGTAGTGCCTTCTCCAAGGGGTTTGGCTTTGCAGAGCACGGGCTGTGCAGGTTCTGTACAGCCCCATGCCTGGTGCTTTTGGGCTCTGTTGCAATTTCAGTGGTCCCAGGAGATTAAGCTCCTGTGAAGAGGTCCCCAGGATTGGCCTGGGTAGGCTGTTGATGTCACACTCATCCTTTATAAGCATCCAGCCATCCCAAGAGAAATCCCAGCCCCATCATTTTTTTTCCAGCCCTGGGTGTTGTTTCAGAAGGATCTTTCACAGTTTCTCACACAGATCTTACCCCAGTGGGTGCTGCGGGACGTGGGTGACACTGTCACCTCCTGGGGGGCACCTTGTGAGCGATGCTGTGCCATCCCTTGCAGGGCTCCAGCTCCGTGCCAGGGCCTCCTGAGGTGCCCTCCAGCTGGGCAGGCGGAGCAGCACAGCCCTCACCCAACTGCTGCCATCGCTGCTCCGAGCGAGACACACAGCAGTGCTGGAGTAATGAAAGCAAACTTGGCCAGCCTGACAGCAAACTTGGTCGCCTGCCACAGCCATTGGCCCATATGCACAGTGGTAAATAAAAGCTGGAGTTGAATTCCTTTCAAGTTTTATATAATATTCGCTACAATATGGAGTGGAGGGGGGAATCCCTCTTAGGAGTAGTTCTACCAAAAAATACATCTGAACTTCTCTTTTGCCAGGGGTTGTGCAGCAGGGCAGCGATGTGGTTGCAGAGGAGGGAATTCTCAAGTTCCTCACAGCCTCCCTGCTGCTCTGTGAGGCTGTGGGACCTCCACAAACAGCCCCGGCCCTGCCCCAAGCTGGGCATTTGTGTGCTGGTGTTCAGTGAGAGGCTCATGGTGGCAGCAGGAGGTTCCAGAGGGAAGGCAGAGCTGGTATCCAGGCAGTTATTCGGAGGTGTTTGCTGCCTGCTCTGCTCTGCTCTGTCTGGAGCCTGCTCTGGAGCCTGGCCCTGCGTGCACAGCTGAGCAAGGACGTGAACCAGAGCAATGACAGAGGGAGCAGAAGGGGAGGAAGTTCAGCTGTGCTAAGCGATGGTCAACTTAAAAATAGACCCATTTATTTATAGCCTTGGCAGCCCACTGCCCCCCCGAGTGCTACAGCCTGTCTGCAGTCGCATCTCAGAGATATATATATATTTTTTTTTATATATATTTATATACACACACACACATTTGTGGGCAGAGGAGACCCTCCCGCCTGCCTGGGGCACGGACCCTGAGGGTGTCAGGGAGCCTGGCAGCAATTCAGGTGCCTTTTCCCTTCCTGCCTGTGTTGTGAAATGCCCAGCTTGTGGGTGGGTGGCCTTATGCCACTGCTTCCCTTACAAACCCCTGCTCAAAAAATACCTGCTCCTAGTTGAAGCTTAATCAAATAAAATCTTAATTATATGGGGCCCCAGGACAAAGCTGCGATTTTTTCATACACATTTGAAAAAAAAAGGGAAGGAAGTGTGTCTAGGGACTGTTTCCTTTGAGATTGTCTGTCCAGCACTGAGGACTCTTCTGTTCGTTATTTGCATGTTTATATTCAGTTTAATTCTATAACCTATCAGGCAGGGTTGATATTTTTGGTTTTTACTTGTGCAGTTTTACTCACATGTTTGGGCCTGACGTATAATTGGTGTTTCTGCAACAGAAATAATCAGCAGAATAGATAAGCTTTGATGGATGGCACTGTTGGCCAGAAAAGCCAGCACCCCTGGGAATAGCAGTGGTTTTAGAAGGCTCCTGTGGCTGTTCTGGGACTGGGATGTTGGAGTGGTACCACTCCAGCCTTCCAGCAAATCCTGACTCTACCTCAATATATTTGTACCTCGAGGCCCCTTTGCCTGAATTAGACATGAGGTTTAGTAAGACTTTGTGAGGGAATTTCTTGTACTTGAAATGAAACCAACTGGTTTTATTCCAAGGAGCATATTGAGGGGAGATAAATGTCTCTCCATACACAATGCCTGTAAGGGCAGTTGTGGGTTCTTTTCAGGTTTGATTCTATTTTAGTATTTCAACTTTGGGCTGCCAGTTCAGACTTGAAAGCTGAAGCTGCTCCTTCCCTTAGTAGTACACACTTAAGGGTGGAATTTCTGCTTTAGTTTTCAATCTCTTGTGCTTTTGTCATTTTTTTATCACAACCTTATGTGTTCTTTAAACAGATTTTTATTTAATCATTTATTCTTTTAAGTGGGCTTAATTGTATAAAGATTATCATGCATAAAGAGACGTCTATAATTAGAAGGGGGGATTGGTGCTGTTAGACAGTGTTTTAGTGAGGAAAATTACAGTGTTCATAAACTGTTTGGAGAATGGAGGCAGCATATATTAACACTCAACAGGTTTTATGTAATCCTAAGAGAGGATTGACTCTTGCTCACTTGGATGAGTTTTAAGCCCTTCTTCAAGCTTAGTGCTCCCCTCTCTTCCTTCTCTTTCTCCTGGTGCAGAAGTGGAAACAGCCCTATATCTGCTTTTCCATTTTCCTTGAAAGCAGGAATTCCTAATAATAATTGACAGTTTTTTACTGCTGGGGCTGGGAAGAGATTTGCCTTTGGCTGCTCCACTGCCCTGACTCTCCTGCCCCTCACTTGTGGCCGGTGGGGGACCTGGCACTGTTCAGATGGGCGTGCCCCGGGACAGTCCAGGTGGTTTCCAGCTCCAAGGATTCAGCAATGGGATGCACACAAGGTGGTTTAAAGTCTCCTGGGATTCTTCCACACTGAGTTCTGGCCAGCTCTCCTGGAAAGAACATGTCACCACTGCTCTTTTTCTTACTGGTGCCTCCTGTTACAGCGTGCATGTGTGAAAGTACGGATAAACACACAAAGCTGTTGTGGTGCTCCATTCCAGGTAGGGAATTGAGTGGGAAGAATTACTCTGCACATCATTCGTGAGCTGAAACAAGCAGGAAAAGCCGGCGTGCCGTGGCTTGGCAGCCTGCTTGCCATCCCTGGATTGTCAGAATTTCTTCTCCCTCCATCTCCTCCCCTTCCCCATTGAAATGACACAGCCACAGGGGACCATTGATTTCTGCTCTCCATGTTGTTAATGAAAAATCCCTTATTGGCTCCTGGTTCTCTAAATCCTTTGAGACAGCTGCAACAGTTCAGATACTTCAGGAGCAAACATGCCAGGCTGGGTGATGGACGACTTAGTGAACTTTAAAGGGACAAAAGGGTCGTCTTTGGTTGGCCATAAACCCAAGCGAGGCTCTTATCCATGAGACGATTGCATTTTCTGTAGCCAGTTTGCTGAGCATATTTTGGTAACTCAGTACAGTTTCCATCTCTAATGGCAGATGAGATTTATCGTGTTTCTTAATGCTTAATAGCTGTGTTTTGAAGTTTAGTGTCAGCCAAACAAGAGCCGTGAGTCTCAGTGATGCTAAATAAAGCCTTCTCGTGGTTTCCCAGGACTCCACATGCGGTCCTTGTTTCCTTCGCTTTGCCAAGTTCAAGCCATTAATTTTGAGGGAAGGGAAGTATTACTTTAGATCACCTTGTAATGCTT
This sequence comes from Dicrurus megarhynchus, assembly GCA_013399195.1. Classification (NCBI taxonomy): domain Eukaryota; kingdom Metazoa; phylum Chordata; class Aves; order Passeriformes; family Dicruridae; genus Dicrurus; species Dicrurus megarhynchus. The sequence continues at coordinate 996,907 of VXAD01009452.1, forward strand.
TGTTGCCACTTTTTATGTTCCTGGACAGCACGGTAGTGGAACGCTCTTCCCTTTATAAAGTGCAGGGTGCAGATGGCAACTCATTAAAACTTTAGTGATAATCACCCTTCCTATGGAATTACCACTTAAATCTGGTTAGTAGAGGAGGAGGAGCAGTGTCACAGAAACATGCTGCTTCTGGGTGATTTAAAAGCATATGGGATTGAGTGTTTTATGTGTGCCCCTTGTCAGGAGCCCTCAGAGCAGATTGCCAGAATTGTTGAGCAGTTACAGTTTAATGGAGGTACAGGAGCTTTTGCTCTTGATCCCTTTGACAGTTAAGCTGTCGTCTCCAAGTGCATTTGGAAAAAAAAGTCTTTTAAATACAGCTTTTTTTGCAGAATAAATGGAGGCGAGAACAAGTGTGTGAGGCAGCTGGTGAGGAGCTTTTTGGTCATTTCAAGGTTGGGAAGCATTCTTTGGGGAGCGATGCATCATTGTTACACGGCCTCAAAGCAAAAAAGGTACTTGCTTGTTTGTCCTCACTTGTGCAGATGGTAAGAGGAATGGTCCCAAGGGCCAGCTGAGAGCTTGGAAGTGCCTGGCAGTTAGAAAAAATATTTGGACTCAAGTCTCAACACTGTTACAGATTTTACTTTGGGACTTTGAGCAAGTCACTTACTTATGCTCTTTCTCAGTTTCCCACCTGTGGAATCTGGCTGAAGTGTCGCTGCCTTCACTGCAGCAAAGCATTGGAGATTGTGAAGTAGTTGTGTGTGAGCAGGACTGAATATTAACTGTGAGTAGAGAGAGGGTCTTGGCAAGTATTTTGAGACGTAGAACTGTTGAGTGTAACTGGGGAGGTCCTGATTTCCAGAGGCAGGTATGGATGTCTCCTCTTCCAGGCAGCTACATTTGGGTAAAAAGGGTTCCCAGCAGCATCCTGAGTGTACCAACCTATTTCAGCCTAGAGGTGTCTGAAAAGCTCCCCAAATAAATCACCTTGCTTGGGTAACTCAGGTGCAGCAAAGGTGGGGATTGTTTTTCACTGCTCCAAGGACTCGTGCTGTAGTGTCCCCATGTCCCCAGTCCGCATCTGCCTTTCCATGAATTTCCCTGGAGGGCAGCCAGTGGCTGGGCTGCACTCACCGCTCCTGCTGCTGGCTGCAGGTCTGTTGGCTCTGTGGGGTGAGCCACCAGCCAGAATTTGGCCACTGTTTTCTCTGAGTCACATCTGTCTAGTCTTCCTAAAGCAAACAGAGAAGCTTTCCTGCTTTTTCGGTGCTGCCGAGCCAAGCGCCATGCCCAGGTCTGTTCCCTGCTTGGCTCCCGCCGCGGTGGCCTGGCTGTGCCTGGTAGCAGTGCTGGCCAAAGGCTTACACCTTGTATGCCAGGCAGGTGGGATGCTTGGGAGAAGAAAACAAAATATTTCCAACAGTATCCTGCCTTCAATCTAGTATTAGGTGGGAAAACCTTGATGTGGGGCGGGACACAGCAAGATCTCTTAAAAACTGCTCTTCCTCCTCATTAGAGCTGCATTTGAGTTGATAATTGTCTGTTCAGTGCATGTAAATGAATTCCTGGTTCTGTCCTTACATCCAGCAGCTGGACTGTGGCTCAGTCCCCTCCTGGCACTGCCTTGTCACTCGGCCCCTTGCTGGGGGCTGGATTTAGGTGCTTTTTGCTTATCTCCTAGTTCATGTTTTGCCTCGTTGTCAGCAGTCACAGCCTCGCAGCCCAAGCCTGTCCTGACAGTGCTGATGGGGCTGAGGGGCAGCAGAGGTGACCAGGGCAGCCACGCTCCCTCTGGCATCACCGCAGGGATGCACTTGAGGGTCTGAGAGGAGCTTTGGCCTGCCCAGACCTCTCCTCTGGCCGTGGGATGGAACCAGGACCCAGAGCTGGTGGGTCAGATGGACAGGCTCCCCTTGCTCTGGGATCAGCCCCATTTGCTCCGAGTTTACATTTCAGCCTGTCTCCTTTGGATTTTACGGACGCATTTTCAAAAGCAGGCTAAGGCCTTTTTTTCCTCTCTCATCTCCTCTTGAACAGCCACTTGAGCTGTGGGGGACACTGGGCACATGTTTACTGGTAAAGTGTTTCCCACTGCATATCGCAGGAGAGTTACTTGGAAGTACTTGAAAATAACTGACTGTAGCTTCACCTCATCTCCCCTCTGCCCCTCATACCTCACACAATGTTGCAAATTTTACATTCAGTGCCAATTTAAATGCACATCATATATCTGTGAGTTCTTGAGGGACCCCAGCTGTGATCGGCACTGATGGATGTTGAGTGCTCAGCGTCCTGCAAACCAAATGGACACGAGGGGTTTTTGCTTTGTATATTCATATGCAGGACAATGAAGAAAGGAAGAACCCACCCTCCTGGAAGGGTTTCATCTTTTGAACAAGGCACATTAGCAAAGAAAACACACTAACATTTGCGTGCATTTGTTCCAGTACAAACACACGTGTTCCTCCACAGCAGCTGTGGGGCTGCGGCGGGGGCAGCCGAGGAGCTGCGCTGAGCCGCCGTGTGCGTGCTGGAAGTACTTAGTTCGGCTTTATTACCACCCCTACCCCCCCAGAAAAAAACAAAAAAAAAAAAGAAAGAGAAAAGAACATCTGCTAATGCCTAGCTCAAAAAAAAGCTGTAGAGGAAGGGCCGCTCGCTTGGCTGCGGCTGAACTCGGTGAGAAGTTCAGGGAAGGCGTCGGGGCCGCGGGCGGGCGCGGGGAGCGCTCGCTCCCAGCCACAGTGTGCTCGTGGCTCTGCATGTTGGGGTTTATACGTGGTGAAGGTTTCTATGTAATAATAGCATATGCAGATTAATTTTTAATAGAAATCCGTAACAGCTCGTGATGCTGGAATATGGTGTCTCTGTTGACAATTGCTATTTTTGGAGGAAGCAAACCCTGAGGCCTTTGCAGCACTGCTGTGTGTTTATTCACTGCTGTCTGCAGAGGGGAAGTGGGGTTTGCAGCAGCTCCGTGAGCACAGGGATCCTTCTCTCTGATGTAATGGAAAACTTCAAAGTCAGGGGTTTGGACTAGTGATTGCAGTAGTTGGCTATTAAGTTCCTTTTGGTCTTCTCATGTTTTTAAGTGCATTTAGCTCCCAAGTGCACAGATGGGGGGAGTGGGAGCGATTTAAGCAGAGACCCTCCCCCACTTCTGGGTGCTTGCTCCAGCAAAGGTTTCACTGTGAAATACTGGTCTCGGAATGCGCCCAGGAATGCGCTGGGGATTGTAAGCACAGTGTTTTGTTTGGTTTTGCAAAGGAAGCTCAATTTACCTTTAATTGTTTTGTGCATATTTCCAACAGATGCAGTTTATTTTCTTGTCAGTGGCTGCCTGTGCTGGGAATGCAGGAAGCTGGGAATGTGGCAGGCTGGATGCTTCCATGTCCTAGGCTAGAGCAAGACCTGCCTTCTCCTGCCTTCTCCTGCCTTCTCCTGCCTTCTCCTGCCTTCTCCTGCCTTCTCCTGCCTTCTCCCAACACCTTGCACATGGCTGGTCCCCAGAACTAGGCTGTTTAATGCCTGGCTGCTAATTGCTTTAGAAATCATCACTTTCAAGCTCTTGGTGGGGGACTTTTGATTTTTATGAGGCTTTTTTGTGGAGAGCAAGAAACTTTGATGTAATTTGAGTGTGTTGGTGCCAGGTGCTGGGCATTGCCTTGTGCTCCTGCTTGCTCCCAGGTACCCAGAGCTGCCTGTTCCCATTGCCCAGTTGTATTTGTAGCATCCTTCTCAGTGGTCTTTGTGGATTCAGCTGGCCAGGGGTGGGTGGGAGCAGGCTGCATGGAGGGCTCCCACGTCGCTGTTCACTGTCCCCAGGTGACCAGGGTAAACAGACACACAACGTGTTATTTATGCATTCAGTAATTGCCTGTTCTTTTGCGTTTCCATGTTCCAGCTCTTACTGTGTTTCAGTGATTTGTTCTCTTTGCCTGGAAATGAAAATTCCTCTTAGCTGTTTTTCTAGGAATTGTTTTCTCCCTCTTCCTGATGACAGTGCAGAAGCTGCTGGAGGCTGATACCTCTAGAGAATGTGTGGCTGTTTCCAGACGCTTCAGCCCCTGCAGCAGTGGCTGCAGGGAGTTCTTCGGTTTCTGCTGGGGCTGCGCAGGCCCAGCTTTTGTTTTCACCCTGACAAAATTCTGCAGAAAGGGTCCTGCGCTGGGAGCTGGTGCCAGCAGCCACAGTTCTGCTGCCTTTCCTTGTGGAGGGGTTTGAATCTGGGTTCCACTGACTCCTCACTTCTGCTCCAGCATTATTGGAGAGGAGGGCTGGCACAGGAATAATGGATGCTCCACAGTGAAGGTGAAGTTTGCAAGTACCCCATGTGCATGTAGCTGCGGCTGTCATTTATTAGTCTATCAAGAGGGTTTGTTTTCCCAAATAACCCTCTGAATTATTCTGTGTAATTAACTCATGAACTTATTTAAAATGATAACGGGGTAGGGAGGAGGAGAGGAAGCGTTGTGGAGCTTAGCAAACCGATAGGATTGCATCACTTTTCCCCACTGATCGCAAGGTCGTCTCCAACAGCTGTTCCAGCGTAATTACCCAGCCCAGGCTCCATGGTTGGAACAATTGAAAAATTACAGGGGTCACTGGCTCGATGTCTTAAATTTTAATAAGTACATAAAAACAAAGTGCTGAGTTATTAAAAATTAATCCTGCTAAGCGGTTGTTTAGGCTTTCTGGAGATGGAAAGCCTTGAGGGTGTCCATTTGTCCACCGGGGCCGGAGCAGTGCGGGTGGTTATCTCTCTGGGCCGCGCTGCTCTCTGCAACACTTTAATGGGAATGTTAAGTTTGATTATTAATTTAATCAAGGTCATATTTTGTTTATGCAGAAGTAGAATGAACTGTGGCCCTCAGTAATCCTTTCTCTCCTCGCTAGCTCAGCCTTTGTAATTCCTGTAAGCTGCTCACAGGCGCGGAGTTGGGATATTCACACAGTCAAGTGGATATTGTGCAAGTGTTGATTATGGCGCGCGGCTCCGGCTCCTCCTGAGCACAGAGATGTTCTATTAGCACGGAACGTAAATCTGGCAGCATTAGCATTATAAGCCTAATTTTTTCCCCCCTTTTGGGGCTTTGAATCCTGGTTATAAAACTTGGATCAGAGTGAGTGCTCTCTCTGCTCTCCGTGCATTCTTCAAAGAGCACTCAGCCGTGGCGCTGCTACGGGAGCACATTCAGGAGCTCCTGCTCGGGTTCTGCAGCTTTGTGTGTGTGCAAAGCCATGAGAACTTGCCACAAAAGAAAGCTGAACCCCTTCCCTGGCCCACCTGGCATTGTTTTCCGAGGCAATTAAATATAAAGGGCATGCAAAGCAGGAAGGATAGGCTGAGCCTGGGGGTGGGCTTTGGAACTAGACGTTTATTTCCTTAAGTTGTGTGCAGGAATTTGTAGAGGAATCCAGTAGGAATACTTACTTTTATTTAAACATAAATAAAGAAGATGCAGGCTATCTGGTGCCCCAGGGATAGCTAGAGAAAATCATGAGGGGCATTAGACATATAATCTGAATTTTCAGATAGCTGTAGAATAGGATATTGGATCTTTTTCCTCCATCCTGAGCACAGGCCTTTGAGTTAGCCAAGGTTATTGCTGGCCAGCTTTCCAGCCTGCATAATGGGACTTTTTTTTATATAGCAGGTCTAAAACTTTCCTGAAAAACCGTGAAAACTCTGAGGACCTTTTGGCTAAGCTGCCCCTTGGAGGAGGAGAGCGCTGGAGAGAGGGACATCCTCAGGCTGGAGCTGAGCTTCACAGCCCTGCTCTGCTCCCTCCCAGCATGACCTTGAGCTGCTGAAATACACAGCCAGGAATATTAAGATTAAACCGATGCTGATTTTTGTTTTCTGTAATTCACTGGGCTGTAATTTATGGCTGTAACTCACAGCTGAGTAGTGACCACGTGAATCTCCTGAGAGCCAAATGGGGGGGCAGCCCCTGTGCCACCCCTCTTTCCCTACCCCAAAGAAACTGTGGTGGGTTTTTTCCCTTCAACTCTTTAGTAAGGACTGGAGGGCAGGGCTGTGCAGGGAAGGCTGTGGACCTCTCCCTCCTCCGGCTGCTGTTAGCATACGGTCCTTGGGGTGATGGAGGGGTGATTGCATCCCTCTGGAGCTGGCGTGGATCACCCAGAGCAGTGCTGCTCCCCTCGGCCACCTGCACGGAGCTGCCTTTCACCGTCTCCCCTTTAGTGAACAGCGAGGTGAAAGAATAGCAAGAGCCTTATTAAGATGTTTTTAGATAACGTTTGCTCAGCTGCGAGATGGCAAAAGATTTTTCAGAGTCTATTAGGCAGCCAGTGCTATGGAATCTTAAGGCTGATTTGAAAAATTGGCACCTAATGGTTTACAACTGGAATAAATTTCCAGAAATTGGACCAGGGAGAGAAACTTCTGCCTCAGTGTGTGTGGCGTGGTGAGCCCGCTCCCCGGCGAGGGGCCACCGCTCCCTCCCAGCACTGCCCGGGATTTTTCCCTTCTAATTAGGGAATGTGAGGAGTTCAGATCAGCTTCTATTCATTTCTCTGTTTTGACAGAGTTGTTTGATGAGGAGAGGGCTGCTGGGGGGAGACTCTCCTCCTGCCTGGAGTCTCTTTCTCCCCTTTCCTCCTCCTGCCGCGTTTTGTAAAGGCCAAAGCCTGAGAATCCCTGAAAAATTAATGGGGCCTCAATAGGTGCTTTGCGCCTGCTGCTCCCCCCTCTCAGCACCTACTGCTGGTCCCTGCTGAACAATCTGCAGGAAAACAGCTCCCAGCTGCTGCTCTTTTGTATGCAAAGCTGACCTAGAGCAGAGTGGGGAGCCCTCGGTCACCCCGGCCGCGGGCTTCGGTCCCAGAGCCGCTCCACCGAGATGCTGCAAATGTCAGGGCAGCTGTGTCCCCACCCCGCTCCCTGGGTGCCACCATGCAGCACCAAACCTCATCAGCAAGCTGCTGAATAATTGAAAGAGTTGCCTCAGAGGAGCTGGGCACAGGGGAAAGGTTTCTGCCATCAGAAAACATAAAAAAAGTCTCTCATTTTGGTGTTTGAAATATTCAGAGGGATCCTGGAGGGTTCTGAACCCATAAGCACCTGTTTTTCTGTCATTATAGAAAAGCCCTCTGTGGTTTTCATCATTATTATGCAATTTCCAGTTAGCTGGTGCTTGTTTTCCAGCCTGGATTTCGAATGAGAGGTGCTGGAAGGCGTAATTTTTAGGTTGGACCTGGCTGCGTAAGTCATCTCTTCCCATTCTGTCTCCTGAGGTCTCAGGCTCTACCTCATCCCCCAGGACAGAGAGACGCTTGCTTCCCTCTCCTGATTTGGTGCCTGGTTGAGAGTGCTTAAATCTTTTCCTTGAAAACTTAAAACATTCCTGGTTTGCTGTAGCAGTGGCTTGTCTCATGCAGAGAGCCCCCAGAAGAGCAGAAGCCCAAGCCTGAGTGCAAAGCCGTGTTCATCTTCCTGTGCTCTGCACAGCTGGGATGGGGCTGTGCTCCTGCATCTCCTGGGCTTCCCTGCCCTCAACCTTCAGGATTCCCAGAGAAGATCAAAGGCCTCCCTTTTTCCTTAAGTAGGCCGGGGTTGTTTTTATTCCCTTTGTTAATGGAACACCCCCCCCAAAGGAAAAAACAAAATAAAGTGAGAAGTCTTCTCCATTTGGCGGTGTGTAAAGGCTTTTTAAAGCTAAACAAGAAAACCAATTATTTTTCTAACTGCTTTACTCCTTCAAATCTTTCACTGTAATGGAGATTTAGAATCCATCACTGTTTAGCTATTATTTCTGTGTAAAGAGTCATGCCCTATTGCACCAAGCAAACAGTCAATTTTTTCCATTATACTTCGCTGCAAATAACAAGGGTATGGAATAAATGACCCGTTTTGGAGCAGATCTCTCTCCATGTGGTGCCTGTGTCCCTGGAGGAGAGCAAGGAAGGGTTAAGGCATTCCTGGGTGCTCTCTCCATTGGTGGGAGCTGCCACAGGCAGGGACTGCTGCCCCCACCCTCTTAGAATCATGGAATTGTTCAGGTTGGAAAAGCCCTCCCAGACCATCCAGTCCAACCGCTCCCCCAGCACTGCCAAGGCCACCACTAACCCCCAGGTGTGTCCCCAAGTGCCACATCCACACATCTGTGCCGATGCCTGACAACCCTCTTGGTGGAGAAGTTTTTCCTTCTATCCAAACCTAAAGCTGCCCTGGCACTGCTTGGGGTCAGAACCTTTCCGAGAGGCACTGGAGGCAGCGTGTGCACGGTCCCTTGGGAGGGCTTCCCCGGCTGGCTCGGGAGCAGGCAGGGATCAGGAAGGTGATTCTTCATTCTCCTGATGGTTGTCTGACTTTTATTTAAATGCAGGAGACTCGCAGGCGGGTGTGTGTTGTGTGAAAGTGTACCGCACAAATACGTAGCCAGCAGCTGTTTTTTTAAAATTAAACAGACACTTGAGGTTAAAAAGCCCCAAGTTCAATGTAAACTTCCTTCTGTGCTATTAAGTTTGGATCACATCCAAAAACTCGATAATTTTATTTTATGTCATTGAGTCTGTTTGTTTACATTTTGCATTTCATTCACATTTCACTGTTGGATTTTTCTTCCCAGCTCAGACTTCGCTGCCAGGGAGCAGCGCTTGCATTGGAGCTTTTGAGGGGGAGGGCACGGTGCGAACACAAAAACTTGTTTTTGTTCTATGACTTTTCCTCTATTTAAAGGCATTTTAGTGGAAGCAGTGTCTCTGGCAGCTCTGCAGGGCTGGGCAGTGACCGTGGGTGTCTGGGGCGCTGGCTGGGTTCCGGTGCCGGGGGCTCTGCCGGTGACTCGGAGCTGCAGAGCATCCTCAGTGCAGAGGAGGATCCGGCTGTCTCACAGGAGCAGCTGGAAATGACAGTGAAGGCTGAAATAGGAAAGTGTGATAAATTAATGGACTAAAACACCGTAAGGGACTCGTTAAAAGAAATAGCTTTAGGAGAAGCTGTGAGGAGGACTGGAGTGTGAAGGGGAGCAGGCTCTGCCAAAGGCCCGGGTGCTTCTGGGAAAGAAGGGGAACTGCTGGTGCCTTTACACAACTTCATCATTAGGAGAAACTGATCCTAACTGGGAAGTTACAGCTTTTAAGATGGTTGAGGGAAAAGGGAGGAAGCTGGAAGAGTGATTTAGGCTGGCTAGAGGGGGGTGATGCCTCTCCGAGTGTCTTGGGGTTCAGCACCTGCAGAGGATTATTTGGCTGGGGAGCAGAGTCAACAAGGGAACCAGAGGAAGTAAGATTAATAGGTTTAGCCTGGAGGTTGAAATTAAGTTTAAGACTATCAGTAAGTGAAAGGAGTAGCATGGACTGTTGTTTAAGACAGTGAAGGTCTATAAGACACAGGATGTCTCTTCCAGTGCCATGTTCCCGGGATTTTTACACATTTCATTCCTCTTCCACAGTATTTGACTTGCATGACTAAGTAAGGACTTCTCTTTTTTCTTTTTCTTCCCCCCTTTCTTTTAAAACCATTTTTTGTATAGCCTGTTCCCAATTGGGGCTTTTATTGAGAAACAAATGCATCTGGTTAGCTTCTGTACGGAATCTGTCCAGCTTTAAACCAGTGCCATGAGCAAAATTCACTGACAGAAAAAAAAAATCAAAACAAACATTCCCCAAGATGGGGCACTTCTTTAAAGGGGAGGAATTTTTATATGTTTAGGTCTGTATATAATAGATGCTTGTACATGGCACACACAGACATTCCAAGCAGTGCCCTGGGGCTGTGGCCGTGTGGGGAGGTTACATAAAGCCCAGCTGGCTGCAGGGAGCCAGGGAAGTACCTTGGTTGGGAAATGGGAAAATGTGTGTTGGGTCAGTGTGGTTTGCAGCTCAGGAAGGGCAGGAATGCCTCCCTCGGCCTGGATGGTGCCGTGCCTGCACGCAGGCCCCGTTGCTTTGCTCGGGAGCTGCCACGCTCCGAAGGACAGAGCGCCAGGGGAAGAGGCTTTGTAGTTTTTTGGTGATATGGGGCTTGTTGTTTGTTTGTTTGCTTGTTTGTTTGTTTGTTTCTTCAGCTGCCTTAGCTCAAGGGAGCACAATTTGAGTCAAACTGGAATCTCATGGGTAGTTGAGTCCTTCTCATGCAAGCCTGTGTTCCTCTCTTTTCCCTTCCCTTTGGGCAAGAGCTTGTTCCAGCTTCCCTTCCACGCTCTGCCCCCGGCAGTGCCTGCAACCCCTGCCTTTGCTCACAGCATCCTGCACCAGAGAAGGGGAAAGCACTGAACAGTCTTTCATCTTCCAGATGTTGTTTTTGCTCTCACTGACCTTGACCAAAGCCAGGTGCTCCAGAGGCAGAGCCCAGCTCTGATCTGTCCCCTGGCAGCGCCACGGGCTCTGCTCCACGACGGCCCTGGAGGGAGGATCTGCCCCAGCCACGGTGGCTCAGGCAGAGGAGCTGGTGCTGTGGCAGGACTGGGGTGTCCAAGGGGAAACAAGAACTAAGGGAAGGCTGAGGAGAATTTCCTCTGGTTTGTGAACTTCACATCTGCCAAAGCTCATTGCTGGACAGCTGCTTTCTGCTGCTGCTCTCCTCTCTCCCACCTTTTTTTTAATTCCAGAACAACATATTGAGGGGTTTGATTTGTTTTTGTTCTTGCTTTTGTTTTTCCAAGGCAGTGAACGTGTTTTAGACAAACATAATGAAACAATTTAGAAAAATAAAAGGAATGGAAATAACCTTGTATAAAGTGGCAGAGAAAAACCACTCTTGGCATCATCAGCTGTGCTCACAGTGAGGTACAAACTATCTCAACATGTCAAAGACACTTAAATCTGCTTCATCTGAGAAGCCCTTTGTGGAGGCAGCACTGCCATGCATCTGCTGCTGGTGGGGTACAGGTGACTCCTGGGTTTGGTTTGGTTTCTCACAGGGTTGTTCTGGTCAGAATTTTATCATTGTTTCAGATCTGTTGGATTTCTGATCCACCCTCTTAAAGAGTGCTGGGTGTAAAGAAGCGATAATTAAAACCCCAAAGCCCACACCAACCTCCCACCTCAGTGCTGAATTCCTTCACTGAATGGTTGGCAGAACTGGGCTCTGTGGGTGGCTTTGTCTTGCTTTGATTTCCAGACCAGTGGCACCTCTGGAGCACTTGGTTTGGGAAACCTTGTCTGTTTGGAGATGTTTGCAGTATGGATGTGGTGCCCTTGGAAGGAGGATCATTTTCTGATCTGCCTAGAGAAGCAACTCTTTTATCATGGTTCTTGCTGGGGAGTCTTAATGAACTAAAAGACCTCCTGTCACAAGAGTCCTTAGCGAGATGTTTGTATTTTTTTAAAAAGGGAAGAAAATTGTTTCTTCCCTTTTTTATTAAACAGTAATGCAGGTTCAGACTGTGTTCTGGTGAGTCTTTAATTGGCACAAAAGGGCAGTTTAGCTTCATCTTAAGGAAGAGTTGTCAAACAAGCTGGAATTGTTTAGCACTCAGAAACATGCTGAGCAATAGGCCATGATTTGCATCTTCTTCTCAAACATCACATAGTGCTGGAAGTTGCTTCATTGCCATGAAACGAGCTTCTAATGAAGACACTTCTGCAACGCTGATGCTGCCCCTGCAAGAAATAGATTTCTTGTCAGAAATGTAATTTGTGGGCTGGAGAAGGCAGATTTAACCCCCTGTGTGTTGTGGCTGTGTGAGGTGCCAGCCGAAGGAGCTGACTTGGCAGGGAGGTGTTCCGTGGAGCAGGGACAGAATGGGCCAGACTGGAATGTGCTCCGTGTTAAGCCTGCCTAGGCCTGTGTCCCTCCCTTTCTCCATCCCCTGCATCTCCGAAGATTATAAACCCCCAGATCTTGTTTTGATCAGCGTGCGGATGTTCTGGAGCATCTTGAATTGAATCAAAGCAGCAAGAAATTGGTTTTTGCAAAGAAGCTTCTTAAATGAAAGAATTCCATTATGTAATTTATTTTTTTTTTTAAATCCATGTAGTAATTCCTTTAAATTCTGCTGTGTATCTCTTGTATAACATAGTGGTTTGGGCCATTACTGGAGCATATTTCATTAACATTGTTTTCTGCTTCCTGAGTGTTTTCTGGGGCTCCTTCTCGTGGCTGGGAGCCGGTGCTGTCCTGTGCCGCAGACCCTGGCGTGGGTCAGCGGTGCTCAGGAAGGGCAGGCGTGCTGTTAGATGGTGGGGATGCACACAGATGTGTTTGATGGCGGTGTGTAGGTTCTCCCAGGCGGAACTGGCTCTGGGCAGCCCTGAGGGTCCGGGAGGGAGCCTCTGCCCCGCCGTGGGCCGAGCAGCGCTGTGAGGGCGATGGTGCAGATACCAGCCCAGGCCTGGTGGCAGAGCCCTGCTCAGTGTAAGTGCTGCCTGAACCCATCAGAAACCGAGGCAGTTCTCCGCCGCGTTGTTAATTTAACCTTTTGTTCTAATCCCTTTTGTGGCACTCAGGATTTAGGAGAAGCCCAAGAAGACGGGGGAGTGCTGTCGCACTTTGCAGGCCCAGCGGCGCCAGCGTGGGGTAGGAGGGAGAAGGCGAGGGCCGAGGAGAGCGCCGGCCGTGAGGAGGGGCTGCGGTCAAGTGGCCGTGCAGCCTGCTGTCCTCAGGCTGGCTGTGCACACGGGGCCTTCTCAGAGCAATTGCCGAGACCGCTCCGTTTTCCTGGGATTTCCTTTCCGCTGCGGGAGCTCATTAGGGCGCTGCTGCCAGCACGGGGCCGGGTGGGTAATTGGCACCGCAGCCCTCGGGGCAGCCCCTCCTGCAGCCCCCGGCCCCTCACAGCCTGGCCTGGGGCGCTCCCAGGCATGGGGCAGCCACGGCTGCTCTGGGCAGCCCGTGCCGAGGCCTCCGCCACCCTCACAGGGAAGGATTTCTGCTCGGTATTGAATCCTACCCTGCCCTGCTGTTTGTGAAGTGCTCAGAAATGTCTGTGGCGAATGCTCTGCTCCCGTCACCCCACTGAGTTCCTGTGAGTGTTTTTTTGGCTGGCAGTGGGATGTCTCTGACAGCCTCAGCCCTGCTTCCCACTGCCAAGAGCACTGCGATGCCCGCCCTGCGACCCGGGGGGGTTGGAGCTTTAGCTGGATGGAGACAGCTTTTAGGTCTCGGGTTTCATTTTGTTGTTGTTATTATTGTTTTCCAAATTCCCTTCCAATCCATCTGCTCTCCTGACATCCTTTTTATGTTGTTCGGAAGACGGGGAAGGAGTTGCATTGTGAGCATGGTCAGGTCAAACTCCTCACTTTTATCTCTGCTCTCTGGTAGGTGATGGGCATTTGGGGAATAAAACACTAAGAACAGGGTTTAACCAGCCTTTGTTTGCTATTGTCCAGCTGGGGTTGAGACAGCAACAGAGATGGGAACAATAAACAGGGAGAGGAAGGAGAGATTTTAAACAGAACTGTTCTTTTTCTTCCTATTCCGGTGTTCCTGGAATCTGACGCATTTTGCTTTTTAGTCCCAACTGTACTAGTAAAAATAACACACAAGCAAGGTATGTTCGGTGCAGCTCAGCACAGTTCTGGTTTTTGCTTAGTTTTTTATGCATTTGTCTCCATCTCTGTGTGTTTGTGGAGGGTATCTGTGTGTTCTGAAGGTGCTGAAAAAGAAATAATGACGTTTATGACTATCCTGCCTCACGTAGATGTATTTACCCCATAATCCCCCGTGGTCCCTTGGGCCATAGTGGTTGTCATGGGCCTTTGGGATCACCCTGCTGGAAGGGGCTTCAGAGCTGAGCTTCTTCCTGTCTCAGGCAGCCTCATTGTGTGGCCTTTCCAAAACCCCTGGAGTACTGCCGAGGTGATGCTGGCTTTTTTTACCTTCCCTAGTACTGTCGAGAGCTTGTTTGACTCCTTGCTTGTGTGATGAGCAGGATCTCACCAAATTTATCCTCTCATTTTCTCGGTGGCTGTTTTATATCCCCTCAGTTCACTTGCAGCTCTCTGGGAAGCTGGACCCCTTTGTTGAAAATCCCATCTCCACGAGTCATGTAGCAAATGCCAAAATCTCCCCTTTTTTCTCCTTGACGCTGGTTAAATCTGTGTTCAACACGGTGTGAGAGGTTTGCAGGTTGGTTCATGGCTTTAATGTTATTTTTAAGGATGTTTGCAGAAGGCTTTACTGTCTCAGGTCACTGTTGGGAATTTTTTCTACTTAGTTTTTTATCATTTGGTCTTCAGTGTTTTTGGGAGCTGGTTTCTCAGTCCCTGCTCCAGCCCTGTTCTTTTCCTTATAGCAGGTGACTAATTTTCACAGCTGATCAAAAAATGAAGGAATCTGGCAGAGAGCAGCATTGTTGGGCCAGTTTTGTTGTGCTAAACAGCTTTTAGTCTTTTACATATTGTGTTCTCCCACTTCAACCCATCTTCACACAAGCTTTAGTCTCTTTTTCGCTCCTGTGAGCACTCTGGAGCATCCCTGGGGATCACAGTGGGAATGGCCAGGGATTGCAGCCGCAGGGTCCTGCCCCCTTCGCTCACATTATAAAACTCCTGTGTAATGAAAGAGAATTCCTTCCCTGGTTTTGTTTCAGATCATAAGTGCCAAGTAATATACCAAGTAAGTAATATTGTGATATCCCTTTCTTTCATCTTTAAAAAATTCCAGTCTCCAAGTGACTTGCCTGTTGGATGCCTGTGGACTCTTGGGGGATGTTGTTTGTGCTGGCACCACACCCCATGCCCTGCTGTGCTGTCGGGCACCAGGCACTTGGGAGGAGTTTTTGGGAGGTGCAGGTGAGGCCAGACTCCCAAGCAAGGTTTGCCTCCCCCCCTCCTCTCTGGGCTTTGTACCCACCTGCCCCGTGGGAAGTTATCTTTGAAAATCTCCACCTCCTGCAGAAAGGCTGTTTTTAATAGCTGCACTGCTCTTAATTTCTAAACCTCGGGAGTAGCTCTCCAGTAGGAATAGAGCCTGGAAAACAAAGCAATCAAAGGAAAGCTGTCCTGCTCCCTGGGCATGTTTGGTTAGCAGTGTCTCGGGGGATGCTCAGTCGAGTTCTCTGCACCGAGGCCTCTGTGCAGTGTGAGAGGGTGGGAGGTGCAGCAGCTCCAGCTCCCCTGTGTGTCAAGTGTCTCCAGTGGAGATACCCGTCCTGCTGCACCTAACAACAGCAACCCAACCTAGTCTGCCCAAGCAAATAACTCTGGAAGTAAATCTCTTGTCACACTGCCTTTATAAATACCTTTTAAATTGAGGATGAGTGACAAGACGTGGCTGAGTCACTGGAAGGGCATCTCTGATAGTGGTGGAGGAGCCTTTTCAGATCTGTTTTATACATGGTTGTCATTGCAGCTGTAGGAACTGCTCTGCCCTTCACTGGCTGCAGGTCTTAAAATGACAGCTAGGAGATGGAGGATGGAGATACTTCTAGATGCTGCTTGGAGCTTCCTTGATTGGGCCTGACTCACTGGGACGGGAGGAATATCCCCCTGTGGGGGAGAGGAAGGGGGTGCTGGCACTGCCTGGGGCAGGGGAGCAGTGAACATGGGAGCTGGCACATGAGGGCACACGAGGCTGCACATCCTGGCCCCAGAGCACGGAATCTGGATGTGCTTATTAGATTTTCAAATGTTATTTAGCTTGATTGCAGCCTTTTTACAAAAGGAGTTAAGACATGGATATAAAAGATAATAGAACTATAAATTGCAAGTCAGGTTCTTATGAAATCAGTAAATTATTCATTTAGCAGTTGTGTGTGTGCTAATTTCATGTTGCTATGCTACCTCGGGGTGGAGCAGGGAGGTCAGCCTGCGAAGCAGGGAGCTTTGGGGAGGACAGAGTGTGGCACATGGCCTTCAGCTGGATGATAAATTGCCTCTTTATCTGCTGTTGTCCAGGGAGAGCCAGAGCAAGCGACTGAAAGAGGTGTTTCACACCAGGTAGCGTTTTTTGGAATTAGACCAAAAATCACACATTTCAGTCTTGAAATTTGTTTAAGTGTGCTTTGTCTTTGTGACATCTCTGCTCGACCTCTCCCTGGAGACAGACAGATCACAGCATCTCAGCACCAGCTTTGGGGCTGCCTCCCTAGTGTAGTGGAAGGTGGAAATAAGATGATCTTTAAGGTCCCTTCCACCCCAAACCACTCTGTGATTCCATGATCCTGTGATCCCTGCTTACGTGGTCCTGCCTCTGCTATTGCTGGGGCCAGCAAGAGCTGCCTGTGGAAAATGGATTTTCTTCCAGCTCCTGTTTTCATGGAGGGACATTGTCTTCTCTTGGCAGAGCTGGCACCAGCAGTGGTGGGTGGCCAGGCAGGTACTGACCGGTCTGTGATGTCCGTGAGGTCAGAGTAAAACACTTTAAAATGTGGCCAAGACTCTTCATTCCAGACCCAGTGTTTCTGGGAAATGTGAGTCTTCTGAGCTGTCTTGGGTACAGCAGCCAGGGAAGACAGGATTTATACAGTGAATGTATCTTAACTGAGTGTTTCCCAGAGAAATGGGAAACAGAGTCATCCAGCCCAGGTATGTTCAGGCAGGGAGCGAGGGCTCAGGCTGGCATTGTCCCTCTCCCTGCTACCTCCGTGCTCCACGTAAGTTCCAGGCATCTCTAAGCCACTGAAGCAAATCTGGTAGACATTGGTACAAATGACCTGTGAGGCTGCATTTCCCAGAGGGCAGCAACAACTCTTCCATACCAGTGGTACCTGTTCTGCTGTGCCTGGTTAATTGAGCCCTCTGTGGATGTTCTGGAGCGTGGGTGGCTAATTTTTTTTTTTCCTGGGGACAGCAAATGCAGGGAATCTGTGCATATGGGGGAATGTTTGTGGTCTTTTGCACGGGGGTAGTCCTCAGCCTTCCTGCTGGCCCACGTGCTAAGTGCTGCTGCACTCAGGTAAGGAGATAATGATCACATCATTAAGACACCACTAAAGCTGGCATTACTTGTTAGGTCAACATATCGATCTTGACATTACGCTGCAAGATTTTTTTTAGATACTGCCTGTCCGTCCTGCCTCTTGCTCCAGGAGGAGGAAAGAAGAGGGAGAGAGGAAATGCAAAACTGAAAGTGTCTTGACACAGATCTTTCCCCCAGAATAAAAGCACTTTGCTCCTTAAAAGATTTGTTGTGCTGTGGAGACTCCAGCCTTGTTGCTGCTGATGGGATTACTGGCAGATTTCCTTTAAGTCCATAGAAATCCCGAGGTAGCTGCTGGGCTCTGGGCAGATGACTTGGTCATTCTAAAAAAAGACCCTCCTTTAGCCTTGTGTGTTTGGGTGCCCAGTGCCTTGCTGGAGGCAGGTCGGTTGGAGGGAGGCTCAACTGACCTGCCCTAGGGTTTGGCCCCGGTTCCCCATGACCATCCACCAGTAAATGTCCCATCAGTTCACTCCCCAGATAACCTCTCTGTCATGGTACAGCTTTCCAGCTGGGGATATATTTGCATTGTACCCATCCTCTGAGCATATTAGAAATCTTGAAAATGCCTTTTCTGTCTCCCTGCAGAAGAAAACACCTCGCACTTTTTAATAAATTCTTGTCTCGTTATCTCTTCTGTATTGAAGCTGTCCAAGCCAGTTTTTCTCATTTCACTGGGCTCTTTATATTGTGCTACTTAAAGGCAATTTGTAAAAATAGCAGCAATTTCACTTTATATATGTGTGTGTGTGTGTGTGTGTGTTTGCTTGCACTAAAGCGTTATTTGGTATTTTAATCTGGGCTTACTGACTGCACTTTTAAGGACTTACAAATCAAAAGTGGTAGTTCCAAAAATGCATGATGTTTTTTAGTCCCTGACTTGCAGAGAAGCAGCACTTACACCAGTGCTGAGCTGGTTCACTATCCCTCTAAATATATTTCATTAAGAACAGTCCATATGGTGTGTTAGGGAGAAGGGGAGTGCAGAGCAGAACCTGTGTCTGCCAAAGAAAACTGTTTTGATCT
Organism: Dicrurus megarhynchus; assembly: GCA_013399195.1. NCBI lineage: Eukaryota > Metazoa > Chordata > Aves > Passeriformes > Dicruridae > Dicrurus > Dicrurus megarhynchus. Next base: position 1,014,758 of record VXAD01009452.1, read on the forward strand.
AATGTTGAGCATAGTACAACTTTGGGGGGAAAAAAATAAACATTGTCAGATGGGTCCTGCCAAATTTCATGATTTATCAAGAGTTTCAGGCTGTTCAGTGGTATTTTTTTTCTTCTGAATACTCCAGTTTCTGGAGTCTTGTGATTTACACAAGACTGTTCATTTTCGTTTTTTAAACGTGTTGTAGGAAACACCCTCAAAACGTGGAACCAGGAAGCTGCAGTGTCAGCAGGTTAATGAATCCTTTGCTGTATTATATTGAAGATCTGGTGGGTTTTTAGTGCCTCTTGTGATTTGGAAATGGTGAGCTGTGGAACTTCAGGGTCTGAGTGAAAGAGGAACCTGGGAGAAGGTAACTTCTTAAGGTGTTTGGTGTATGGTATTTCCCAAGGTAAATCCATCAGACTTGTTCTCCCATTCCCTTGGAGCTTCACTGCTCTCACCTGCTGCTTCTGACCTCCCAGTAACACCACTGGCTTAGCTTTGAGCTTACTGCACTGAAGTAAATTTTAACAGGAATGAGATGGGGGGGTTGCAGTAGAAAATGAGCAGAGTATGAAGATGAGGAGGAATCCAAGGGGCCGGTATCCTCCAGCTGAACAGCAAGGTTAGAATCCGACTGCTCCAGCCTGCCGTGGATCTGGGTGTGAGATCAGCGCTGTGGCCTTACTTATGGAAGGGGATAAATCTAATTTCTAGTGCACTTAAAACTGGGTTAGCAAAAGCACAAGCAAAATACTGTAGAGAACATTTGCCTCAACCTTGTCGGGTGCGACAGAGCCTTCCACTTTCTCTTAAATCCATTTCCCAGCTTGCAGCCACCACTTGGAAATGCCCAATTATAAATTTGTGAGTCTTTTCATTGCTTGTTTCCAGGTTATTTTTCTTCCTTTCCTTTTCTTTCCCCATTTTTTTTCCCTTTGCCTATTTTAAGCCTTGGCTCCAAAATGAACGCTCTGCTTCCCACAGTCCTTCATCACGCAATGTTTTCAGCAGACACTCAAGAATTAAACATGTACAATTTCCATAATACTGATTATCCCTGTTTAAGTGCTATTTTAGAGGGTATTAATTTCTGTTGCAGTAGCAGGCGCAGCACTTAGCACCACCAGCCCAGTTTTCCCTCTGTGCCTTAGGCTCGGGTTTGGCATGCGCTGGGATTTGGCTGGAATTGCTCTCCACTGCTTTTAGCCCCGTTTTTAGTGAGAAGGGAGGGTGGCAGAGCCGTCCCGGCGAGGAGCTGGTGCTGGGCTGGAGGAAGGCTGCCTCTGTCACTTTTGATATTTTCTGGTTTTTGTATGCAGAAACACAAAGCACAATTAGAATACAGTTATATATCCTCATCGTTATTAAAGCTTGGATTAACATGACATAAAGTTTTGTCTGGGGAGCCTTTTGCTATGGCTCAGGGAGCATTTTTGTGTGACAGTAATAGGCTACAGTTAATATACTTGAATGATACCAGAATCTGTGTAATAAGACAGAACAAAGGGGGTTTATTTGAAGCTGAATTACAAAGGTGGAATTATCATTGTGAACAATCCACCGAGATCGCAGCTTAATTATTGTATCTGGCGTTATTTCGGCGAAATAATGTGGAGTCGGGGAAGCGAAGTTAAAAAATATCTATCTCCCATCTTGGAAGGACATTTTGTCAGTCAGGAGGGATTGATGGGTGGACCTGTCACCTCATTCTTTAACACCCAAATCCTCTCTTTGCCCGTTTTTGCCGTTTGTTTGATTTACCGAGCCTGTTTGCCGTGATTCAAGAGGCTCTTGTTGTGTTTCTAGGAGAGATTCATCACTGGGACATAATCCATTCAAATAGCTTTTGGGCAAGAAATAAAAAGTGTTTGAAGCCAAGAGGTTTCAAACAAACCGTTCAAAGGCAGCTGTTGGGCCCTGTGGAGAGGGAGGAGGGAGGGCAGGATTGTTCTCCGGGGCCTGGGGAGAAAAAGGAGTGAAAAGGTGGGAGCTTCCCTCGGGAACAGTGTGCAGGGAGAGGAGGCATCTGGGGACTGGGGAGTCTGGAGTGGACAGGAGAAAAGACACACGTCCTGTGCATGTGGCCACTGCAGGTTCAACACAGATGGAAATGGCACCTTTGGAAAACTTTGGGCCATTTTCACGTGTAAAGCATTATTCAACCATCTTGCATTTGTACGGACAGTTCTCCCTCTGCCTGTGCCTTGAATCCTCATTACACAGATAATAAGTGTGGGGGAGTGGGATTCTTTTTTTAATTTTCATTTATAAACTAAAGAAAATTACTTCTTTCTCACAGAAATCACTTTGGTGATGTCAGTAGCTGCGGGAGGTTGAATTGACTTCAGCAACAAAAAAACCCTCTCACAACAGAAACCCTTGTTTTTTCTACAGCAGGCTTTAAAAGAGGAGCACTGTGGTTCCAGGATCCCAGCTTCGGTGATTACCCTGTAATCCCCGTGCCGTCCAGGGGTAATTAAAAATTGCAGCTGAACCTTGGTTTCAGATGCTTGGGTGAGGCTCTGTCAAGCTGATGAGATTTGGTGCTGTTGACACGTGTAAAAACTCGATTTACCCGGCAGTACCCGTCGTTCCTGGGTGTGCAGCCCCTCTCCAAGCAGGATGACACGGGGGCAGAGCGGGGTGTACACACCTCGGAGGGCTGGGGAGGGCAGTGGGGAGAGGAGCTGTGCCCAGCACAGCAGCACCACTAATTGCTTTCTTTTTAATATTATATTCAACCTTAATAGCCTGCTCTCCTGAAGGATTGCCTTTCCCAGCATTTATTATGGCTCGCTCCGGAGCCTGACCGGAGAGTGGGAAGGGGTGGAGCTGCAGGGAATAGAATCAAGGTGGTACATTAAAAGCCCATCCTGGCAGCCCAAACTGGTGTTTCTGTCTGAGTAGCCTGATTGAGCTGGGGTGGAAGGGCCAGGCTGCAGCGAGTGTCCCGAGGTCCTGAGTGATGGAAGTGTCATTTCACATCCCGTGCTCCCCGTTCTGTAAACCGGGACCGCGGGGCAGCGGCGGCGATTGCGGCCACAGTTACCATAATGATGATTTCTGCCCTTAAAAGACTCGTTCCCTTAAGTGCTTTGGGCTCCTGCCCTCTCATCAAGACTAGCTGGGGTATTTTAAGAGGTAAAGAAGAGTCCAAACCCCCGAACAGCAGAAATCAGAGCGAATGCTTCGTGTCGGTAATTTCTCCTCCCTCGAACTCTTTGTAGCGTGGGTGATGCAGGGATGTGCTGGGGCTCTGAGCTCAGGGAAATCCACATCCCCAGCTCTGGGTGTTTCACAGCTCTGGTCTGTCCAAGCAGGTTCTGAAAGCAAAGCCAGGGACTTGTCTTCTCCTGTTCTTATTAATTTGTGGCAGTGGGAAAATCACTGCTGCTTCCTGTGCGTGGGCGCTGTGAGCTGCTGGAGCGAGCAGCGTGTCTGTGTGGGGGGACTCTGCTCCAACAGCCTGAAAGTCATTTTTAAAAAGTGATAAATCATCAGAGTAATGAGTTTGGTGTGAGTACCGTTCTCTGACCACTCACCCTGTTAGCAGCCTGCACAGGGGCGAAGATTTGGGGTGTTCTGTGCAGGCAGAGCCCTCTGCTCCAGCTGCTGTTCTCTGCCTGCTGCAAAGCCAGGCTTGGAGGGTGGGCTTGGACCCCCAGGCCAACAAATAGCACCTTCTTGAGTGCAGCATCATCGACACTTGTCACAGCAAGGGTCTGGTTTGGTAATGGTTTTTCCATAAATTAAAAAACCCCTAAATCTAGAGAGATAAGCTGTATTTGATTTGGGGTGGAAAAACAAGGGAGGACAGTTCTGCTTAGAACAAACAGCCCTGGAAAAATATTCCTTAATATGCAAGTCAGTATATGAAAAGAATAATAAAAGGAAAAAGGATCCAGCAGGAAATAAAATGAAACTTTTTTTCATTACAGTCAAAGAGAACTTAGATGAGTTTTCCTTTGCTAATAAACTGCAGTTTGATTCTGCAGCTGAGCCTTTAGCTGGAGCTGGCTGTGGCAATTGTTCATCCTTTTTTTTTTTTTCAAATCTGGGCAATAAAAAAGCCCTTCATGCATCAGGAAGCCTCGTAATGCAATCCTTGTCTTATCTTCACACTTATTCAGCAGGTATTTACGAAAGGGCAGCAGGAAGCTCTTTAAACCCGATCCTGTTACTTTGCTCAGGATGTCTCTTAATCAGATCTGTGTCCCTGAGTCTGGCCTGCCCTGGGACTCTGCTGCAAAGGCATCTGTGAAAACACCCTGGGTTTCTTGTGAATAGAGTTTTTCTCAGTATTCTCAGTAGTAGGGAAGGCTCTGGGCTGGGTTTCTGTGCACTGCAGCTTCAGGGCACTCAGTGAAAGCCTACAGGTTATTCATGGGATCCCAGAATGGTTTGGGTGCTGCGGCTGCAGCAAAGCCGGGAGGGAGGCAGAGTCTGAGCTGGTGCTGTGATAAATGAAATGACAACGTCCCTCTTGCTGCAGCCAGAAAGGAGGACCCCTGTTTAAATTTGGCTTTCCAGGCGGTGGCACTGCTCAGTGTGGCTAAAGCCCATCCTGAGAGGAGGCTGCCCCTCCTCTGGCTGGGGCTGAAACAGCCCTGGCACTTCCAGAATCAGCGCCGGCCAGGCCTGGTGGGCAGCACCTCCAAAGTATTGTTTGGAAAAGAAAACAGATTGCAACTTTGCAGCACTAATATGCAAACAAGCACTGTGAAGGGAGGAAGAATTATTTCTGCTGACGGCGCCTAATGTTCCGTGAAAGTAAAATCACCGATGCCTCACACCTGGCTGGCTGGAATGCTGAAGGAGCAATGTTCCAGTGATGGCATCGCCCGCGCTGCTGGAGGGGAGGAGAGGGGCCCTGCCCTGCCCTACGGCACCCCCCGAGCAGTTACCTGGATGGGGAGACGTGGCCTGAGAGCACCCGAGGGACTAAAGGAGCTGAGCTCCTTTGAGCTTTGGTGTTGTCAACTCGTGTGATATTTGATGCATTTAAGCTTCAGTTGAGTGATACGGTTGCATGGAGCTCTCAGCCTTTCCTTTCCAAAGAGCAGAAGTTCTCCAGCCTTTCAGCATCAGTAGATTAAACCTGTAAAACCCGACAGCTCCAGTGTGAGCCCCGAAAGAACAATTTAAAATTATTGTGCATGCATTTAAAAAATAGCCCTTGTGTGGGTTTGCCTCGGGTTTTTATCTGGTGGTGGCTCCTTTGGGCAGGTGGGGAGGACACACGGAGCAGGATGATGGAGCTTGGGTTCTTCATTCAGTGGTGGATCCCAGAAGAAAACACTTGCCAAAAGTTGTTCTGTTGTGGGGGAAGTTCGTAGCAAATAATGCACAGTATGTACATGTGCAGGGAGATGGGGGCCTCAGTAAACAGATGGAGAAGGGTGAGTGTGGGAGGGGGATCCCCCGATGCCGGCAGGGAACTGAAGGCAGAGTTCCAGGATGGTGCTTGGCTCTGGGGCCACGTGCGGGTCACTAAAACGCCTGTAACTCAATTTCCCTTCTAGTCCCACCCTCTTCCTTGTCTGTTAGATGGGTAAAACACAAGGATGTTTTGAGGCAGGGTGAATTAAGTGTTTGTAAGGGAGCCTGGATGCTCTCCAGCAGATGTTTGGAACAGGATTCTGTTCTTGCCTCTCTGGGGAAGGGCAGCAGCGGGAGCTCCATGATTTAACCCCAGTTTCAGAGTGAATGACTGGTTTTAGCTGCTGTGGCACCTCTGTCTGTGGCCAGGTCAGTGTGTGTGTGTTATGCTGATGGGTACAAAATGTGTCATCGTGGCAGCCCTTGATTTGCTTATATGACATGTGCCATCTGTGTCACCATCCAGAGCTTTTCAGGCATGTAGGAAGTGCTGGTTGGTGGCACTCTGGGACCTGCTGCTGTCCCTAGAGAGACTGAGGCCGTGAGCCTTTGGGCAGTACCATGTCCCTGCCCGTTCTCAGCAGGACGCTGCTGTTCTGCGGTGAAATCTGAAGTTTGTTGGTGCAGCTCTCCATCGGTGAAGGGCTCTGTCAGCACCCGGCAGGTTGTTCACCCCGTCCTTGGGGGTCTGTGAGATTGTAGTGACAAACTCGAGGAGTTGAGTCTCAGGTCCTTGCTGCAGGGTGGTCGAGTGTACCCCTTGTACCCTCTTCCCTCAGGATCCCAGAGCGCTGGACTGCAGCCGGATGCTGGTTCCCTGCAGCTCTGCTGGCCTGGGAGAAGGGCAGGAGGACAGGGATGTCCCTCCGGCTCCTGTGCCCTCCGAGCCGTGGTCTCGGTGCCGGCTCCTGACTCTCTTAATCCATTTCAGAGAGGCAGCACTGGAACCTATTTCCCGTCAAGCTAAGGAGACCCAGGGGAGAGTTGCCTGTGCTGCGGGCAGGGATCGTTCTGGGTAATTAGACCTGGCTTCGGGACTCGATTGCAGAGTCACCCCCGCCCAGGCTCTGCTCTGACGAGGCAGCTTTTCTGTTCCCTAAAAGCACAGCCAACAAATGCATGCCCTGCAGCTGGGAGAGGAGCTCTGTGTTGTCTTCAGCCTGATTTCCATAGTGAAAGGCATCCCTGGAATACCTGGTGTTGCAGGTAACTGGGAGATGAGGGACACCTCCTCAGCAGAGGAGCTGCCCGTGCCTGAAGGAGTGATGAGCTGACTCCCAGGGTGGTTTGGTCTGTGTTCCATTTTCTTGCAGGGACCGCAGTGTGTCTCCCTGGATGTGTGGGTGTATCCTTCTGGAGAAATATCTCCTTCTGGAGTTTATCCACTCCCAACCATTCTGCTGCTGGAGAGGTCATTACCTTACGGCACCGGCCTTCCTTCTTTCCCTACCTCTTCTCACCACCTTCTCTGCTACGGGCCCCGGTGCTGAAGAAAGAACTGTTTTTATGTTTCTGAGTTGATCGCTGGTTTGGTGGGGTTTTTTGCAAGAAGCTGTGTTCCTTGTCAGTGTAGTTAGCTAACAGGTGCTGGAAATCTCTGGGGCACAAGAGAAGCTCTCAGCCAAGACAGCAGGGAAAGGAACACTCCAAGAGTCCTTGCATAGTTTATAACTTGATGGGAGCTTTGCTTTCATCAATACTCCATGTTATTAATGCCAGAGAAGGAATTAATGAGAAATTGTCTATGAAGTCATGTTTAATTTGTCCTGCTGTGGAAGGCTGTTTTTTCTGGAGAGCATTAGTCATTCTTACATCCCCCTTGGTAGAGTAAGTGTTGAGTAACGTGTTCGTGTTTTGCAGGAGCATTTTGAAGTCCAACAGTAGCCACAGTGCTTTTTGGCAAGCGTTGGGGATGCTCTTTGCCATGTCACGGCTGGTGAGCAAGCCCTGAGATTAACGTGATTGAATGACTGTTTTAATTTCAGCCCTGATGGAGCAAAATTAGTTACAATGATATGTGTGTGTTGAATAAAATTGTAGTTTTATTAGCTATAATTGCTGAAGAAGACTTTTTAAAGCCTTGACTGCTGGGGGGGAAAAATTGCTAGCACTGGAATTTGTGCTTGCACAGTATGGCATTGATTGTTATCGTGGTGCATAATCTGTCAGCCCGCGGTTGGGAAGTTGTCACCACCGCACACTGGGGAGGGCTCAGCCAGGGACCTCAGCCTGTGCCTCCGGCACCCCAGGGAACACGACCCACATTGTGCCTGGCCCACGGAGGAGGTGAATCCCTCACCAGGGAGCTGGGAGCCAGGGCTACCTCGGGAAGATGGAGCGGCACTCCCAGCCTGGAGGTCCCCGCTTTACTCCCTGGAGCGTTTGCCAGGATGGGACCAGCGTGGTGGGGTGGTGGCAGAGGGACCAGCCACGCTCTGGGTTGGGTCTGGTGTGGTCATCCATGCTGGGACACAGTGCTGAAGGAACCTGGGTGATGGTCAGGCGGGCTTGGGGGAGCCTTTGGGCAGGAGACAGAGCCGTGCTGGGAGGAAGGGAGTGTGTGTGACAGAAAGAGGGGGAATAATTTGTTTCTTTGTTTAATTCTGTTGTAATCAAGCCCAGAGGCCTGGTGTGGGGGAGCCATTTCAAACTGTCTGCCATGCAATAGGCATTTGTCTTAATTTATGAGGGGGGAGGTTGTAAATCTGCAGGAGTGCATTGCCGACGCTCGGATTTCACATGCGCATTTAAAATAACAGCACCTGACAGTTCACTGGCAGCTAAGAGGTTTTTCTGCTTCAGAAAACAAAATATTGGAGGAGTTGTGCAGTGTGGATAAATAATTTGAGGAATTAGACCAGAATATCCAGCACACCTTTCTTGGGAGAGCAGAAGAGGTGATAGACCTGTAAAGTTCACAAGTCGGGGATGGAGGAAGTAGAGGCACAACCGAATTGTGTGGGGCTGAACGTTGTCCATCAGTAATTCCTTCCCTCCCCAGATGCAGCTGGAATTGCCACCATGTTCCATTCCAGGTGTAACTCTGTTTGTCTGCTCTAATTCTTCTTTACCATGAAGGGATGGAGAGAACATAGTGCCAAATCTGCTTGGGAGTGCTGAAAACAACCCCTCCATCCCAGGGGACACACGTGTGGAGCACAGGAACACCTCGACCTGCTCTGGATGGGTTGGAAACTCAGGGTTTGGATCAGGAAAAGCCTTCCTGGGCTGGATGAGGAGGCGTAAAGGCTGCTGCGTGTCCCTGCAGTGTAGTTATGGTGGTTTCGTTGTGGAAGTTTTACTCAGTGAGTAAACTTGATTCAAATGGAAGAGCCAGAGCACGGAGGTGTGGAACGGTGGCGGGTGTTGCTCCTGCACACACAGGCACCTTGTACAGCAACGTTGGCTTCACAAGCAGTGTCCGTGGGCACCTCTCGGGTCTGTGTCCGTGCGGGCACTGCGCGGTTGGAGAGATGCAGGAGGAGGCTTAAAGTTTTCCAGAAAAAAAACTGGTTTGGTCCTTCCACTTTCACAGTGGCAGCACCATCCTCCAGATTCTTCTGGAACTGCTGCTGGGTTTTGCAGGGCACTCAGCCTGTTGGTTACAGTGTGAGTGACTGTGGGCTGTGCTGGGTCTGATCAGCTCCTGCTGCCTCGTGGAAAAGAGGAGTTGAAAGTCCCAAAGAGGAAAGTAGGAGGAAGGACTGGAGAATACTGCGTGTTCTTGTGCTGGGCTAGATCACTTGCATTAAATTCAGAGCCTTTCTGAGTACAATTAATAGTCATTTTATTTAGGTCACCCTGGTTTTGTTGCTTTAAATGTATGCCTCCATTAAAGTGGAAGAAAATCAAATACATTTATCTCCGTGGAGCCTTTTGTGAACTGGTTGGGCATATTTTAAATAACCCTGGGAACTGTTAGGATTATTAAAGCCTTTGGCTCCTCCAGGTTTTTTTTCTTTCCTCCTATTCTCCCCTATTCCTCCTTCCAGGCAGTGAGTAATGAAGTGGTAGAGCCCTTCCTTTTCTCAGAGCCCCAAGTGGATTGGAAAAAAAAGAAGTTAAATAAACTGAAGCCCATTAGTTAGGCTTTATGTAAGAAACTGGGTCTGCATTGGCTGTATGGATGGGCTGTGCTGGGACAGAGGAGTCTGGGGGCCTTAAGTGTCCATTTGTAACTGGTGTTCACTGGCAAGTCTTTTTCTTCTTTTTTTTAGTTACGCTAAGACTGTTCATTTTGTAACTCTCACTTGATGCTCAGAATGAGTCCAGATTAATCAGCTCCTCTAAGCCTCCATATCGAGCCATACTCCATCTGAGAGAGGCTGGGGGTTTGGTGGAGGTGGCTCAGCCTCCCCCTCCTGTGCTGAGGCATCCAAGGCTTCGCTGGGGGCTGAGGGTCCAGCAGGCAGCGCGTGGTGGGTGATGGCCAAGCCTTGCAGGTGGCAATTCCATCTTCCAGTCCTGCTTCTAACCCTGGAAAAACCTTCCTTGTCTCCTGTACGCAAAGTGTGAGCTGCATGTTTTGAGCTGAGACCTGGAAAACTTGCAGTTGAGCATCTTTAAAAACACTGTGCGAGCAAGGGGCTGGAGGAGGGGGTTAACTTGGGCAGTCACAGCCCCTGAAGGTACTTGAGTTTCAGCTTTGGGTTGGGTTTTTTTTCCCTTCCCCTGAAATAGGGATCAATTTGCTTACTACAGGGTTTACTGCCGGTTACCTTGACTGTGTCCCTTCTTTCTCCTTGATGAAAACTTGAACAAGCCGCTTGTGTTTGCTTCACAGAGAACCGTGAGAAACGGGCTGTGTGTGTGAGGCAGTGTGGTTTGCTCATTCTATTCAGCCCTTTGTATATTCAAATTCTTCTAGTTTGAGTTCTTGCTGTTCTGCCAGATTTCCATACCATTGATGGGTTTTCTGCATTAATAAGTTTCTCTCCCCCCTCCCTCCCATACCCTTGCCACCTTTTTGCAACTGGTGAAAAGTTTTTCTAAGCGCGCTGCCCTCTCCATATTGATTTTCTTCTCCTGCTTGTCTCACCAGCTCTTAGATGTTTTATTTTGCAAAGCGTTAATAGAATTTTCCTTTTGCCACTGCACTTTATCTATTCAGGAGGTTTCAAGAAGTCTCATTGTGTCACCGGACTATGGAGGAAAGAGGCTATTCTTCTGCTACAATGGCTGCCCTAAAAAATAACGCAGGGTGGGGTAAGCACAGAAAGGGCAGAGACGGAGATAAAATGTTCTGACCTTAGGAAAGAGAAAAGATAACCAATTAGACATTGTTGAAAGGGCACCAGCTGGCTCAAAGAACACCCCACTGATTATTTTTTCTTCAAGGCATACTTGGGCCACGTCTGAACTCAGCTGCAGAGACGCTCCCCCCGTGCAGGTTTCATATGTGGACTGTCAGGGCTGACCCTTTTTCAGGGAGCTGGTGCCCGGCCCTGATCCCAGCAGTTGGTGCTGTTGGAAGGGGGAAGCTCCAGGGTGCCTGTGCTCCTCGGGGCCCCGGGAAACCTCCCTCCTGGATTAGCCCCTGCAGCCTGTGCTTGTTACTGCTAATAGGGATTTATTTGCATAAAAAAGATCTCTGCCAAGATCATCATTCCAGCTTGGTACACATGGCACAAAGCCGTGTTTGCCCGGAGGACTGGGGGGAGACCTGTTGGGCTGGACAGGTGGGAGAAGGGACGGGAACTGCAGAGCCCGGTGTGACCAGGGGCTGCACCCAGAGCCCCTCGTCCCTCCAGTGCTCGGTCTGGTGCGGGGAGCAGCCCCTCCTCTGCCCTGGCAGCTCTTGGAGGAGCAGGATGAGGCTGCACAGGAGGTTCAGGGCTGCGGTGCTGCTGCCAGCAGCAGCTGAGACATGACCATGCTGAAGTGAGAGCAGTCATGTTGTGCCTCACCTGACATCTCTTCTCCCCCTAACCAACACAGCAGCCTTTTTGAAGTCCCCAGTAACGTCCTTGCAGGAGGAGGTGTCATTTTGGCAGAACAGTGTGGGGTCCAGCCTGGAGAGCTTCCACGCAGGGTGGGGGGACAGGGGAGCTCCTTGGGCTGCTGGGTCTGTGCTCCTGGGCATCCAAGAGCTCTCCAGGCTCTGGAGGCAGATAAGTTCCATATTAAACCTTTTGCAGCAGAGATTGAGTGGGGACAGAGGGTGGCTGGTGCAGGGACCGAGGAGGCACTGGGAGCTGCGATGCCCCAGGAAACAGCAGCAGGTGCAGTGTGTAATTTTTGGTTCTAGTTGAGGCCAAGACCTGTGAGAATGAAAAGTAAAGATTGCTGAGCAAACATAACCCTGGAGCAGAGATAAGCAGCGTGCAGGGTGAAGGGCAGCCTGGTCCTTATCTGCCTCCTGGTATTGCTCATCCTGGTGAGTTTTCCCCCTCGGAGGGAAGAGACAGACAGCAGGACAGACGGCTCTGTGCTTAATGCAGTTTGGGTTTTTCAGTGCATCAGCGTCTTTAGGTCTCAGCCAAGATGGCTATCAGGAGACCTGCAGTTCCGCACCGTCTCAGGCCATTGCTAGCACTTTCTGCAAACCATTTTGACTAAAAAAGTTAGGAACGACTTAAGCAAAGACAGGTTTTCAGATGAATTTCAGGCATCACGTAAAGTTTTGCTGCACTATTTTTTTTTGCTATCTCCTGGAACATACTTCAGTCCCTCAGAACCTCAGGAGGTTCAAGCTGTGTTTTCACCACCTTCCTAAACTCTTTCTGCCCAGCTGAGGCTGAGATGCAATTTTTCACAGACATAGGCTGGATGTCTGTCTGCTGCCTAAGAGGACATTTGGGGGGACAGGGAGACCTTTGGTGGCACTGTGTGACATGAGGAGAGCATGTAACTGCATTGTAATCACTCAGCTAAAGCAAATGATTCATAGAAAGCCAGAATATAAGCACAAGGAAGTACAGAAAAATTACCGGTGGAAAAAAAAAATCCAAAAGCCTCAAACAAAAAATCCCAAAGCCACACCCCAGCCAAGCAGCAGAGTCCTTTAGAGAATAAAACCTTTTCTTTAAAGTTCTTCTTCCTTCCTGCCACACCTTCTGCAATTCAGTGTTACAGGTTTTCATCATCCTGAGTTTACAACAGGGAATTGCAAGTCTGTAATTTCATCTCAGAGCTTGCCCAGGATGTGGCCGGTGGCACACAGAACCCACCTGCCCCCAGTCCAGCAGCCTCAGAGCACCAGCTCAAGGTGTGATAATGCTGGGAAATCAACCCCAGCACAATATCCTTGTGCAATAAGTGCAAAATTTTAGGTGTGGCTGCACAGATTAAATGGAGGTGGAATAAATCATGCAAATCCTAATGAAAGTTGAAAGCAATTTGGTTGCACTTCAGTACGTTTCATCAGTCATCTCTCTTCTGAAGTGGAAATGCCAAGCCTGATGCGAATTAAACTTCCTCCTCCTCCCTCTCCTCCAGCTTTTCAAAAGCCCTTTTGAAAACCTCTGAATACCTTTCTTGGCTGACCAGATTTTACCCTGCTCATACCTCCTTTAACCTAATTCTCAGCCAAGACAGAGACTCTAACTTGGAGAAGTCATGGGCTTGATTTGCATCCACAGTTCCTCCCTTGGCCCTTTCTTGTCTCCCTGCAAAAGGGAGATGAGGTACGGCCAGGGATTGATGTGAAATGGAAGAGCTGCTGAGGTATTTGGCTGTTTAGGGCCAACGCTTCCAGTGGTCACTTTTCCACTTCAGGATCAGATGTCAGCCAGGGCAGGGAGGGGGAAAGCAACAGGTTTCCAAAATGAGGAGCTGCCGCAGGCCAAAACCAAGGAGTTCTGCTCCATCCAGGCTGCTGCTGCCCGTGTCCCCCCTCCGTGGTGTGTGTGGCGTGTTTGAGTTGCCAGCGTGTGTTAAAGCACAACTCTCCCCTCTTTGTCTTGCAGGTAGAGGATGCCATGCTAATGTTTGACAAGACGACCAACAGGCATAGAGGTAAGAGGGGTTGGGAGCTCTGACCTCGCAGTGTGTGGCAGCTTCTGCATGGGGGAGCCAAAACCAGATTCAGTGTGATGAACCGGTGGCCAAATCCATGGTGCTAAATCCCTCTGTCCTGCAGGTAGCAGAGGGAGGGGCTGCTTGGCATGGAATGCCACATGCACATGGATTTTCTTGTTAGAAATGACCTTCCTGGTCAGTCTAATGACCTTACTTTGGGAGGGCCACTGTCAGGCTCCCTGGAGAGGGTAAATCCCATGGAGCTGAATGTGCTGAGGCTGCCGGGAAGCAGCGGGTTTGTACCGAGGTGGCTGGCATTAGTTAAGCTGGGCAATAGGCCAGTTAAGCTGAAATACCAGGAAATGAAGGTGCTAATAAAGCCACGCACTGGGATTTCGAGTGTGCTGGAATTGTGAAACTGAGTGAGGGCTGCTCGTCCTCCAGTGGTGGTAGCTCTGAACAAGCAGGATCTCCAGAAGAGGAATTTCTCTGCACATATTTCTCAAGAGAGACGAGGTTTCATCATTCCTTGTACAGCTCTCTGAAACAGGGCTGAGGGTTATTTTCTCGGTTACGGCCATTCTTTTCAGTGGAAATAAACGATGCTGCTGTGTGTCTCTCGGGGAGCTCTTCCCATTCCCGCTGCATTCCCGAGCTCTGGCAGCACTGCATTCTGCTGGGAGCAGCCAACAGGGGCTGCCCTGGGGACAGGCCCCGAGGCCCGGTTCCGTGCCCCCCACTGGAGATGCATTTTGTGCCGTGGTGCTGGGAGGCCGTGCCTGGCTCCTGCCCCCGTGCGACAGCGCTGGCTCCGGCCCCTGCGTTGGTCTGGTTGCTGTCTCAGGCACGGAGGTGGCAGCTGCTCGGAGTGGTCTGGGGAGGCTGCCAGGGGGTGGGAAGGAGCCTGTGCCCATCCAGGATGGGAGCCTCGGGAAGGGGAGAGGGGGGCAGCCGCCTCCCCTCACCTTCATCTCCGCACAGGGTCAGCAGAGCTGACCCCGGCGCGCTCTGAACCCTCACTGCTCTGATGTTTGCTGCAACAAGAAACTCGGTGTGAGCAGATGGCTGGGTGAGTCAGGCAAGCCTCCGGGATAGCATTCCCTCCCTCTCCCTCCAGCAGCTCCCTCCCAGGCACTGATTCCTCTCCGAAGTCAGGGATTGTAGTACCCTGGAAAGTTCAGCAGTGAGCAGAAGAACTGCTCAGAAGATCAGCTCTTCTGAGCCAGGGAGGGTGTGTGAACAGCCAGTGCCCATCCATTTGTAACAGGGACCTGTTCAAAGCTCTTACTTAGGTTGAAAAGTTCAATCCCTGACAGCTTTCTTTTATATCCGGGGAATTTTCCACCCTTCTCCAGACAATCACCCTTAAACGGGCCATAAATACTCTTCTCCATTCAGGATCTCAGCATGTTATTTGTTGCATTTGGAAGCTGCCTGATGTGGAGCTTTGGTGCTGGGCACAAGGGCCCCATGGCTCTGTGGTCTGGGGGCAAGGAGGGCTGGGGGGCTCTGGTCCCAGCAAGGCATGTACTCAGCAGGTTTGGCTTCCGAGACAGATGGAGGTATTTGCTGAAATGTCCCAAATCCTGGATCTGGGTTCCCACCTGGCTGTGCCTGCAGTGAGCTCTCTTCCTGCCCACCAAGCTCACTGTGGTCTCAACACCTCGTGCCTGCTCTGCCCAGGCTCTGCTGCCGGGGTGGGCAGGAGGCTCTGCAGGGACATTGAAGCAGAGCAGTGGTGTGTGAGCCCTTCCTGTGCCTTCTGCAGGATGCTTGTCTGGTGTTCCTCAAGGTGACCCCTGCTCTGTCCCCCGCCGCTGGCTCTGTGCTGCTGTAAGCACTTCCCGAGGCGGGAGGGCACGGCAAGTGTCGGTGTCTGTGCTCTGCTAGTGCTGAGCTCTGCTCCAGCAGCCCTGGTTCAGCGTTTCTGTGCTCTTTGGGGAGCCTGCAGCAGTGTGCCAGGGAGCCTGCAGGTTTGAACCTGGGTAATGAGCCCCAAAGGACCAAAAGCAGGCTCCAAATGCCAGTGTGATGTTACCCCACAACCTCCCCTGTGCTCCACAGAGTCAGGGTCTGCACCCAGGTCTGTCACTCTGGGGGCAGGGTGGGCTGGAGTCCCTCTCCTGGCAAAGAAGGGAGTTCTGTTTGGGAGGCTGTATCCCAGGGAACAGGCTTACCCACTGCTGGGTGAAGGACAATGCTGCTTGTTTGCTGGGATTAGCCAAAATTCCTGCGAGTGGGGAAGCCCGGACGGTGCCGAGGGGCTGCACAGCTGCCAGAGGAGAGAGAGGGCTGAGCTCCGGGTCCTTACCCCTGCCAAGTACAGGTGGAAGGAAAAATCAAGTGTAAAAGGCAGAGTAAGAGTCCTCTTCATCTTCACGCTTGAATTTATCCAGCCTTTTGTGGCATTTTTTCCTGCTCTGTACAGGTAGCTACGCTAATCAGCCTAATGAACTGGCTCGGGGCCGTGGTGATGAAGCGAATTCTGCCGCCTCGACCGCCGATAAAATCACCCCAGATTTTACAAATTGTGACACTCTGATTGTGTTGGAAGCGTGTTTAAAATGCGGTAGCGTGCAGCAACAGTGTTAATGGCAATTCTTAAAACCACTTGTGGGTTGCAATCTGTATCTTCAAATTAGCCACGGGAAAGAGAAATGGCAGATAAAATATCCGCTGTGGTTTGCTGTCGTTAGTCTATGCCTGGAATAATCATCGTGGGCATGGAAAGGGAAAAGGATTAAAATTCACTCCCTACTGCTAGAAGGCGAGATAAATTTCCTTGCAAGCAAATCGAGGGGGTTTGTTGACATAATTCTGGCACATGTGTGTTGCTCCTGTGTGTGTATTTGGGGAGTGTGTAACTCACCTGCACCAGCACTGCTTGGTGGAAATGCAGAGACTGAACCAGGCAGAGGAAGAGGGATTTTCAAAACTGCTCACCCTCGATTGAAAACCCCACCCAAAATAAAACTTCATGCCTGGCATGGAGCACTTCACCTCTGTGGTGGGCTTGATCTTGGAGGTCTTTTCCAACCTTAATGATTCTGTGATTCTATAACCTTAAAAATGCCATCAGGCCAGTCATGCTGTGCCTCTGCTGGAGTATGTTAATGTCCAGCTATTCCTGGATGTTCTTGAAGGAAAATAAGACTCAGCTCTTGCATCTCATGCTGATCTGGTTAGCTGTATTAAAGGCAGGCTGCAAAATCTGAGAGTTTAATTGGGGTGATTAATTTTTGGAGTATTGTAGGCAAGGCAATCCCTAGAATCACTGGGATGTCTCCTTCCGAGGGTTCTCCTGGCTGTGACAGTGGGCACACAGAGAACCAGCACTTGATAAATATCCAGGGTCAGCTTGTTTAGGTGCCCTTTCTTTTTGCAAAGAAAGTGTTGGTGATCCTCTATTTCTGTACTACTGTATTTCTGCTCTCCTGTAAAAACCACACACAAAAGTTCTCCCAACATTCTGGCAGATCACTTCTGTCACTTTCTTCACTGCCTAAAATTTCATAGAGCTGAAAATTACTGGGTCAATCTTGAAAGGATTCAGTAATTGGAAAGAAAGAAAAAAAAAAAGAGGGTGGTGTTATTTTGTTACCCTTGCAAAGTGCAGATAAAATCTGGAGTTCAGCATTAGTTATTGATCTTTGGGGGTGGAGGGAGCCTGGCAGGATGATGATGTCCTTCTAACTTCATTATGGAGAGGAGCTCCAGGAAGCATTTCAATGTGCTGGGGTGGGGGCCGTGCCCTTGGGCTCTGCCGCGCCGGGCGATCCCGATCCCACGGCCAGGGAGGGTTTGTTGTTTCCAGCAAAGCTGAGAAAAAGCACTGCGCACAGCAGGCTGCTTGAGGAGGAAGAGGAAGGAAGGGACAGTTAGGTCAGTCGAGGGGTGCCAGAGTGGCCTGTCCTGAGCTGATCCCAGCATGAGGTAGAGATAAGCCAGGAGAAAGGGGTACAGTGGTTCCGTATCTCAGTGGGATGCTCTTGGTCCCAGCCCCGGGTGATCCCTGCCCAGCCTGTGCTTGTTCTGTGGGTGTCTGCAGCCTTCAGCCACCCCAGAAGCTGTCCAGGACCTGCATCACAACAGCCCCACGTCTCGGACTCGCAAAAGCCTAAGATGTTGAGTGACTGAATCCCCCAAGCTGTAATTGCGGGTATTGAGTGTACTACTACACGTTTTCCAAAGCCGTCCAGCCCCCAGAGTTATTTTCATATCAATTAACCCTCTTGCACAGTTAAGGATGGCAGCAGAGAGAGGAGGGAAGTGACAGCGTGTGATTTGGACTCCTTTAATCTTAAAGCTAAACAAAATTAAGGCGAGGCAGGCTGTCTGTGAGGGGCAGACAACATCCTACGTGTTAGGGGTTAAAACATCTCCAGAGACGGACGCTGATCGCGGCAGAGCTCTGCGGTCACTCGGGTTTTTGCAGCTGATGCAGAGTTCTCCCTGCTTCCCGTGCTGCGAGGAGGGTGCCCAGGCAGGGGCTGGGTGGGGCTGGGTGATGGGTGAGCATCCCTGTGGCTCCCAGGCCCTTGCAGGGGGTGCCCACCATGCCCTGAGCGGGGCACCGGGAGACCGCTGGCACCCGCGCATGGCACCGTGGGCACTGCTGTGCCCAAGGCTGGCGGCTGATTTAAACCCACAGAACTCAGACTGAAAGGTTGGTGCCCCCCATGCCACCAAAACCACACCCCAGAGCACAGGGGCTCTCCCATCCTTCTCAAGGGCTCCGCTCTCGAGGAGGAAGGTGAGGGTCAAGCATCATGTCTGTGCCACGTCCATCCAGCAGATTTCAGTGCATGAAAGTAATTGTCCAGGTGGAAGCTGTTGGCGTAATGGTTGTGTTTATTGGGAGAGACAGGAGTGGTGCTGTTAGAGAGATTTCGGCGGTGCCTTGGCGAAGGAAGAGGCTTTTCTGAGGAGAAAAATAGCCTTTTGTGTTCTGTCTGGCTGCCAAAACCTCGGTTCTGGAGCTGATCTCTGAAGTTATAATTGACATTTTTATAGATGAGATATAAATATAATTAAGTCACTGCAATTATTTGTTTATCGCCATCTCCCTCAAGTCAGGCAAGGTCATGTGCATTTAAAAATACATCCCCAGGCAGTTTTGAGAAAAGAGTAGTTAAAATATATAGAAATAATTGCCTAATTTGGTCATTTTGAGGGTAGCTTTTCTTGGCAGCAGCCTGGCTATAGCACCAAGTATCCTTAGAACTGCTCGGAGGGAGCCTTCCCTCAGCTCACAGATTGTGCTTTTTGGGAGGCTGGGGCTGAGCGAGAGCTGCTCCAGCAGGTTTGACCCACAGATTTGGGGAAAAGCATCCATAGACACGGTGATGATGTTTTTTTAAAACATAAAGTGCTTTAAGGGCTTTGGATGAAAAGTGTGACATAAGCTATAAATGGAGGCAGTGTTATTGTTATTGCTTTCCGAGATGAGATGGGCTTTTATTCCCCTGTCAGCTGTATCACTTCATAAATGGGACTCCAGAGAGTGCGGTTGTTTGCGGGAAGCGCTGGCTCCACACCGCTCCCTCCCCGTGAAATCCATCCCAGGGACCTGGCGCTGGCAACGGAGAGGTTTAACCCTTGGTGACAGAGCTGAGGAGTGTTTTATCTTCTCTGGAGGATCAGGGGAGCAGTAGCTGCACACAGGGGGCTTGGAGCGATTTTTAAGCAAATATTTGCTTCTAAACTTCACGTGAGGGCTGCAAAGATTCATTAGTTAATATTATTTACCATTTACACACCTATCAGTGAACACCATCAGTCACACCTGTCTGTTTGGATTGCAGCAGTGACATGTGCCATGTTAATATTTTATATGTGTGTGTTTTTAATATTACATCCCCGCTTATAAATATTCATTTCTTAAACACATTAACGGCTGCAGAGCAACGCTGACATCTCTGCTCCGTGTCACCAGTTCTCCTCCAGGCTGGGGATCCAAGGTGGGAGCTGGGATGGCAGCAGCCATGAGGAGAGCTGCTCTGCTCTCGGGGCTGGGGGCCGCTTCCCAAGTTTCCCATTTGGCACCAGTTTGTCCTCCTTAGGCTCTCATCAGGTGATGGGGACTGTGAGCGTCCCCCTGGGGCAGGGTGACAGCTGTTCTGGGGCAGTGCCATGCCCGTGGCTCGCCCAGCTCTGGCCTGCTCTGTCCTGCTCCCTGCTTTGGTGTTAATAAACACAAAACAAAAAGGAGAAGCTGCCAATTCTTGGATCCATCTCCCTTGTCTTTTAATTTCCTGGCCGGTGCCGATGGCTGCTGCGTCAGGGCACCTGACGTGAAGTGTAAAAATAAACACGGTCAGGCCAGTGTGAGCCCCGCATCCCAGCGGGCTCCGGTTCGGAGCAGCAAATCAGGCTCCTGGCCACGCTTTTCCAGGCGATTATGGAACGTCTCGGGTGGTTACAGTCATCCTGCCCCTGGCCTCACGCTGGATAATGCCACCTGAGGCTTGGAATAATTGCCCGGCTCTGTACTGTCTGTCAGACCTTATTGCTTAATTTTATACCTGTAATGAAAATTCCATCCAGAGGACGAGGCGGAGCGAGCGGCTGCCCTGGCCGGGGTGCACCCAAGGAAGAGATGTCTGTGGGTGCTTTCTCTGAGGAAACGGAGAGGCTCCACTTGCAGCAGCACTTGGGAAAGGGGCTGGTGTTTTTATTTTCTTGTTTAGCAAACAAACTGCAATAGTAATACTAATTAGGAAAAAAAAATCCCTCCAGCCTCCAGTAAGGGCTGCAAACTCAGCCCAGCAATTAGTTTGGAACCTCCAGCATCAGAGACTCTACATTCAATAGCAACTTAAAAGCACATTGTAAAGGACAGTCAGGTCGTAAACTCATTTGTATCTTGTCTTCATGGCCAACACAGGTGAAGAAATCACTTAATTCTCTGTGCCCAGAAGGAGAGCCCTGTGCAGCCTGACCTTTCTGACCTGGATTTATCCAGCATCCTTTCGATCAGCCCTTGTGCAAGTTGAGGAGATGGTGGCTGACGGGCTCAGACCCCAGCGCTCACCCTCCCCAGGATGGAACAGCTCAGGAAGGAGCCTCAGAGCCAGAGTGTCTGGGGAAATGCAGCATCTTGTGTGGCACCTGTGCACAGCAGATCTTAAACAGCTTTTCAAATCTCAGTTGAGTTTTCTGGGGTGCAGGAAAGGATGGTTTTGCAGATCCGAGGCTGGTATCCTGATGCCTCAGGTGGGAAAGCAGAGGCACAGAGATGGGAGAGGGCAGTGCTGCTCTTGTAGGTGTCTGTGGTGTCCAGGACCACTGCAGGACCACGAGCAGGAATGAGGCATTTCCTTCCCATGGAACTGTTGTTCATGGTCTCTGTCTTGAAGAGAAAAATCTTCATTCACTTAGTTCTGAAGTGCATCAATAACAATGCAGCTAAACCACAGTTGTACTGGAGAGGGCAGAGGAAATCAGCAGAGCCACTCTGGTCTCTGCACGGTTCTTCAGGGCACCTAAAGTGAGCGTTGTGCAAATATTTCAGAAGTTTTCTAAATGATGATCATGGTTCTGTCACGCTTGCAGGGGGTGAGCTTGTGTCAGAGACACCATCTCGTGTGCCCGGCTGAGGCTGCCTTGAGGAGTGAGGTCATTTAATACGAGCTCAGTTTGCCTTCTCACTGTCACTGCCGAGCAGCCAGCTTGAGCAACAGAGCAATTAGCACAGATCCTGATGATCTCTGAGCAGAAAGAAACCCTAAAAGCCACAAATAAGTTCTTGCTTATGAATTGTTGGGGTTTTATGAGTTCCCCTTCTGTTTTCTTTGTCTGTTGAGGAATTTTCCCCATATATGTTGCCGGGACAACAAATTGCTGGGTGTTTAGAAGAGACAAAAGACCTGGCCACAGTGGGGAGGGGTCCAACTGGCCACTCTTTTTTCACCTGGGCTTGTGAGTTAGTGTTCTGTGAGTTAGTATTCTCGGCGTTCGGACGGTCAGAGAGAGAGACTGCCATTGTGTCNCTGGTGTTTGTGTGCCTTGTTGTACATATATATATAGAGTAGTAAATAACTGTTATTCCTATTCCTCATATCTTTGCCTGAAAGCCCCTTAATTTCAAAATTACAATAATTCAGAGGGAATGGGGTTGCATTTTTCATTTCAAGGGAGGCTCCTGCCTTCCTTGGCAGACACCTGTCTTTCAAACCAAGACATGAGTCTACCCAGCTGATGAAACCCAACCCCTTTTGCTTCCTGAATGCAGGAGCCAAGTGATTAGCGGGGAGCACTCTGAGCCTTGTGGGACTGTTTGGAAATGTTAATTGAGGAAAGGCCAGAAACGGGAGGAGAACAAAATGCAGCATTTCCATAGACGGGCAGTCTGCATACAACAGGCAGAATTAAAATCAGCACGGTGACCTTGAGAAAACAGGCAGCTCCTCGCAGCGTGCCCAAAAACGTGATATGAAAATGGGGAGAGACGCTCCCTGGTGTGTTGGTTCCTTCTCCCAGTGGATCACAGGGAGCAGACCGGGCAAGTCCTCTCCAGCATGCACAGGGGGGAGCTTTTGTTTTTCACAGACCTGTGTTTTCTGTTGGTTGAGTTTGATAATGAATCTCTTTTGGAGCCCTTGCAGTGAAGGTGAGGAGGATGTTGCAGAGCAGGGGCTGGTTTGTCACCCTGGAGTGAGTCGCCTCTGTCAGTTGCGCCTGGGCCCCTTGTGCCTCTAACTGCACAAGGTCGTTGCCATGTAAAAGCCTCCTGGTGATCTGTTTAAACAGATAACACATCCTCTATCCCCTAAATCTTGAGATTCAGCAGAAACAGAGGTTACACAGATAATGCTGGTAACGAAGCTTGTGCCCCTGAGCCTCTGTCAGAGCAGGCTCCGCCACTTGTTCTCCCCATCCTCACATCCCTGGCTGTGGTTCTGTTTCTGGACATTTAAAGTGTTGGGAGTTTGGGGGGGATGCTCATCCGAGCTGTAGGTGCACCTGTGCAGGTACCTGAACTCACACTGTGCTCAAGTGTGTGTCCCTCTTGGGGGAGCAGCAATTGCTCCCAGGGTTGTTTCTGCAAGGCAGAAGCTCCAAGTGACTCTGTTGCCAAAGGAGGGCTTGTCAGGGGGGTGGAAATGGAAGATTTCTTTAATTAGTTTGATTAATATGTCCTGGCAGGGAGTGATTTTGCTTATCCTGTGTGGTTTTTGTATATGTAAGCTGAAGTAAGAACATCTGGCGCTTTTTTCTCTGGATCCGATAGAATAAGTTGAAAAACGGCTTCTTTCAGAAAACTGCGGGTCGGCACATTTGGGTTGTGGGTTTTATCTTTTTAATTTATTGAGTGTTTTCTGGACCAGAAAACTACCTTCAGCTAGAGTAGTAATTCAGAGATTGCTCCCCATTTTAAAACACCTTCCCAGTGCCAAGAGCTTCCTGCTGTGGGAGGAGATCAGGAGTGAACAGGTCCAGTACCATTAATCCTCCTCAGCCCTCCCGTGAGCGATTCCAAACCCCTTTTCAGCTGTGTAGGGAACGGAGCCCTGCGTTGTCCCAGTGAATCCCGGGTCAGATGTGGGAATGAAAACGCTGAGCGTGGATCTAGGCTGGGTCCATGGCTCACACTTTGGCCACAGAACCATTTCTCCATAGTTACTCTCGCTGGGACCATTGCCAGCCCCAGTTTAAGTCAGGTGGGAGTTATGAGGTTGACTTCAGTCACAGCAAAGCCCTGGTGATGGAGATCTTCCTCCTTACCCATTGCAGGAGTCACACGTGACCACACGTGTTCCACAGAGCACTGGAAATTAGGGCAGGATCCCTAGGGAGAAGCCTGGCAGGAGAATTTGCTTCGTTGTGGCAACAAATATTCCCCCGTCAGCTCACAGGGAGTTTGGATGAGCTAAAATCACTTTAAGTCTTGGCAGGGGCTCGGCTTTTGCTGTTTCTGTTCCTGTTCTAGCAGCTCTGTTCCTCTTCACCCTAAACCCAAACTAATCAAAAGGTAAAAATACTTGGCTTTCGTGCTGCCTGGGTGCAATTGCAGGAGAACAAAAAAATCAGATTACAGAAGTGTGGGATTTGTTTCCCATTCCCTCACTCCTGGTGGTATCCCACAGGTTTTCTCCCATCCCTTTGGCTTCATTCTGCTCCATCCTGACAGGGCAGGAGCACAGAGCCAGCTCCATACCTGCCCCCTGTGGTTCAGGAGGGTTTGGGAGCAGCAGGAGGGTGGTGGGAGCTGGAGATGGGCTGCAAACCTGCCTGGCTGCCCGGGGAAGGAGCAGCTGCAGAGGGAAGATGGGAGCAGCTGTGGGTATGAAATTAGTCATTCTATGAAGAAATGGATTTGATAAATAATAAAACAGTGGTATTAACAACAGATGCTTTCCAGGTCAGATGACTTTGATAAAAGCACCCAACAGCCGTGGGTAATGGTATGAAAAATATGTATCTATATTTATAGATCTATTTATATGAAAAGGCATATAAATAAGTGTGTGTGTATATGCTCTCTGTAAATGTACCTGACATTTTATTTCTGGTTTAAAATGACAGTGGAAGTGTCGCTGCTCCCGTTCTTCACAGGCTTTGAAACTTGTCAAGAAAACCTGAAATTTGATCAATTCCCCGAAACCAGAGCTCCCTCCCCTCTTCCCCACAGCACAGGCTCCATTTGTTTTTATATTCATACCTTTTCATTTTGATAACTGTTTTGATTTGTAAAATACTATGCCTTATACAATGTTTCCTTTATGATGATGTAGTGTGCTCTTCTTATCTTTCACCTTAAATCTTTGATAAGAGCATTTTAAAAATGAAATTGCTACCTGGCACCATTACACACTCCTGGCTGCCTGCCAGCAGAGATGGAGCTGCTGGAGGAGAGAGGAGAGGAGAGGAGAGAGGCTGTGGAGAGCCTTCCTTAGGGGGGAGTGCAGGAGCTGGGCTGGGGTGGAGGAGGCTGAGGAGGGGGAGGAAGCACGGCAGGACTGACCGCTGCCCTCACAGCCGGGTGCTGTGTTGGCCTGGGGAGCACCACACCTTTGCAGGGGTGGAGGAGCTGCCAGGGGTCAGTGCCAGCCCCGTTCCAGCCATGCCAGAGGTCTCTGAACATTCCCCTCCCTTCTGAATTCCATGTTAACCCGGTGACTGTCCTCGTGGCCACACGGGGGGCAGAGGGAGCCCAGAGGGCTCACTTTATTTTCCCCTCGAAGCTGTCACACTGAACTTTGGGACTGTGATGTTTTGGTAGGGTAACCCAGCACTGCTGGAGTTTCCGGCACATCCAAGTAATTGAAATGTTTTTGGATAGCTGCTGGTTGTGCTGTGGAATGTGATTTATCGGGGCAGGCATCAGCAGTGGGAATATCAGTAAGCAGAACTGTCTGACGTGGCAGGTCATTTTTATTTTAATGTGGTAGATTTAATGAACTCTGGTTGTTATCATTCATGGCAGTGGTGGAATGCATCCATCCCCTCCCGATGACGCTCGGTGCTGCTCTGTCCTTCATTAGTGCCGTTATTATGGCTGGAGAACTCCGCTCTCTGCCTTACATTCCCAGAGTGCCAAGGGTTGGCAACCAAATTGTTGCCTTTTACATTCAGTACTATTAGCAATAAACGTAGCCAAAAACTTCCCCAAGTAGTTCATGCATTATAAATTATTATTATTATTTATTGAATCTCTCGAGAGGGCATTTGCAGAGGCCTGTGGGTGTTCCCCAGGTGCTGGGGACGTAGCTGGGGCCGTTCCTGCCCTGACACCTCTCCGGGAGTTCGAGGGTTGGAGCGTGTCGAGGTCAGAGCCAAGAGCAGCCCCCATATCTGCTGTCAGGTGATTGAATAGCATTTGTGTCCAGCCTAACCCAATCTATCTCACCTCACTGAGAAGAAAAAATAAAAAAATCCTGCATCAAAATTACTGATTTTGGAACTGTCTTGTCTCTTTTGAGTAGGAACTGGAGACAACTAGACAAGCTTCAATGGAAGCAAATAAAGAAACGTTACTTTGTGAACACAATCTTCTGGTACCAGTCACTTCTCAACAGCCATTCAATCAAAATGCTAATGGCAAAGGCAACAAGGGAGCGAGGTTATTGTAATCCTAATTGATAGGCTGCAGGGATGGGGTTTGATAAGTGCTGTTGAAGAGATGTTTTTGAAATATGATTCCCTTTAATTACAATGATACTAATAAAAAGTGAACAAATGATTTAATGATAGTTTTCTAGGTAACGGCCTGAAGATTTTTGTTCCAGTTATTTTGGAAGTTGTTTTGTTTTTTTTTTTCTTTTATAAACCAGAAATTATGAAAATCACCTCAAAAATAAAGCCATAGTGGCAGGTAGTGACTTTATCTCGACTTGCGTGGCTACTTTGCATCAGAATTAATACTGTCACATCTGAAGCTTTTGAATAAGAAATCCAGTCATTTATTTATACAATAGACTTTGCTGAAAGCCCACAGTTGAAGCCACATTGCATGTAGGAATGCATTTAATATCTAGTGCTTATAATAATTAGGATCAATTATGCCAGCAAGGATTTGAAAATACATTTTGAGGGAGGGGCCGAGGGGTATTCACAGGGGTTTTACAGCACATCAGGAGCAGGGGTTGGATCATATGAATGGAGATCACTGGCATTCAGCAACGGGAAGCTCCAAGCTTTCCCAGGGCAGCGGCATTTTCCGTGTCCCCTGATGGGTGGGAGAGCTGTGCCAATGCTCCGTGTTCGGTGGCTTGCATCTTGCCTCTCGAAATAGGAACACAAAGAGAAAGGGGAGATCTGTCACTGACAGGCAGCCTCTGTCTCAGCTAATTTTTGATGATTTAATTGATAACAAAACAAATAATTTTTTGGGGGGATGTGTGTGTTTTGCTGTTGTTGGCATGGTTAGGGGCTCCTGGGACAGGGAGGATGCTCTCTCCTGCCTTTCAATTTGTCAAGCTCTCTCTCAAAGATCTGCCAGAGAAGAAAGGGTAATTAATAGGCTTGAAGTCATTTCCGATGTGTCAGTATTTCTGCCTTGCTTCCAAGTGATAATGTTCGCTGGCTCGAGGCCTCCGGGGAGCCTTCCATCTTATTAACTTGTCTAGGAGAAACAGTGAGTGGGGACAGCTTGGGCCAGTGGGTGACATGAAATAAGGATTTGTGCTGCAGCGAGCTGTAAACACGGGGGCCAGTTGAGTAAAAAGTGGAAAGGGGAAAAAAAAAAAGCAAGAAAAATATATTAAAAAGGCCACTGGTCACAAGTGCAGCTGATGGAGGCGGGGGGATGTGCTTTATTTAGGGCAGCCTGTTCTCAGCACGTTGAGCTGGAGCTGATATTGTGCTGTGTCACCCATGGCCAGTGTCACTTTTGGCAGTGCCAAAGCTAGGTCCTGGTTCTGTCTGGGTCCCTCTGAGTTACCCGTGGTCCAGCGTGTGGCCTCTGCTGCTGGAAAACCTCGTGTGGGACGGGCTGTGGTGGTGCTGTATTTTAACCTGAGGTGAATGTGTAAACCCAGGGCTGTCCCATGTGTTTGGTCCCGTCCTGCTGTCCCTGCAGGGCCGGGGCCACCGCCCTGAGCAGCTGCCAAGGGCCTGCAGGGCCACGAGGGGCTTTGGGATGCCCAGGCTGAGGCGCTGGAAAGGGACCTGTTTGTCAGCACACCGAGGGCTGGGCCCGTGTCCTCGTCGCTCCGGCTCGTTGCCAAGTCGGTTGGCAGCTTTTGTAGCGTTCGAGAGCTTCAGTGTTAGCCTGGGGATGCTTGGGTGTGCAGGCACCTCCGTTGTCGGAAGCACTGCAGGGATTAAGTCATCCTCCATCCCATAGGGAGCCTGGGACACACCGGCACTTGCACAACGCCCTGTGGAGTTGTGCAGCAGTGACAGGGTCCCTGGTGAGGGAGCGGTGCTGTGCCTCGTGGTTGGAGTGTGGAGA
Source organism: Dicrurus megarhynchus (assembly GCA_013399195.1). Taxonomy (NCBI): domain Eukaryota; kingdom Metazoa; phylum Chordata; class Aves; order Passeriformes; family Dicruridae; genus Dicrurus; species Dicrurus megarhynchus. The sequence goes on from VXAD01009452.1 coordinate 1,041,978, forward strand.
GAGGGGAAAGACCCCCTTACTCCATGTAGTTCAAAACCTGCTCTTCGGAGCTCCTCGAATCCTGCCCACTCTGTCAAGGGCAGAAATCAGCTGGTTGTAGGTGGGGTCTGGTGCTGGGGGTCCCAGTTGCCTTTGGCTGCAGCAACAGCAGGAAGACAGGCTGCAAAGAGGGACAGAGGGGCGAGGGCAGAGCGAGCAGGGGGTGTCTGGGGGCAGTGTCGGTGCAGCGGAGCCCAGCCCGGCCCTGCCGAGCGCCGCCGCAGCTCTGACCTTCACGGCAGATGTGCCCTTACCTAAGGGGGGTGCTGCATCCACTATTTAACCTTCTTTGCTTTTCTTGGCTTGGTTTTAAGTTCTCCTTCACCGCACAAGCACGGGAGCAGCTTCATGAGCCGTGCAGGAGGGACCCGGCGGGGACAGCGCCAGTCCCACCGCGGACGAGCTGTTCCTTGGGACTGTTCCTTTGTGATGTTCTGAAGTAGCAAGCCTTGGTGTTTTGGGTCACTGGGAAGGAACAGGATGTCTTTCACGTATTGACAGGTTTTTGTTCCTTTTCTCTTCTTTCCTGATCTCACCCCTGTTTGTCAAGCTCACTTCTCCTGTTCCAGAGAAGTGATTATTGCTAAACATCTCTGACACCTCTTGGCAAAGTGTGAGGTGGCCACAATGAAAAAAACAAGGAAGCCACCTCAAAGCTCTTCAGTGATTAACCCACTTAACTGGCAAGTTCTTCTCTTCCACTGCAGAGCTTGTTTCTGCCCAATGGAGTTCCCCTTGCAAGCACTTATTAGGGAGGCTCTGGTATAATCTAATTAAAATTTGGTTTAATATTCTGTGAAAATGAAAACTGAATCCTCCCTGCTCGAAAGAATGACCATGCATGTATTAGTCCTCTGTTTTGTTGTTGTTGTTGGCTTATTCAAATATTAACACTGCCTGCACGCTCAAAATGATGGTTTGTGTCCATTAACAGGGCTTAATTCCCAAATTTAATGATGAGTGATACGCAGGAGTTGGTGAAAGCTGCTTGCTGGATATTTTTTATTATGTTTTTTATGCTAATGTTCCTTCCTGGAGGTAAATAAGAGGAGGGGATGCTGGGCAATATTATTACTGTGAAATTAAAATAAAGTCTCATTATTTGAGGATGGAATTTAGTGGCTGAAGGTTTACTCTTCATCTGCAGTTTCATTCTGAATTCTTCCAGCTAATTACCTGCTGATGAGTTGAGGACAGGCAGTGCTCACCTTGGCCTTGAGCATCAGGTTATCTCCTGGGCAGGGTGTTGGGGTGGATGTATTTGGTACACGTGAAGAAGGTACTGACCTCCAGAAGATAGGTAGCAGCAATTTCCCTGCATTTTCTGGTCAGACTTAACTCTTCTTTAGGGAAAAGCTTTTTTGGGAGGAAAAAAAATACAGAATTTAAAGCTGGAAATTATTTTAAAAAACACCCAAACCTTTTATTCATGCATTGAAGGTGGGAAAATTACCAGAATGTCAGAAAACCTCCAACAATCTGAATGTTTCCTTCCCTTTCCCCATCTGTCTTTCTGAACTTGATTTTAAACGTGGAAATATCTCTGTTCCTGATCTATTGAAGGTTCCCATCAGTGACCAGCAGAAAGGCTGCTCTGGTGTGTGTCTCCTGTGGGCAAAAGATAACTTTAAAAAGCACGGTTTTTATCTGGAGAGAGCAGGGTGGGAGGCAGGAGCCACGGGGATGGATCACCGGAAACTTTCTCTGCACAGGGAGCGGGGATGGGAGGATCTGCCAGGAAAATGTGCCAGGAAAATCCCCTCAGAGCAGATGTGCTCTGGGATTGCAAAGTCTCTGAGTGGTATCGAAGGCGCTTTCCCAACTCGGGCAGGGCAGCCAAGGCCAGCACACCCCTTCCCAGAACCTGCTCCCTCCTCCTCCTCGGGGACAGGGCACAGTGAGGCTGTGCCAGGCTGGAGGGACTGTAACCGCTGCTCTCTTGTGATGGCAACTCGAGACGCAAGGAGTGTTCGGAAGGAGAGCCCTTACTCCTGAGAGTTTCAAGGGAAGGTGCTGAAAACCACAGCGAGGTTTGGCAGGGAGAGCGGCCAGGCTGCACCCGGGGTCAGCGTGGGGCTCCGCGGGGTTACGGTGTCCACCCTCTGTGAGAGCACAGAACCACCCAGCAAAGAGCCCACAAAGCCTGGGCTCAGGAGGTGCTCGTGCCAGTGGGATTTCTGCCATGAAGCCCCTGGTTTGCACCGTCCCCCCCGAGCCCTCACGCTGGTGCTCTGCCCACAGATGACCACTGAGCCCTTGGAGTGACCAGGCTGGGGGCGGCTCGTGGGGGTGAGGTGGGGTCTGGCTGGAGGGTGCTGACATCAGCTGGGGTGGATGAATGTTGAAATCATCAAAACAGTCAGCAGCTGGTTTCATACCGGTTCCCTCGCTCATGCAGATGATCAGAGATGATTTTGGCACTTGCCACGAGCGTGCCCGGCCGGAGCAGTGGCCGTGCAGGCACCTCTGGGGGGCTGCGTTATTTCCCAGTCCCCCTGCACTCTGTGGCAAAGGGTAAATCACCCGTCCTAGCATAGACGGATGGAACGTGGTGTCAGGCGGGTGTCAGCCTCACCAGGCTGAAACCACAATGACATCATGAAGCAGATCAAAACATTAGGTCTTTAAAACCGTATGTTCGATGTGTCATATCACAAGAGCTTTATATCCCTGCTGATAACGATCAGCCGCGCCTTATCTCTGCTTTCTCGCCCGTACATTTCTTACAAGCTGATAAACTTTGGGCTGGATGAGAACCAAGTGTGCCACGTTGGTAACGTCTGGAGGGGGGCTGGAATAGCCTGCCCGGGGGCTGATAACGGGGTGATAGCAGGACCCGCTGCTCCAGATGATTCTCAACACCTCTGCTCCAGGTCCTCTGTCCTGGTGGTGGGCTCTGGGTGCTGCAGGGATCCTGCCAGCCCTGCCTGTGCTCCACAGCCAGGTAGCCATTGTGGCCAACAGAAAAAATAAATACCAGAGAGTGTTGGTGATTCAGGAGTGGGATGCCTCGCTTCACTTGGCATTTTAATCTCTTCCAGCACTAGCTTGGAATAAGCACTTTTTTAGTGTGCGGTGATTTATTTTGTTAAAAACCAAAGCATTATTCATAATTACACAGTTTTATGAGAGTATCCATAGCAGTGTTCTTCCTGTGGTTGGCTGTGGGAGCTGGAATAATATTTAAATAAGAGCCCTGGGGAAAGGACACGCTCACATTCGGCGCAGGGCTCAGCCTATTGAACTGGTGTATAATTACCTCTATTCAGCACCACTGCTCCAGTTATCAGCCAGCGTCAGGGGGAAGGCCAGCGCTTCGAAATGACACAGAGAACATCAAACTTTTTTAATACAGTTAATGATCCTCAGCTATAAATAGCCTGGTCCCGGTGACTGGCACCGAGGGTTTGTGCTGAGCTGCACGGCGCCGTAGTTTGTTGGGTTCTCTTTTCTCCTTCCACATACTGTAGGTCCTTCTGCCCAGATGGTTTACAGACAGGGCAGATAGACCCTTTCTGGGTCGGGAGGTGAAGGTCCTGCCCAGCAAGAGTTTGCCCGAGGTTGTGTATGAGGTGGGAGTCCGGCAGCTTCATCCCCTGGTCTTTTTGACTCCTGCCCCCCATCATGGACTGGAATGGGGATGGCTCCTCTGGGGCTTCTCACCTTTCCCGTGCCACTGGATAGTCTCCTGGGAATGGCCAGGCCTTAGTTTCATGGCGAGACAGGCAGCTTTTGTATATGCTGTGCCCCAAAATTTCCTCTGTCCTCTCTCCAGTTAAATACGACTGTAGGTTAATGGAGGAGAGTTTGGAGATGGGGCTCTCTGAGTTTGGTGGCAGCTGCAGCCCAAGAGCTCGAAACAAGAAGGACTTGGTCCAAAGGAGCCCTTGTCCTGGCAGTGCCCTGCTCTGACCCAGTAAATCCCTGAGCAAGTGTAAATCTGCTGAGGGGAATTGTCTGCAGGAAGCCTGGCCGGGGGCATTTCTCTGTGCTCGGGCTGCATCACGAGCAGTTCCTACTCCCTGGGAGTGCACAGATCCCTGTAGGTTGCTTTACCCTTTACAAAATGGGATTTGAACCCGCCAAGAAGTCTGAGAGTGGCACTTAAAAGCTCGGAGTGCTGCAGACACGCTGAGCCGGTCGCTGGAGGCGGCGTGTGAGGCTGGGACGGGGCATCAGGCTGAGCTCGAGAGCGTTTCCAGTCAGCAGTGCTGCTGAGGATCTCAGCAAAACAATGCCAAAACCCCCCGAAACCCTGAACTGACTCCTGAACTCCAGCGCAGCGATGGAACAGCCGCGTTTCCCGCTGCCCAGAGGCCGCGGTGAGACTCTGCCACAGCTTTGTTCTCCGGAGCCTGCAGGGACCACGGGAAAAGGTCATCGCACAAACACCGCTCCTCCACGGAGAGCTCTTTGTCTGCTTTGAAAGCGGGGAAGCAAAGGGGATTCTCATGGAATGCCTGCCCCCCACCCCGCCCCACGTGTTCCCGCTTCCAGCCCAGGCTCGAGTCAGGAGCCAGCCCGTGCTGGATCTGGGGCTCTGGCTGCTTTTCCGTGCCGTGAGTTTGCTCCCAGCGTGGGCGAGGATGGAGCCGGCGGCTGGGCATGAGCATGGGGATGGAGCTGGAGGCCTGGGCACTGTGAGAACATCCCGGGGAATGCTCAGGGTGTGTAATTAGTTCCCCGTTTCCTCTGCCTGTGACTGCTGCTCCTGGCGCTTTTGTTTTTAAGGATAAAGATTTCAGCGTTTTCCCCGAAGGTTTGAACAAAGGTTGAGCGCGGGGGGAAATCCATAAAACAATGTCACCAAAACACGGGGAGGAGAGGGAAGCTTTAATAAAGCTTTGCTGGCCCTGTGCACCTGGGAGTCGGGCTGGGATGGATTCGAGCAGGGAAGAGGCACTGGAGAAGGTCACCTCTGAAGGTGGCAGATGACAGAGCAGCGTGGCCGCGCTTCTAGGGGAGCTTTGGCAGGAACCCATCTGTCCGTAGGTGTTTGTTCATCCCATCCTCCGGCATGTGATTCCCTGGCATCCTGGGGCTGGGCAGAGCTGAGGAAGGTGCTTGTGCTTGGGTGGAACAGGGATAGATAGAGGGGAGAAAATGTCAAGGGAACCGTTCGCAGCAGGGAATGACTCGGCTGTAGCTGTCGCAGGAACTCAGAAGACAGTGGTGAGGCGCTCAGTGATGACAGATCATGGATTTTGGATGGCTCAGCAGAGAAAGTCCCTCTCTTTTTACCTCATCCATCTGTGCACGGTCTTGAAAAGTGGCTGCAGGGGAAGGGAAGCACCTGCTGTACCCGAGGAGCATTGGGAAGCCTATTTTAGATGTGATACTTTAAAATTTAGATGTCATTATTAGCAAAGGGCTCTGGGTTTTGTGCTTGTCTGAGCCTTGTTTTCCTTCTCTTTTCCCAGCAGATCCCTTTTACAGAGCTGCTCTGCTCTGTGTGGTCCCTATTAAAAGTTTCCTTTCCCAGGGTGATTCTGCTCCTTTGTTGCATCTGGTTCTTGAACACTTTATACTATCAAACAGCAAAACTGCTTTTATTGATGCAGCAAAGAACAATGGGATTTCTCCAACAGTGCTCCCAAAATACACTGGTGGCTTTTTATTTTTTTTTATTGCTGGCTTCCAACAGTGGAAAAAATGATTAAGATCTGTTGGGTTTACTCTGGTCACTTCAATGGGAGATTGGTAATATCAACAAATGACTCCATAAATGGATTATCTCCTCTGCTCTGGCGGGGCTGAGGCGCTGTGCTGCTGCCCTGGCCGTGCTCCGTGGGCGAGACAGGCAGCTGGGAAAGCAGAAGCATCCTCAGTTTACGGGAGGGTTGGGCAGAGCTGGGTCCCTGCAGGGTGATGGGGCGGGCTGGACGTGCGTGGCCACTGCTCCCGCAGGGACTGCGCCTGCTGGCCCCGAGCCACACACAGCTCCCCTGAGTCACCTCCTCCGTGTGCGGGGAGAGGGAGGGAGAGCAGACGGGGACCCTCTCCTGGGTGTGTGCTGGGCTTCCCAGAACGTCTCAGTGCTGGATTCGGCTTTTCCATGTGAACAGGTGTCGGGATAAGTGTGTCTGCCATATAAAAAAAAAAAGATTATGCCATGTTAAAAATTTGATATATGCATTTTAATGGCCACTGTCAGCCTTTGCCCCTGGACATATGTAAAATTTGATGACTCCTGACTACCTGGAGCTATTATCATAGAAGCAAAGCTGTTTGCCCTGTTTCAGGGGAGTAATGTGGAGCTTGGGATGGAAGCTGGGGCCAGGAGAGTCCCTGGTGTTAATGAGGAGACACTGTGCCAGCTACGAGACCATGGATGGGGGTCTGAGCAGCCTGCTCTAGTGGAAGGTGTTCCTGCCCATGGCAGGAGGTTGGAATGGGATGAGCTTTAAGGTCCCTCCCAACCCAGCCCATTCTGTGATTCTGTGTTACCTCACTTCACCTGCGGTCCTGGACAAAAATCAGACATCAAATTACATTTAAAAGGGTGTTTTCCCCCACCTCCTCTACTTCTATCAGAGCTTTCCTGGGAACACACCCGAGCAGTTTGAACTTTTTCCTTGTTCTCAGCCCATGCACACAGGGGAAAGCTGGGTCAGCGTTTGCAGGGATGTTTGAGGCTGTATCTCACACCCTCGGTGCTGGTGGGAGCTGCAGAGTGCTGGCCTCTCCGTGGTGGTGGGAGCTGGTTTCCAGGAATAGCTGAGCAAATACTTTGCTCTTTAAATGTGTATCCAGAGGAACAACTGGTGCATGCACTCAAAGCATCTGTCCTGGCCAGGCTCTCTCTCTCGCAGCAGTCTGCATTGTTTGCTTAGGCAAATACTGATACGGTGCGTGAGCAGCAGGGATGGAGTCCTGGCCAAGGATATTAATAATGTCCAGGAATGTTGTGTGCTGCCTGAAGTTTTAGCCCGGAGGGGTCATACTGCACAGCTCAAAGGGATTAGCTTAACCTGAGGCTAAGCTGCTCATTTTTGCTGGTATTTCCCTTGACCCCAGCCAATTTTTTCAATTCCTTGAATAGTTTTTTGTTGTTTGGTGCCTGATTTGTTATTCCTTTGCATTGTGATATATGGAGTCAGTAGGGCAATGGAGAGTCCGTGCTCTCCTTCCCAGCCAGGGCTGGCAGTGCCTCGGGAGGCAGCCCAGGGAGGCTGAGATCCATGCAGGCTGCAGGGAAGCGTCACTGGGTTTTGCGTGCAACAGCATTTCACCTGGGTGAGGGATGCAAACCCAGCAGCTAAAGCACAGTGAGGAAAAGCATTGTTGAAGATGGGGGGCTTTCCATGGGGGTGCACCTGTGGAATGTGCCCTCGTGTCCTCATTCACCTGAGCTTTGCGCTGGTGGCTCCCATGGCGCTTTCCTGTGACGATGCCGGGGCTGCACCAGTCTCAGGCTGGCTGTCCCGTTCCTCCCAGTGCAGCACCAGTGGGGAGTGTCCAGTGTCTCCAGAGTGTCCAGTGTCCAGCAGAGCACCAGTGTCTCTGCTGGATCGAGCCCCACGCTGGGTGCTCTGCCTGGGCACTGCAGTGACAGCTGCCAGCAGCGTCACCAGCGCCACTTTCGGAGCCTGTGGCCTTTCACCTGCCCATTTATCTTGGCTGGTGCTCGTGTGTTAATGAGGGAACACCACCTGCACGCTCCCAGCAAAGTGCCCTTCACTCTGCCTTCCGTGCTCTGCAGTTTGCAGGGAGGACTCAGGAACCTCTGCTGGCAGCCGGGGAGCCCGGGGCTCTGTGTGATCGGGGGGATGTTCGCTGCCCCCGTGCCTCTGTCCCCCCCAGCCCTGAGCTGTCTCTCTGCTGCTGCTGCAGGAGCCAGGTAGGCAGGAGTCACCTTGAGCACAGCATTTCAGCTGCTGGGAACATCTCCCCCTGCGAAGGCAGTTCTGGGGACGCTTCATTTCTCTGGGGGCACCTCTGGCAGCTGCTGCACCCCGGGATCCACGGTGGGGGAGTTAAATTTCGGCAGCACAAACAAGGAGAAGGTTCTGGGCTTGGCAGGTGCTTGGAGAAGAGCAGCAGCAGTGGCCGGTTTTCGCCTCGTTCCTCCACCACAGAGCTGCCTCGTGCTTCTCCTCTGCTTGCTGAAACCGAGCAGAAACTCGTCTCCAAAATCCCTTTTTAGTTTGTAGGGAGTGGTCAGCTCCAGGAACACAGAGGCTCGGGGGCACTGGCTCACCGGGGCGGGGGTGAACCATGACCCTGTCACCAGGCAGGGGACACTGATTCACAGTGCCTTTTGGTGGCAGGTGCTCTGTGACAGAGCCTGAAACCTGGACCATTGCTGAGATGTGGAACAGATAGGCCTGGGTGGGGGCAAGCTGGGGCTCTGCCCCTCCCAGCCTCCTCATACAAGGCACCCACAAATGCCCCATTGCGGGTGGGCACCCATCATCCCCCCTCTTTGTCACAGAAAAGACAACTTTGGGCTCTTGGTTGCAGCAGAAACGACTCTGGGAAGGAATACTTGCACTTTTTTAATAATCTGTTTCTATAATTGAAGGATTTCATATTTCTTTTGTAAGAGCAAGCGCCTGCTTAAACATGGAGACAAATACAACCAATAATATGTACTTGAAATTTAATGCAGGCTAATTCATTTTGGCACAGTCCCAGATATGCTGATTAAATGGCCTGTGAAGTGCTACAATATCTTGATAATGTACATTCCACATTTGATTATATAATCAATTATGTTGCACCTAATAACATTTAAAATTAGTGGAAAAGCTGTGAGCAGATTGTATCAGGTGCAGAGCGGGTCTTGGGCAGCTTTAAAAAAACTTCTACCAGCGTACTCTGCGAAGGAGCAGGCGTAGATGGATCTTCAAATACTGTTCTTCAGGAAACCAGAGACTTGATAAAATTTCTGTTAATTTAGTGACTTGATTTAGAATAAAATAAGGTGTCTGCAGCTCCCCTAGTTTGCTGCTGGCAAAGGGACTAATATTTCCTATCAAGAGGTGACCTTGCACCACATGTTTAGCCCCGATGATGCTGGCAGTAATTCTATGGTGGCTTTAGCCCCTGGGCCAGACCCAGAGCTCAGCTCTGCCTGTAGGGGTTTTCCTGCACCCACCAGTGGGAACCAGAGCTCCCCTTCACTGGTTCTCCCCTGCTTGGGGAACCTGAGTGTCCATTGCTGAGGACAGCCAGTTCTTCCATTGTGTGTGACATTTTAACGTGCTGCTGATTCCAGCTGTGGGCACTCACTGCTCCGGAGGGAATCCCCACCTGGGTGGCTGGTGGTGATCACCGTGATGGGGAGCCCCGAGCTGGCACCTGAGAGCATCCAGGATCATTTGGCACATGATTGTCATTCCTTTTTGGGAAAGTGAGTGCTTTCTGGGTGACTTGCAATGGCAGGTCAGGGGGAATTTGGCCTGGGTTTTATGGCCCTCCAGTAGAAGAGGGTTGATGGGAAACAAATGTGTTATGGCCCCAGACAAGCTGTTGCTCCATTTTTTGTTCTGTTTAAAGCAGCACTATCAACCAGTTGGAATATAGGCTTGGAGTATCGCAGGGAGTAATCTAATTAGTATGAAGTCAATTCACTAGTTCCTTTTGTATCTCGTGATTAAATAAGTGGGAAAATGGCTTGAAAATTAGGTGCTAGAACAACCCAATTACATTTCTGTAGCTTTTTGTATTCAATTTCATAAACAATTTTGCTCTTCGCTGGTTAATCAGTGAATGCCTTTTTCCAGTTTGAAAAGCACTTTTGAAATTATAATGCAATTAAATTGTGTGTGGATGTTCTGGCATAGCGAGCGTGAGGGCTGGGGGCCTGGCAGCCAGCCACGCTCTACCTTGACAGTAATGAGTTCCTGAGCTGGCAGCTTGCTGGTGTCATTCATAATATTGTCCACGCTGGGATGCTGTGAGAGGCAGCCGGCTCTGCTCCTTCCCGGCCGGGGTGGCCGGGGTGCGGTGCCGGCTCCCCTCCCCGGGCGTGGATCCTCGGTGCGCCCGGTGCCTCGGCACTGGCAGTGGCTCAGTGAGCAGATCAGATGTGCCAACACCCAGTGGAGTTTATCACAAAGTTGTAGAGCAGTTGCCTATGTGCTTTGGGCTTTTCCTTTTTTTTTTCCTCTTTTTTTTTCCCCTCTTCCTCACATGAGCCTTTGCAAGGCTGGAGATTGGCAAGGGACGTGGGGGGATTAAGTGTTGTTTTCCTGGGGGGCACAACAGGGACAAGTAGGAGAACATCTCAGTGTCTTCTTGTCAGAGAATCACAGAATGGTTTGGGATGGAAGGGATCTTAAAGCTCATCCAGCGAGAGTTTTTCAGTGCTTGCTTTTTGTGCAGTATTTGTCTTGTGTCCGACCTGCTCGTGGAGAGTGGGAGCTAAATTCAGCCTCCTGGGGAAGGGTGACCAAGCCTGCGTGATCCCGGGATTTACGGCCGAGCAGCACAAGGGGAGAGGCAGAAAGCTGTGTTAAGAGAAAAAGAAATAGTGTTGGAAATAATGACTTGCTTGGCAGGTTTTAACAAGTTCAGTAATGGTATTAGGTGCCCTTGGCTCAAGATAGTAACCTCCTCTTAAATGATCATTACCTGGCTAATAAAGAGCTCGGAGCGGGTCATTACAGCTTAATTTAGACGTAGCATCCTGTTTGGTTTGCACAGCGTGGCCATCTCTCAAGTTGTTGAATCTATTGCCTGGATATGAGGCTGGGATATGGGATTGCTCAGGTTTTCACGTGGGGACCCTCCCCCAGCCCTCCCAGGACTCAGGTGTCCCTCCCCACCCTCACCTGGGCAAGAGGAGCTGGTCTCAGCACTGAGTGACCACAGCCGGGCAGGAAGATGTGCAGGAGTGGGGGTCCAGCGTTGTGCCTCCCACACTGCCCTGGCCTCTGCTCCCTCCTGTTGAGCCCTTGTGCTTCTCTCACCCCATTAGCAGCAAATTTCATGTGCAAATAATTACAATAACCAACCCCCACGCGTTATTAGTATTTTGAAGACATCTCTTTGATAAGCCCATCTTTTCAGCCAATTTCCTATTTCTCCCGAAAGCAAAGCATCTTTCCTCCCAGTTTAGTAAATCTGTTGTTAAAGGGAAGAAAAGGAAATGGCAAAAAGAATTCCCCCGCCTCCAAACCCTGACACCAGGCTGGGTTCTGCACTGCCTTTGTCAACCCTGGATGGAATTATGCATCATGAATAAAAACTGCTGTCAACATGCATTGGGTTCGAAACATTAGAGCATATGGTATGTGATTATCTGTATTGTCAAATGCAATAAAGCGAATTTGGATATAATAAAAAATGTAATATTTCAGAAATTCGGTAATAAACTGTGGAAGAATTGACAGGCAGAGAGTATCTGACGCCTGTGGGCAAACAGATAAAGATGGCAGATCGTGGCACTCGGTGGCTGAGGCGGTGCAGCATCAGGAGCTTGGTTTTCTGATGGGAGCCTGACTGGGCTGACTGCCACCCAGGGTGGTGGCCTTTGTCCCTGCCTGGCTGCCGAAATCTGTAGGTCTCACTAATGAATAGACAGAAGCACAAGGTTCCCATTCTGGTTGTAGATGGATTAATTGGATTTTGCAAATACTTGGGGTTTTCTTCTCTGATAGCAAAAAGAAACCTGTTAGAGTCTGCCATATTCTCCACCCAGCAGCACTCCCAGCATTTCCATACCTGTGACCCCTTTCGGAGCTGGGAAATCTGTACCTAGATAACAGGGAGCAGTGAAAGGCTGTGAGGAGCAGGGTGGGGCTGCTCCCAAATACTGAGGGAACAGAAAATGGTGGAGGTAATTTTCTCCTGCAGTATCTCACATTCCAGCCTGATGCTTGAATTCCTGAGCTGCTGGCAAATCTGTGTCCGTTGAGACACGGATGTCCCCAACAGAGAGAAGCTGAGTTAGGAGCAAACTTTAGGGCCTCCTGTGTAGAAAATTCTGATGGAAAAGTGCAGATGTATCACACGTACTTGCAATTTTTCTTAGGTCACCGCTAATGCTTCTAAATGATCTGCGAATGCATTAATCGTTTCTGTTAATTAACAATATGATAAAAGTGGCATTTAGTAAGCTCTGCGTAGTGTGCGTCTCAGTCATTATGTACTCAGCGGTTTGGTTTGATTTCAGAACGTTAATAAAATAAAATTTTAATGAAGATTTGTTGTTATGAAAAATTTATTACCAGGAGTTCAGGTGCCGCTGACACGAGCGTGGTCTGTGATGGTCCCTGGGTGCTCCTGCCACTGCGAGGGCTTTGCCTGGGACCCCATCCCGGCCCTGGGAACCTTTGGTCAGAATGGCTCATTTGAGAGGGGGACAAGTCCCTGTTCTCTTCATCCTTCCCTCAGGAAAACCCCTGCCCCGAGCCGGTTTGGGTGGATTTTGGCCCGTTTGGAAGGACGGCTGCCACGTGGCTGCTCACCCCGAGGTGCCTTACCCTGTTTCTGAGCACTTGTCACTTTGGAAATGCCACGCAGCCGTGGGAGGACGGAGCGAGGAGCCCGAGCTTTCCTGAACAAAAGCAGAGGAGGATCTTGCTGGTGCCCTTTGTCCAGCTGTGCGCTGACCGCCGCTCTCCCGCCGCGCCGGGATGGAAATGCCCGCGCCTCGGAGCGGGGCTGGGCTCAGGCAGTTGTCTGCTGATTTAATTTTGAGAGTTTACTCTCCTGTCATGGAGAATATACTGACACTTTAAATAGCTGCCTGTGTCTGCCAGGAGAACCTGTGTTCCATACCCAAGGTGTGCACTAACACCCAGTGGATGTGCAGGCAGGCCACGTCTTGGTGGGTGTCAAATCACAGCAGCAGGGCTGGAGACCACATGCTGTAGTTAAATGAGGATATTTTCCATCCTAGACCACAGGTTTTTACCTCCTCCTTCCCCTTCCATCTCCTGGTGCATCCCTCTCCTGCTCTGGTTATCGCAAGGATGAGATGGGATCCTGTTCACCTTGGAGCAGGTGGTTCCTTCAGGTGTGGTCACCAGTCTCCCCATAAATTCCCCCTTGGAGATAAGGAGGTAGAATGTGAGATGTGTGTGTCTCAGACTATGGCTGTGTTCCCTGAATGTGCAGAGAGTTGTTCCTTTGGAAACCAGAACTTCTCCTTCCATGTGTTTGCAGCGCAGGAAATTGGAATAATAGGAAATAACAGCTTTTGTCAGCTTTTGTCCTAGACAGTTTTTGGCTCTAACAAGCTGAGTTGCAGTATGAAAACTCAGAGGAAGGGACAAGGAAGTGAGGGGGAAGAAACGGGGGATGCAGACCACAGGGAATATTTAAGTGACTTCTCCATAGACAGAACATAAGGAGGTGGCAAAGTCAGGGCTGAGTTTTCAAGTCCTGGCTGTCGTGTTCTGGGGCTGAGGAGTGAACAGCTCTTCCCTGAGACAGGATTAAACCCCCAGGTCCCCATTCCCAGACTCTGAGGGTAATGACTTGTAGTACCTTCGCAGACAGAAGTTAGAAACATCCATGGTTCACTTTCTGGGTAATTAAAATGTCCTGTCCCCTCTGCTCGGTGCATTCTGTTCAGCTACAAAGACAAGATTTGGTGACAGTGATCACAGGACTTGGTTTCACATCCCCCTCTCCAGCCCCCCTGCAAGTTTATTATTATTATTTTTATAAGGCAGCTTGGCAGGCTGGGAGCTTACTAAGGAACTTTTTCCTCTCTGATTACAAGGGATGTGTGAATAAAGTAGAACGGTATTGATTCACACCAATCTATGCATCGACTGTGTGGGAGCCACTTGCAATTCCCAGCAGCACCGGAAAGCTTTGCAACAGGGAGAAATATGACCAGGCAAGTTGAGAAAATAAATTAAACTAGTGTCAACTTTTCTTGTTTCTTCCCTCATTATTAATGGATGGAATGGGGCTCGTTTATCAAGAAGAGGAAAAATTAATTGACACGGGCTTTAATGTTATTATGCCTGGCTTGTCTGGTCACATTTCTTCATTTTTAATTTTTTTTTACTTTTGAAAGGCATTTTATTACCTTTCACAGGACCAGCTGCCAAAACTGTGGGCATAAACAAGAAAGCAGGTGCATAAATAATACCACAGCAGGACTGGACCTTTCTCTGTTTCAGAGCTTAAGTAACTCGGATCTGAGGCGCGGAGCAGACGCGAGCGAGCGGGTCGGGTCTGGAGCCCTGACACAAAGGGGGAGCGCAGCCTGAACTAATATTTCCTCATTACAATGCTGGGAGCTGCAGCGGGTGTCAGGCTGGATATTCCCATCTGTCAGCACAGCCGCTGCTCGGGCGGCTCCCACACCAGGGCCGAGGGATCGGGGACCCCGGGGACGCGCAGCCGGGCTCGTCCCAGCGCCGGCTGGGTGGGAGGCAGGAGCAGGATGGGTCTCTGGAGCACACTGTGGGTGTGAGGGGGGCTGCTCCTGCGCTCACCAGCGGCTGTGGGTGGTTCTTGCTGGGCAGCAGGAGCGAGGTTTAAGCAGAGCCGCGTTGGTGTGATGGGGGCTGTGTAAATCTCCTCCTTTGTCCTCTCCCTGCTCTTGTCTCCTGCCCTTGTTCTTTGGGATTGCTGTGCAAGACAAAAGAGCCTCGGTGATCCCCTAGTTCCCAGAATATTTTCAGGAGCTCTCTGGTGCTCTGGTTGCTGTAAGTGCAGGATGAGGCTGTCCCAGCAGAGACCCCGCAGCCTCACCAACAGCGTGGCACAGCTCGGGCAGAGGCAGCACAGCAGATGAGATCGAGTGACTTGCTCCACATCATCAGCTGACCTCCAGACAGCTTGGGACTTAAAACAGGCTCTAAGTGCAGTGTCTTCACCGACCAGAGAATCTTTCAGGTGGCTGGGGAGCCCCTCAGAGCTGTGCCTGCCTGGTGAGGTGGGATTGGCTCAGGCACCAGGCGGTGATGCAGGTGCTGGTACCTGTGGCATTGCTCTGGCTGGGGGCTGAGACGGGGTCCTGGTCTGCCCATCAGAGCCCTCCAGGGTTAACCCCAGCATTAGCCTGGGTTTAACCTCTGTGGCGTGGGATGCAATCACCTTGTTTTCCTGGTTGTAAGGCGAGCACAGGTTTAAGGGCGAGACCTTTCCCCGGGTAAGCTGCTTTCGTGTAATTCTGCCAGCCAGTGACGTCCTCGGCGTGTGCAGCCACAGCTGTGACACGGATCACTGTGCAGCCAGACCTGCGGCTGTGGGAATGATGCTGCCAGCCGGGGAAAGGAGATGGATTTCAGAGCCATGGTGTCGTCATCTCAGCTATATTTTACCAGGGTTGACGTAAAAACTCTCAAGTGACGACAAAAGTGTGAAATACAGTTGGTTCGAGGGGGGAAAAAACCAAAATACAGAACATGGGAGCACTGACATTTGGTATCTTCAGTCTGGCTCCTTAATAGTGTTTATGGCTTCTGCCTATTCTTTTACAGTATTTTAATAATTTTACGGTTTCGGTCACTTTCTCTGAACAGCGTTTCTCTTACTTCTGGAATACTGTGGCAGAACGTGCTGAGCTGACTCTGTGGAGCCACCTGCCCACAGGCCTGGGCAGCTTTGGTGGCTGAACAAGGCTTGGGATCACAGGAGGTTTTTCACAGAATCCCAGAATCATTAGGGTTGGAAAAGACCTCCAAGATACTCGAGTCCACCCTGTGCCCAATGCCCAGCTCGTCACCAGCCCAGAGCACATCGGATGTCAGGTGTCTGGGCTGGCATCGTGTTGGTGCCTCTTGGTGCCCATTAACCAACAGATGAATGGAGTGGGCTGACTCCTTTTTCAGCAGATGAATGGAGTGGAATAACTCCTTTTTCCCAGCAGATGCCAGAGGAGGGTTTTTCACCTGAAGGTCATGGATACATGTCTCAGCTTCCTTTAGTGCTGGTGCTTGGCTCAGAGCCTCTCGTTTGGGGCATCTGTTTGCCTCTTACTTTATTTTTTTCCCCTCTTCTTTGTCTTTTCTTTTACAGAAAAGATTATTCAAATGAATATTCAGTTTTATTCATTTGAATAAAAAACCCAACCGTTTGACTCTGTTAAATGCTTATCTCTTAAATAGAGCTTGTTAGCTTCCAATAATAGCTTCATTCAGAAGGATGCAGTATAATTTCATTTTAAAACGTGTGCTCCTTGACAACCAGAATCCTATTTCTGTCACCATTTTCAACAGCCGCCTTTGTTTTGGGTTAATCTTTTCCATACACTTTCCGAGAACCATTTTTTTGTTGACTCTTAGTACCTCTCAGAAGAAATAATTGTCTATTTAGTCCAGGAAGGTTTCTGAGAGTTTTGGTAATTTAAAAATGAGCATGCATTCATTATGGGAACTAATAAGAGCGTGCATGCAGGGGGATCTTTGTGTGGGTGCAGTTATTAAAAGTTGGAATTTGATATCCAAAAAGTGCAACAAGAAAAGAATCTTAGAATGGTTTGGGTTGGAAGGGACCTTAAGGCCCATCCCATCCCATCCCACCCCTGCCATGGCAGGGACACCTTCCACTGTCCCAGGCTGCTCCAAGCCCCAATGTCCAGCCTGGCCTTGGGCACTGCCAGGGATCCAGGGGCAGCCCCAGCTGCTCTGGGCACCCTGTGCCAGGGCCTGCCCACCCTCCCAGGGAGGAATTTAAGTGCCTGTGTGCCTGCAGATGGAAATCCTCTGATTGCTCCCACTGAGTTTGAGGTGTTGGGCATCGTAGAGATCACCTCTGGTTTTCCTCTCCTGGCCAGCCTGACCAAGTGCCACAGATCTTTCAGAAACCTGCAAATGCCTGCTGACACCTACAGATTGTTATTTTATTGTTACAAAGTCTGGAAATGCAGGAAGCTGGGTGGCCATCTGATTTAATCAGACAAATAATTTCTTGATAAACCTGTGCTTAAGCCATATGGAGTGGGATGAGAATGGGAAATTTGTTTCCGAGTCCAGACGTGTAATGACTGCAGCGGCTTCCTCGTGGTGCTTGGCAGATTAGGGCTAATCTCCTAAATTCCCTCTCCCCTCCATCCTGGCACCAAGACCTGACACAAGTTGAAAGCGAAATCCTCAACTGCAGCACTCGCTAATGAGCTGCTAATGATGAAGATGTTGCTGGTGCTCAAACAATTAATGACTTGTAGCCCCAGCCCGGGCATCTCATCACATTGGGCAGAGCCGTCCCAGCCACGCTTTGCTCCCAGCTCTGGGATTCCTGGGATGCCAGATTCAGGCAGTTAACCACAAAAATTTCAGGTTTAACTGCAGGTCTGTTTAAGGTAGATTTAAATGGAGTGATTTAGAAGGCAAATGAAAGACTCGAGTTATGTAAAAAAATTCAAGCTGCTGCCTGCTCTAAGTGCAAAGCAGAGCAGTGTTGTGAGCCTGGTGTGCTGTGGGACGATGGGTTACACCTTGGAGGAGGGCTAGAAACCTTTCCTGGTGGGTTTTCTCCAGGTAAGAGGGTCTGAAGGGGGATGGGAGCATTCCCCATGGCTGCAGGTACTGTGCACTCCCGAAAGAGCTGTCTGGGGACTGCTCGCAGCTCACCTGGCAATGCACTTTCCTCTTCAGCCAGAGGCAGGGCTGCACCGGGGCTGTCCCTGCTCCAGCACGTGAGGCTCAGCCTCGTGCACTTTCACCGGTGTAGGGTCCAGCAGTTTCCAGTTTGGGGGATGGAGTTCATCCTGTTATTAAGTTCTTAAGATTTCATTAGCATAATTGGTGTCGATGTTGACTCATCGAGCCTTCTCCGACACATGAGACCGGGGTTGTTTCGTTAAGCTGAGGTTTTTCTGTTAAGGCAGGAGCAGGGAACACGGTGTGTAGCTGTGGTGGGCTGCCAGGTTCCTTCAGTGCAGCCCCAGCAGAGCAGACTCGGTGTACAGCTACAGGCAGGCAGCAGGCATCAAACAGCCTAAACCAGCCCAAATCCTCGGCTCTTTGAAGCAGCAGTGGAGAAGAGAGGAACGATTAGATCAGAGGCCTTAAACGTAATGGGTTCCTGGAGGCCTCAGGATGTCCTGATGAGGTATTAGAGGAAGTAATTCAGGAAGAAAGGGACAAATAACCACCTCCGGAGCGGGGCTGACCCGGCATGCGGCAGCGGGGAGAGCACACGGAAACACAAAGTGCTGCCCTGTGTTTGGGAAGCATTGGGGTTTTTCTCCTTGCCAGGGGTAAATGAGGAATCATTTTCTGTCTTCCTGGATTTTTATGGTTTTTGGGTCGTGTAATGAGTCAGCTCTAATGGAGAAGTCTCGTGGAATTAAACAAGAGATGAAATCAATATGGTTCCATAGAAATATAATTGGGTTTTGTAGAGATTGCTCTTAAAAACCTATAAGGTGTAAAAGAAAATACGGCCTTATTGTAGTTTCTGAGCCATCATGTAACTGGGGTGTAACTATCCATTAAATTCTGCAGGATGGATCAAAAAATCCATAAGGAGGTTTTAATTCTCCATTAAATCCTATGGAAGAGCTGGAACAGAACCATATTAATTTTCCCTGAGACAATGCTTCTTCCCTCCATTAGGCTGCAATAAGCTCAGGAACAGCTCCATAGGCAGCAGGTGTAATCACACGTGCCTGTTGTTATGGAAGTTTTCCAAAGTCCCAATGGCTAAATAATGCTTTATTAAAATGAAATTGTTACACTTAACTAATGTTTTCCTTCCCCCTCCCCTTTTTGTATCTTTATTAAATAGGATTTGGCTTCGTAACTTTTGAAAATGAAGACGTGGTGGAAAAAGTCTGTGAAATTCATTTCCACGAAATCAATAATAAGATGGTGAGTGTTGGTGCTCCGCGGCGCAGCGCTGGCAGCGAGCTCTGAGCCCGTGTCTCCGACGTGTGCCGTGCCCAGGGGTGTGGGACAGCCCTCTGGGAGGGTGCTAGGCTGGAGGGGACGGGTGCTGAGCCTGGACCACGGCCGGCCCGGTCCCTGCTCTGTCCCCCGCGGCCACAGGCTCAGGCAGCTGCCCCAGAGCAGCTTTTGGTGTGTGAAGCCAAAGGGCTTGAGCAGGGGGTGAGTTCAGCTTCCTGAGCAGCCCTGGGGAAGCCATTCTCCTCCTCCTCCTGCCCTGCTTCCAGTCAGAGCTGTGACATTTGGGGTTTGGGAGGGCAGTGCCCTGGGGTGGCCCTTACACCCCCCGTGCTCCCAGAAACGCTGCTGTGGCCCAGCTGCTGCTCTGATCCTGCTCTGCCCTGGCTGCTGCCTGCTGGCCCCTGCCCCTGTGGCTCTCTGCCACGGAGCCACAATCGCTCCCACCCAGGCCCAGCCCAGGAGCCAAACCCGGGTGAAGTTCCTCCTCAATGACAGGCAGGTCCCAGGTTGTGGGTTGCCCTGAGCCAGATGAAAAGGGGCATTTGTATTTCAATTGCTGCAGTAACTTTGATATTTTCAGCTAAAATATTCTTTTTCCCTTTGTCAAAACATCCTTTGCTTCTCAAATGTGTATTCAGATATGCATTGTATATTGGTCTGATACGTGTTCACAGACTTTAAATTCAATAATAGAGCTTTTAGTGTGGATAAGATCAAAGCAATCTCCTTGGCATATGCTGGAGGCCTGATTCAATATTTGACTTGCTAATTTTTCCCAGGGCACTGAAATAATATTCCTCATATTGTTCCTCCCTGCAATATGCATCTGAAATAAAAGTGGGGGTCCCCTTGGCCAAATGCAGGGTGGGGTGGCGGGGCAGGCTGGGGCAGTGCTCCTGGTCCTGTGGGAAGTCTCTTGCTCCACTTCAGACGAATGCTGTGGACTTTGTCTCTGTCCTGTCCCGTGTTCCCCCAGCCCCTCCTGCACTGGGGTCTCCTGCCTGTCCCCACAGTGCCTCACCTGAGTGCCTGTGGGGTGGGGGAGGCTCATTCCCTTTATGTAGTTACTAAATGCTGTAAAACAAAAGTCTGCCTTGAAACAAAAGAACAGAACAAGCCCCAGCCACCCCCACACGACAGACCCAGTGACAAATTAGAAGTGCTTGGGATGTAAATTTAGGGATTGGCAGGTGGGAGGGAAGAGCTCCCCTCCAGGATTTTCCTATCCACAGCAGGAGGGCACACTCTGTAGGTTTAGTTATTCCCCACACCAGGCTTTTCTCTGGAGCAGGGCTCAGGATTGCCCTGGGGGAGCTGGATGGAGCAGCAGGTGCTGGTGTGCCCCAGGCAGGGCACCCCCTGGGAGGGGAGGAGTGGGGAAGAGCTGGTGGGAGGATTCCTTCCCAGGTGAAAGGCTGCACAGGAATGTGAGAGGGAGTGTGGAGGATGGGACAGGGTGAAAGCACTCAAGGAACATCACAAAGAGCAAGAGAAACAGTTTTGGGTGTTGGTGTTTGTTGTTGGGTAATTAAAATATCCCCTTCCCACTCCTGTGCCCGCTCAGTGCCCCCCTCCAGGTGCCACCATCTCTGCGTGTTCTCTTCTCGTCACTCCTTCAGCACTGATTTTGAAAGCAGCCCACGAGCGAGGGGATGAGACATGATCCTGTCTTGGGACTGAGTCATCGCCTCGCTGATGTGTCTGCAGCTGAATCCCAGCCCCTGCGGGGGCCAGGGAGCCGTGTGTGCGTGTGACGGGGAGCTGGGAGTGACACACGGCTGGCTGGGGTGGCACACGGCTGGCTGGGGGCAGTGTTGGGATCATGTCATGCTTGGATCGTGTCCCCCTCTGTCCCTGAGCCGTGGAGGGGACGGGCTCTCGCAGCCCCAGCCCAGGGCGATGGGGTTTGCAGCGGTTCAGTGAGCTGTGACTGGGACGCCCTGTCCTCATCCCCATCCCTGCCCACTTCCCTGTCCCCGTCCCAGGTTGCTCAGCTGGGACATCCACAGCTCCGTGGGCTCGGGCTCACCCTGAGCTCGCTCCTCGTCTCCTGAACGCCGTCATTTCCCCGAGCGCGGGGCAGGCAAAGGGCAGCGGGGTGGCTGCTCCCCAGCCTGTTTCCAGCTCCAGTCTCCCTGGCAGGCTATTTTTAGCTCATCCATTCTGCTTCTGTTGCCATCCGTAAAGCTTAGAATGTCAAATGTAATACTAAACGAGCAGTGGGACAGTGAAAAGAAAATGCCAGCGAGGTATTTAATAAATGGAAGTTGGAATTTACGTGGGAGGCCAGAGATGCTCCAAACGTTCAGGGGGACAATAAACCCAAACGAGCTGTCCTTGGATTATTGTTCCTTTGACAGGAGCAGGCTGCTTTGCAAAGAGACCCCTGTTTTCTAAGGAAAAGTAGAAGTAGCTGGAAAAGAAACATGATGGGAGTAATTACTTTCCCTTAGATCCCACTGTGGCGGAGTCATTCTCATCCTGGGTACAGTGCTGGTGAGGGGGGTGATGAGCTGAGCCTGGAGTCAAGGTCTGATGCCAGGCTCTGGAGCAGCTGACAGAAATGTTGGGCTGTTCTAGAACAGGCTGTGACACTGCAAGCACCTGTGGCTCTTCCTCCTTCTTGGGGTGGGATTTTGCAGGTTTTGTAAGCCTTGGGCACTTCCAGGGATCCAGGGGCAGCCACAGCTTCTCTGGGCAACCTGTGCCAGGGCCTGCTCCAGATCCTTTAAGTTCTAAGCCCCAGTCACTGATCAATAATCTGGTAGATCAACAGAACCAAGACTCAATGCATTTTTTAAAATAAGCTCAAAACCTCTCAGCTGCCGCATGGTGTAGCTCGCTGTAGTGTGAGTGACACGTCCCCAAGGTGATCGGAGCCCACCAGGCTGTGAATCACACGTTGCTGGCACGACAAAGTCTCCTTGTCTTTGGGTGGCTCAGTGGGGGTTTGTGCATTGTGGATATTGCTCATTCTGCTTTCCTCAAAATAGCCCTGGTTTCCCTGGAAAGCTGTTAACCAGGGGTTTGTGAGACATCCCGGGCTGAGAGCTGACAGCCTGTTTTGTTGTGCTGGGTATAAGAGGCTTTTCACTCCCCAGCTCAGCCCTCCTGGGTTCCCGTGGCTGAGACTGCTCCGCTTGACCCAGGAGTACCCCAGTGTAAGGTTAATTCTCCAAACTAGACTAAACAAAAATAGTGAATTTTCGTTTCCCTGCCTTTTTTTTCTTTTTTTTTTAGCCTTAGAGTTAAACCTTTCTTTGTTGGGCTGCTGAAAGTGCAGCACATCCTTGTATGGGGAGGTGGAAAAAATCTGGAAATTATTAAGATGCCCAGAAATGCTGAATTGAAAGTTTCAGTGAGGTCCAGATGTGTGTACAAAGACCCTTATCGGGCAGCTCTCGGGGGCAATTCAGTATGGAGCTGAGCCCTGACTCAAATCCATATACATTTCCTCTTGGAGAAGCCTCCTTGCATGTCCTGATGTCCTGTCACATGTGTGACAACCCTGCCGCCTCCAGGGTTTTCCCCTTGCAGTAACTCTGGCTGTGGAGTGGTTATGGCCATTTCCATCCCGTTCTCCATAAGGACAGGGCTGGATTCTGGCAGAAGAGCAGCCTGGCCCCTTTTCTTTCTGCTTTTGCTGTTGATGAAGAGGCGCCATACAAGCCCCCCGTGGATCCACTGTTGTGGTGCTTCACTCCTGTTCTGGCACTGTCCCAGTTTGCTGATGGGATGGTGCATGGGCAGCCTCCCAGAGCACCTCACAGTCTGACACTGCAGCCTGGGAGTGTGACAGTCCCCTCGGGAGGAGCTGGTGGGGCTGGGGTCAGTCAGTCCCTTTCCCAGCAGAGCAGGGCCATGCTCCCAGTCCCGTATCCCACATGCCATCGCTGCCTTGGGGAGAGAGTCTGTCTGGATAATGGAGAATCTTCTTGCCCTCCATAAGGGGTATATTTGTTTACAGAGGCTTAGGAATTATTTTTCTTCCCTACTGGTGACTTTTTCTTCCCCTTTAATCCCAGTTAAAACCCCTCTGCAGCTCACTGCCATTCCCTTTGTATCCCTGTGTGCTGTGGAAATCAGAAGCGGTGCCAGGCTCACAGAGAGCAGCGGTGGGCTGGGTTGTGGTTGCAAAAGCTAATTACCAGGTTATTGTTTCTAACAGTGCTAATCCAAACTTCATTTCCCTGTTAATTGTCCATCCATCCAGGCTGGATGGGTTTTATCATCCTGACTGTGCAGCGCCGGTGGCCGTGAGGTGTAACCAATGCTGCCATGACACTGGGAGCAGTGGCCCTCCCAAAAGATGTGGTTTTGAAATGAAGTGACATGACACACTCATGGTGCTCCCCCCGTCATTAGACTGGAGGAATCATCTTGGTAAACTCCTGTTAAATGACACTCTGGTTAAAAATCAGAAGAACAAAGTTAGAGGCACAAAGCTCAAACCTGTGGATTCAGCCCTCAGCCCAGCGATGCATCCCCGCAGCCCCTGCAGTGCACTGCCCGTGCAGGGCTGCCCCACTGCACGTCACCCTCTTGCTGTGGAGCCGTAGCAGTGGGCTGGGATAACTCCAGTTAGCTCCAAACCAGCTGACTGGTGCAGCTGTAGCACCAGAGCCAAGGGGAGCACAGGGGCCGTCTGCTGGGGGCGTGAGATGGCAGTGCCCGAGCAAGAAACCATGGAGAAGTGCTGCATTTCTCCTTTTTCCTGGGAGAAAGAGGGTGGCTGGGGATCCCACTGGCAGCAGGGCTGAGCTGCTGTCTCACAGGGCATTGGTGGAATCGCCACGTGGTTCCAGTGGTGTTGAGCAATTTCCAGAGGCAGCAGGGGTAACTGAAAGTGAAAGAATGCAGATCCTTTATTAATAGGGTTTACAGACATTTTCTGCTGGGTAGAAATATTGATTCTTTATTCCTATTTTAAAAGGAGCTTTTTGTAATGATCACTGGGAGTCGTTTTCTGTTATTGATTGCAGCGGAGCCGTGCTGGAGCCCTCCCTCCATTCATCCCGCTCCCACAAGTGCTGGTTTCCCTTTCAGGAACACGGAACTTCTTAAATCAGCACTTCTGTCATCTTTGGGGGGTTGCAGTGGGTGGTTAAAGAGACACACATGTTTGCTTTTTTAAATCTGGTTACGCTATTCTGGAAGTTCACCTTTGAGCGGGAGGAGGTGTGGGGAGGCAGACGCTAAAAATAAACCTCCCCCCCTTAAGTAGATCAGTTCTGCATTTGACATTTACATGGAATTCATTTGCATCTCATTTGTACATGTTTCTGCTCAATAGGTAGAATGTAAGAAAGCACAACCTAAAGAAGTGATGTTTCCACCAGGGACGAGAGGAAGGGCACGTGGATTGCCGTATACCATGGACGCTTTTATGCTAGGGATGGGAATGTTGGGTAAGTGCTGCAGCCACCACTCCAGAGCCTGTGTTGTCTCCCTGATTTCCAAACCCTTAAGCCACAGGGGTGAGCAAATCCCTGCACCTGTGTGGGTGCCAGGCTGAAACTTTAGCAGGGGTGGAGTGAATAAAATAATCCTGTCTGTGGTAAATGATTAACTTCCCCCCCCCCCCACCTGGAATATAAAAAAATTTGCATTTAAATGGATGTTTTAAATAGCCTGTTTTACTCTTACTCGCAAAAATAGAATGATGAAAGATGCAGTGTGTTCATTCTGACTAAAAATGATCTCTCCCCTTTTTTAGAGGAATTGAGTCACACATTATTCCCCTTCTTTTAAAGGTAGCTTTGACAGTTCAGCATAGATAATTGAAAATCTTGCTGGTTCTTAAATGGCATGGATGGAGGAAGCGGGGGGATGCGTAACAGGACAGGTCGCAACAATAATTACAAGTTTCAAGGAGATGGAATGGTGTATTAATCCTGAGTATTGTGTCCAGAAAATACTAATTAAATGGGATAAATGGTATTTAATGGCAAATTCCTATTTGTGCACGAGGTCTGTTTAGTTATAATTGGTTCTCATTTGTTTCTGCCTAGATAGTTCTTTCTAAATAATGTGACAACCCCCTATACTCTGTCCTCGGCCAAAATGCTGTTAATCCATTGCCAGTGTTTTTTTGTAAAACACCATATATTTTAAACTTTCTGCTCCCTTTGTGTCCCTGGGCTTTGCCTCAGTTGTCACCTCCTGTGTCCGTGAAGCATGTGGGAATGGGAGGGCTATCTGGAGGTGTCCCCAGGCAGCCGTGAGCCTTTCCCAGGCCAGTGTCCTCCTTTGGGATGCTTCGACTTTCCTATCCTGGGTTTAGATGATCCCAAAACTGAGCACAAAGCCCAGCCTTGGAATCTGGGTTGCCCTGAGCTCTGCTGAGCAGATTCGGGGGCTGGCTGAGATGCTGGAGGACCCCAGAGCCCCTGGGATGGGTGATAGGTCAGAGGACTCTGTTCTGGCAAGGATCAGGCTGTTACCCTGATGTGTCTGACACCAGGCACTGCTTGATTTGATCAGAAAAACTTCCTGCCATGTTTGCTTTATCTCTGAATTAATAGTACTTCTGTTCGTGTGGCTGGAGCGATCCATTTCTGCGATGTGTAATTGGGTTATTCCAGCTGATCATCTGTTTTGCTGTCCCCACGCTCCGCTGCCACCCTGCCCCACAGTGTTTGGAAATCACTTTTTACGCTTAAAATATTTATCTTGCTGTAGTCAGTCCGTGATTTCGTTACCTGTGTGTTCCCCGGGTGCCCGAGCCAGTGTGCTTGATTTCTGCTGTTTTCTCTTCCCTTTCCACCTGTGCTGCCCGAGGTCGGGGTGGTGGAGGTGGAGTGTGGAGGTCTGTGTGCCACCGTGCAGGCCAGTCCTGCTGGCTGCAGGGGGAGAGAGTCCAGGTCACCCTGGGAAGGCAAGAAAATCCACGGCATCATCATCCTTCACCATGTGGCCTCAGCCTTTTTCCTTGCAGCTGGGCACAAAGTGAATGGAGCTGGATCCACCCCAGTGTCCTGAAGGGAAGGTTCAGGCCCGGGTGCAGCGTGAGTCCGTTCCCACCGGGGCTGTCTCTCTGGAAAAGGATCATCTCAAGCTGTGAGAGAGAAGGAAAGAAGCCCTCAGTGAGTGGAACTGCAGAGAGGAAGAGATGGGGCACCTGTTGGAGCTGTTGGTCCTGCTGCGCTGGGGGGCCAGGTCACCCTGACCAGGGCAGCTCCGACCGACCCCACACTGCTCTCCCTGCATTTCGGATGGGGGGGACTCCCTGAGCTTCAGTGATTGATGCATGTTGAAGGCCAGATGCTTCATTATCCACTCGAGCTGCTTTTTCATCTTCCAAGTTCCTGCTTGCTACAGTGGCACCGTGTTAAATAATTAAGTGCTAAACAAGGAGATTGCAGCACAGGAGAGCAGAGCTGCTGGATGGCCGTCAGAAACCCCCGGTTTCAAAGGCTGCAGGGCCCATCCCTGCAGGAAGAGGGGCATAATTAACCCATCAAATGATCAGACACGGAGTTCCATCGCTGCCGCTGCCGAGCGTTCCATGGTCTCACGAGACTGGGTCAGGTCTACCCTGCTCCTTCTGTTCAGTGCCCAACTGGGCTGAACCAGAGCAACTGGGGCTGCTCTGGAAGGATTTTTGTACCTGTTTCCAGAGGCCCTTGCTCAAGGTCACCTTCTCCAGCTGCTGTTCATGGGCAGAGGAGGGAATCGGAGGAACGAACGCACGAGACAACCCAAAGGAAGGAGCGGGGAGCGACTCCCTCCAAAGCTATTAAGGAAGTTGGTCTTTTTCATTAATCACAGCCTCCCCAAGGAGCCTGCAGCAGCCGGGGTCTAAAGGTGCGCAGGCAGCCGCTTCTGTGATGATTTGGTTGATTGGAGCAAAATTAAAGTGTTCTTCTGAAAGGAATTTTTGACTCGGAGAGTCAAGAAAGGCTGAGCCTTCTGCCAGGACGGCTGCTGGGCTGTCTGGGGCTCAGGCTGCTGGTGGGACACACTGGTCTCAGGGAGAGCAGGAGCACTAATGAGCCTCTCTGCGTAAAGAGTGGAACAGATTCGGTTCCACTGATCTCCCTGTCAGCCCAGCCAGCAGGAAGAGCTGCTCCCGAGCCCCGTGGATGCTCATGAACAGGCTCTGTGTGCCCCCTTGCACGTGTCTGTGGCTGAGTGGGAGCAGTTTGGTGACCAAGAAACTCGCCCTGTGCCTGGAGCCTCACGCTGGCTCCTGGCCTTGGTGTGCAGGTCGGGAGCCCTGTCACCCAAGGGCGTCTGGGTGTCCCAGCATCATCCCACAGCTTTTTGCCCTCTGTGCCTGAAAACTTGAAGAGAGGAAAGAAAAGAGCAACAGAGGAGCAACTTTAGGAGATGATCTTCCCTCCCATCTGAAGTTGCTCTCTGTGTCTGGGACTGCAGCCACAGCAGTGACACCTGGCTCTGGAGGTGACCCTGAGCTGGGCCCCACAGCACCCATTTCTCCTGGTGATGGGCATCTTCCTGGTGTTTAATGTTGAAATTTGGCTCCTTATAGCTTGCAAACCTGTCCAGAGGTGGGAGCACTCAGCCCCCAGGCTTACACCCCCAGAGTGCGGGAGCGATGTGTGGTGGAACACGGATTTCGGAAGGTCTCTGGCAGGGCTCTGTGTTCCTGCACACGCTCAGTCTAGGTGGGCTGAGCTCATGCATAAAAGCAGCTTGTGCCCTTCAAAGAAAGTCATTCCTTTTTCCACCAGACACTGTTCAATGGAGTAGCAGCTGCAACTCAGAGCAGCACTTGGAGACGACAACTTCCTTGCGTTTTCTGGAGCATTTGAACTAATTTTGCAGAGGTTTCCTGTCCCCTATGTGCTCAGTGTTCCCACATACTGACCATGAATTTTGTCCACCCCATCACCAAATTTTAAAATGAAAAGACATTTCCGTAGCCTGGACAGGAGCTGGGTGGAAGCAGTGGTGTGAAAGGGGTTTAGTTGCTGGTTTGAGTTCTGCTTCCATGGACAGGAGAGTCTTGCTTTAAAGGAGGTGATGCAGTCAAAACTTGGATTTTTGGTTTAGCAACACAGGATAATCCAAGGGATCGATCATTGCTAGGACTACCAAGGCAAACTAGCTGCTGGTGCCCAGTGCAGGATGAGGATGGCACCTAATGGGAGTGTTGGGTGGGTCAGCACGGCCATCATTTGGCCTGATGAAGGATCCACGTGGGTGCAGCGTTAAACACCATTGATATTCAGCCAGGCAATGTCCCCACGAGGATCAGGCTTCGAGTCGTTAGAGCAGAGCTGGGCACTGCAGCAGTAAATGAAGAGGAAAATTGAAGTAATGTTGTATTATAAATTTATGATTTCATCTGCCTGATTTCGAGAGCGCTGAGCGCTGCTGGTGCCGGCAGAGCCCCCGGGCAGCTTGGCTGGTGCCGTGGCCGTCAGGCACAGCCAGGTTTGGCCAGGGACAGGAGGGCTGCAGCAGGGGTGCCCTGGGGTCGGAGGCAGGGCCATTCCAGGGCAGGTAGCAGAAGAGGTGGCATCCAAACCACTGTGGGCAGCTGCCATCCCCCACTGTGCCAATCCAGCTGTGGCCACAGGTATCACACCTGCAGAGCTCAGGTGCTGCCCAGCACGTCAGTCCCTGTGCCCTGACAGTTGTGAGCTGACAGATCTGCTTCAGAGTAGCCTGAATCGGAATAAACTGAATTCTTCCTCTTGGCAAGGAGAGAGGGGTTGCGGTCAGACGCCGCAGAGCGATTTTTCAGTGGTGTTAATGGCGCTACTTACTTAGCAAACAATCCATTTATCAATAGTGTTGTTAAAAAAAAAGGGAAAGGAAAAAAGGTTTGTAAAGCTTAACTCTGAAAGATCTGATTTAATGACAGAGGTGATTAATTTCTAAGGGAATCCAGCTGTTGAGCTGTGGAAGGAGGGCTGAAGCAGTGTGTACATATCGCTGAGCGCCTCGTGCTGTCCGGGCGTCGCAGGGCTGCCTTCGCCTGCCGCTGCTTAATCCCATAATCAGAATTCATCCAAGCATTTTTATCTTCCAGTTTTAGATTATGATTAATAGTACGCTGTATGTATATATAAATCTGATCGGAAATGGAGGGACTTGCTGCAGCAGGAAAAGAGCCGGTGATGGATGAGTGTATTAAAGGATAAATAAAAGCAGAGATAGGAGCCCCCCAGAAGAGCCATTCGGCTGCTGAGCGTGTTCTCGGGCTCCAGCCCAGCTGCTGCCAAGATTCCCACTGACTTCAGACAGCGGGAGAAAACTTTTCCGGATGGTTTCTTGGTGTGGAGAGGCCTGGGCTGACGCTGAGGCTCAGCGGGGACATTCTGCAGCATTTAGTGCGCTGGAATTGCACGGGGTGGTGCCTGTTTTTAGGAAACTGAGCGAGGAAAGGTTGAGAATCAACGTGAGGTTAGAATTTTAGGAAACCCCTTGAGTGTACAGGACACCTCGGGACGTTGGCCATGTGGGTCAGAGCAAATAGCCACTGTGGGACCGGGGAGAATGGCAGTGCTCTGTAAGGGTGGGGAGGTTAGAACAGGGGGTGTCA
Source organism: Dicrurus megarhynchus (assembly GCA_013399195.1). Classification (NCBI taxonomy): domain Eukaryota; kingdom Metazoa; phylum Chordata; class Aves; order Passeriformes; family Dicruridae; genus Dicrurus; species Dicrurus megarhynchus. The sequence goes on from VXAD01009452.1 coordinate 1,071,297, forward strand.
CAGTGTGTGACCCCATGGCTGCTGCCAGCCCACACACGGCCAGGGACCAGTGGGACATCCAGCACATGCAGACAGGAGAGTGAAGCCCCCTGCCCAGCCTGGCTGGTCCTGGCACACAGGCACTGTGTGACGCAGGGAGACTGCACCCGAGGCCGGTACCAGTGCCCATCAGCACCCTCCCTCCAGCCCCTGCTCCCTCACATTCCAGCTGCTCCTTCCAGCCAGCAGAGTTGCCACTTTGTGCCTTCACCGAGGTGTTTTTATTCACGGAATGCACTCAAGGGGGTTTTTCTCCTCGTAACCCTCCCAAAGCAGCCTGAGGTTGGCTGTGCCGCTGCTCTGCCTCAGAAAGGGCCTTCGGAAGCACCTCACACAGCTTCCCTTTACTTTCCTGAAAAATTAAAAGCTCTTTGACTCCCTGGCTGTCGCTGCTGCTGCCTCCAACTCTTTGATGTGTTAACTGTTGTCCTTCACACTCCCGGGATAAAGAATTACTACTACCTTAATCTCCAACTGTCAATAGCTCTGAAGCAAAGTACATTCATTGTAAGCTCTCCAAATGTCAGAGCAAACCCGTGTTATGTGTTTAGCCTTAGCATTTGGCATTTACTCTTCCAGCTAACAAGTATGCACAGTCCTTGGGCTCCAGACACCAAAGTGCATGTTAATTACCAGAGTGACAGGGCTCCTGCTCGGAGCTGGGCCAGCGCCGGCAGCTCGAGATGTTTCTATCCAGGATAATGATGAAACCTCTCTGCAGTTTGGCATGAGCAGAATAAATCTGATTTTTTAATTCCTTCCGTAAAATTAGGTCTCACCCATCCTCCCTGTCATTGTGCATTGTATTAAAAAACAAAAACAAAAAAAACCTTCAAAAAAACCTTTCATTAATCCTCAAACTTCTTTCTCTTTTTTTTTTTTTTACATTTCTGTGATCAAGGTTACCCGAATTTTGTTGCAACATATGGCCGAGGATATCCTGGATTTGCCCCAAGTTACAGTTATCAGTTCCCAGGTACGTACATTTCATTTGCAGATTTGCTTTATTTCCCCTCTTTCCTTCTTTTTTTTTTGGTTTTTTTGTTTTGTTTTGTTTCGTTTTTTTCCTTTTTTTTAAGTCCGTAGCTGCAAGCTGAGACAGGCAAGTCTGCAGGGAGCATCTCACACAACAGCAATTTTTTTTTTTTTTTTTTACTACTTTAAAATAGACATTTATAGCAACATACTTTCAATACATTTTTCCTAATGTATAAATTGGTACTGGTTATTTGAAAACAAACTTCTTAAATTAAAACATAAAAGCAAGAGAGATCACTGAAGAGCTGTTACCCTCCCTTTGATGGGTTTTTCCTTCCGTAGATATTGTAGAGCTACACACAGACACGCACACGCACACAGGGACCCGCACGCCCCTTCCCGTGCTGGCCTGTGGTAAGTGAGCGTTCACTTCTGGAGTGCAAAGTCCGACCTTGCTGTGTTCGTGCGGGGCCGGGGGCTCCTCCCCAGGAGCGTTCCCAGCCCTCTGGGGATGCTGTGCTTCGGCGTCGCTTCGGTTCCCCTGCCCTCGGCGGAGCTGCCGGCTCTGGGGGGCTCGGCGGGGTCGGGGGTGAGCAGATCACAGAACCACAGAATAGAATGGTTTGGGCTGGGAGGGACCTTCAAAGGTCCAACTCCCTGCAGTGAGCAGGGACGCCTTCCACTAGAGCAGGTTGCTCAGAGCCCCGTCCAGCGTGGCCTTGAACACTTCCAGGGATGGGGCATCCAACAAAGCCCATCCGAAGCCTTTGCCCTTTCCAGCTCGTTCCGCAGTGGGACTGGCCCCACACAGACAGGGAGTTTCCTTTCACCCCGGGTTTTTCCCAAGCAGCACTGCTGTGTTTGTGGCTGAAGCCCCACCTGGCCACCATGGTTAGGAGACTCCTGAATTCCTGAGCACCCTCGTCACAAGGGTCACGCACTCCTCGGGGCTCGCAGCGTTGGGGAGGGAGCTTGGGGTAGCAGGGACACCCAGTGACCCCCCTGCAGTGAGCAGGGAGGGGCAGGAGGAAACCAGCACCTCACAGGAAGGTTCTCTCAGATGGGTGAGGATGTGAACAGATGCTTAGCTCCACCTGCAGCGCACCGGGGCAAATGTGGAGCCTTGTGTTCCGTCCTAGGTCATTAGGATGAGACCCTGCTTTGGAAAAATACAGGTTGTTGTCACCTCTAGGATGCACAGTGTCCTTGTGGTGGGGTTATTGTGCAGCTGGTTTTTGCAGGACTGATAACACCGAGGGGAGCAGCACTGTGAGGGTTTGTACATTTGAATTCACAAATGCCAGGGCTCTACCGAAAGCTGGGCCACCTCTTCCCACCAGTGCTACATCTTCCCACCTGGGCCAGGCCAGGTCTGAAACAACTGAGGCATCAGGCAGACAGCAGAGCTGCCAGGGTGACATGGTGCTGGTGGGGACAAGGCAGCTGCCCCCAGGTCCAGGTGGCACCACCTCTGGTTCTGCTGGAACCAGTGGGAGAGTCTGGTCTGGCAGGATTGAGGCCAGGAGTTGGAGGTGAGGAGGAGGCTTCAGCAAGTGTTTGTGTGTTCTCTCACACTGTGACTCCTCACGATTCCATGTGCCAGCTGATTCGTATGAAGGCACTGAAGGAGAGACACCTTTGATAGGTTTAATGATGGAAATCGGCAGAGCTTAGATGAGTTTAATTATAAACACGTCTAAAGCGAATGTGTCTGCTCGCTGACAGCAAAGGCACCCTTTGACTCGACCCCTCCTTAGATGTATTTTTATTAAGGGCCTGTTTTTATCAAAGCAGGACTTCAGTTACTGCCTGGTTATTTTCAGTCTCCTGCAGAGATTGAATATGGAAAAAGAATCCGTGTGGATTATCCCCACCAGAAAGCTGTGGGCCATGGTGGGAAGCACCAGGAGATGCTCAGGGCCCTGTCTCACCTTGCTGAGTTCCCCTGCCCCAAAGCTCTGCCCCTGCTCCCCTTCTGCTTGGATCAGTTATTCCTTAGCAGCAATCAGAACCTTTCCAGAGTTGTTGGGAGTTTCCCAGGTGGTTTGGAGCTCTGATCTCCAGAATCACAACCCGTCGGAGCGTGGGGGATGCGGGAGCGTCCTGGCCGGAGGCGCGGTGCGAGGAATGGTCCAGCAGCAGGATGGGGTGGGGTGCCCCCCTCGCTGGAGCAGGCGTTTGGGGCAGGGAGCCCAGTGCCACGGAGCACAGCTCAGTGCCAGGGAGGCTTTGCAGGAGCAGGGCAGGAGTCAAGGACAGGGATGTGCCAACCCTTCCTTTCGTGCGTTTTGGCACTTGCGGAAGTTCGGTCGGGCCTGTAGTAGGGCTTGGAGTGTGAGACAGGCACGTGCAAACTGATGGAAGGGAATCTGAAACGTGCTTTTTTAGTAAGTTGTCAGGTTTAAAATCTCAGCGTCGCGATTTGGAGGGAGAAGTACTCGGCTGTTTCTGCAGGAGCATCCCGGGTCCGAGAGCTCCCTGTGCGTCCCTCCCCGAACGCGCTGGCGGTGCAGGCTCAGTGCAGGCACACAGAGGATGTTCAGTCACAGCTGGGCTGCTCTCGGGGGCTCTGGCAGCGTTTGCCACAGCGCAGCCGTGCCCTGCTGCCCGTGCTCCGCCCGCCGGCGGGGAGGGGTGGCCGGGCTGGGGTCACCCCACAGGGCTGTCACAGGCACTGTCCCTGTGCAGGTTGTGCTGCCCAGTTACTGTTTCAGTAAATTAAAGCCAGAAAAAGGAATTCCCTTCTGACTGAACTGTCCTGACGGTATTTCCTGTTGTCCAAGTGAAACGAGGTACAAGTGCCACGACCCACCCGTTTGCATTCCCATCCCCACGTCCGTGTCAGAGCTGGGGCAGGGTCCCCTCACGGGCTGTCCCATGGCCTGTCCCGCATCCTCTCCCACATCTCCACCGTTTCCTATGGCATGGGACAGCCTCTGGCTCCAGGGGCAAGACACGCAACCCTTTGGCAACTGCTCTGTCTCCTCCCATCCCGTGATTCCTCCCAGCCCTTCCTCATGCAGTACATTGCCTCTTTTTTTTTTATTTTAATTGCAATCACTCCCTTTCTGTGTCTCTTCTTTTTTTTTTTTTTTTTATTTCTGGGACTTATCTTTTCAGTTTAATCTATTAATTTCTGTTCTTATTTCACTTTGCAGACTATTTGCCGATTTCACAAGACATAATTTTTATCAACTAGTTCTTAAAGATGCATAACAAATTAATCGGGGTTTACTACAGTGCTAATGAGAGAGAGACAGAGAAAGCCTGGGTGGTCCATGTTTAATATCAATGTCCACTGAAAAATTGCTGCTCTTACTGGCTGGTTTGATTGACTGGACTTTTTATTTTATTTTTATTTTTTTAAAGGCTCCATATCCTCACTGCTTTGAGTTTGCTTTTTAATTTTTTTTTTTTCTTTTTTTTTCCTCTGCTTTGTTATGAGTTTTTAATGCCCACTTGGAATGTAACTCACAAGGATGGGGTCGGGGCGTTCCGAAGGCATGACTTCTCACAAACTTTTTAGAAATCATTTTATCGACGAAGAAGGCTGATTGGGTTGATTTGGTCTCACAGACAGCCCCAAAGAGAGTGATTGGCGCTTTTTAACGTGGTGACGTCCAGCAGTAGCACAAATCCCACCCGGGGGGAGCGAGACGGGCGTCTCCTGTCCCTGGGAGCCTTGGCAGCGCAGGGCTGGGTCCCCCCACTCGTGTGACCCCGTGGTGTCCAGGCCCACGCGTGTCCCCTTCCCTTCCCTCTGGCCCGGGGGCTCTCTGGGAGCTGCCACCGTCACACGAGGGCCATGGCGAGATGCCACCAAGAGAGGGGCTCAGGCAGCTGCTGCCCCCCCCCAGCAATTCCTGCCCTGCTCCCAGAGCCAGTGGGGCTGGGAGCAGCCTGGGATAGTGGAAGGTGTCCCTGCCCATGGCAGGGGTGGGACTGGATGGGCTTTAAGGTCCCTTCCAACCCAAACCGTTCTGAGTTTCTCTGATTCTTTGATCCCAACTCTGACCAGCGATGGTCCCGCACATTCCCTGCAGCTGCTTCTCCTTCCAAACTTTGCTTGCAAATCATGGGCAAATTTCCTAAATTCTGGCCAAGCTTTCCCTGCTTAAGCTGCATTGCGCCTCTTCATCTCCACCCAAATCGCAGGAGAGCTGCAAACCTCCATCCATTGGCTTTAACAAGACCAGATTCTGGACTTCCGGGTAGAAAACACACATTCTGTTTAAATTCTGCTGTTCTTGAAGTGTTCCTACCCACTTGATGATAAGTTTGTGAGAAGTACGTTGCATGCTTACAGTAGAACTGTAATGCATTTTAATGTTTGTTAATCCACTTGTTTAAAATGTCGGTGTCAAAGGCTCTACAATCCACGGCTGTGCTGTTCATTTCATTAAAGATGCTTGATGTAATACTTGGGTAGTTTTCTTTTGACTTTTCTGCAGGCAATAGCTTTTTTTAATCTGTATGGCTTCTTATTATTTTGTTTGGGTTTTTTTGCTATGAATTGCTTTGCTTTTGTGAACTTGTCTTAGTGTGCATGATTTGCAAACATTTCGGCTATTGTGAATTTTCTCATTTTTTGTAAATAGTCCATCTGTGCTTTTCTTTTTTTTTTTCTTTTTTTTCTTTTTTTTTTTCTTTTTTATAAAAGCATGCNTTTTTCTTTTTTTTTTTCTTTTTTATGACTTTTTTCCTGTAAGTAACTGAGGTAGAAAATAATAATAAATTGTTTACAACGGATCTGCTGTGTTGCTGCTCTCTTAGCTTGCAGTTTTAATATTTTGGTTTGGATGCCCCAAATAACCAGTACCAATGACAGTTGAATAAAAGAATAAAACAACCATCACTCAGAGCGTGTGACCCGCTGTTTGAAGAACCTGCAGAGGAACAGTTACATACGAGGTGTGTTTACAGCAAAAATTACACCCAAAAAAAGACAAAATGCACTCGTAACTGGGGGGAGAGGAAATTGCAGCATCCCCACTGGTCCTCCAGCACTGTGGTGGGATGTTCCTGCACTGTCTTTATCCCAGTTATATTTTCTCCCATCATCACCTGAGTGTTTGGGGATTGTCGAACTTTCATAGAAGCCTCCAGGTCAGAAATTTAAATTATTTATTTTAATTAAGGGTTTGTTTGCTTGTATGTTTGTTAAAGCTTATTAAAACCTTTGTATATGGTGAGAGGTGAGAAAAACAAATATTTTCACAAACTTTGCAGAGCTCAAGGAAATATATTTGCTTATTAATACTGGTGCTGCAAATACTGGTACTGAGCTCAGCCGTGGGTCATGCTCCTGCAGTGCCTGGGGCAGTGGAAGTGCAACACAAGATGGTTCAAAGCCTCAAACTGATGGGGTTTGTTTGTTACTATGAGAGCATTTAAACCAACCTTCTGTTGAGCTTAATGCATTTTCTTTCCTGATGCCAATCCCAGTGTTCACTCATCGGTGCTGGGCAGGGAGGTATCCTGTGTAAAGTTGTGTGTGGTGCTCGCCTAGGAGGTAATAACTAGAAAATAGGTGTTTTTCCAGGTGAGGAAAAGGAACTGGTACCACAGACAAGGGGTATTATTATGTCATGCTTAAGGCTTCTTTGTCGTAGTGTCTTGACAGGAGGAGAGGGAAGGAGGTTCCTCTGTCTGGGGTTTAGGACACCCCAATGCAAATTCTGTTGCACAGGTCCCCCCCTGGTTAATAACCTCGAAGGGGAGTGCAGTGGGGATGGGAGGAAAAGGGCATCCCAAAAAGCCAGCCATTCCCTCTGTCCCACGTGCAGTGGTGTGAAACACCCAGCCTGGGCCGTGTGGTGCTTCATCCACCCCAAGCCACATTCCCCTGCACTCGAGCACCCAACTTCCTACTCTGATGGGGTAAAGTGATTTTAAAGTGCTGCCTACACGTGGCTTCTGTACCCACAGGGAGAGATGAAGTCTGTATTACTAGGGGTCAGCTCTGTAAAACACTCTTCAAGCACTGTTACACAAGTGTAGGGCTTGTAGAACATTTACTAATGGGAGCAAAGTTTGTCTGGTCGTGATACTGGAATGATCTAACGTAACACTCAGAAAAGGAGAACCCGGTGGCAGCTGCAAAATAGGAGGAGGAAATGTGAAACCTATTTTAAATTGTTCAGTTAGTTAAGCCTTGTAACAGCAAGAGGTGTGGAACGAAGCTGGAGATGTTTCTGACTCCTTTGTTTTACCCTCTCTTAACTGCCTAAATCTGCTCTGCTCTCCCCTGCGCTGCATGCCTTGTTTTCACCTAAACACATCACTGCATCTGCATGGCATCACTGGTTTACAGAGTGCATTTGGAATCTGTTGGAACCACCTGAGTTACCCCTTCCCACCTCTCTGTTTCAGCCTCTGTTCCTGAAAACAGGCTATAGACTGGACCTGGTTTAAAATTAAGGGTTTGGGTGTTCCCTTGCTGTGGAGGGACTGTTCCCATTGCAGGTGCATCCCTGGAGGGAGGAGCAGCTGGAACTGCAGACAGCAAACTGAGAAATTAATATAGCAGAGCCCATAAATCTCCAGCCAGAAGGTTCTCCTTCAAGTTCTGCTTAGATGATTGTGTTTTGATGCAGGAAAAAATGGTCTTGAGCTGTTCTGAGTCCAAGCAGAACTGAAGCACCTTTGCCTCTTAGACGCAGTTTTCCTGAGAAAAGCTGCAGTTTTTTGATGTTGCAGAGGATTGTGTAAAAGGCCTTTCTCACCTTCTATTTCCCCCTACCCCTTAAAGTAATCCTATTATTAGATTTAATGTGAGATTTTCTGGAGAGAAGCTGTTGATCTGTGTTGATGGTCCATCTGCCAGCACTGTCAATAGCAGCAGAGTGTGGCCAGTGAAAATGGAGCCTGTCCCCCTTTTCCTGCCCTGCCCCCTCAGTGTGAGTGAGGCTGCTCTGGAGGTTTCCCTGAATACCATGTCTGGCTGAGGCCCAAAACTGCCCAGGTCCTTCATTAGATTTTTCTCCACTTATAATTTGAATAACTGAGAAATAAGAACATCTTGAACGTTGGACTTGAACACTGATCGTCCTGTTCTCGGCTGCTCACTGATCTGTGCCTGCACTTGAGGTTCATTGCCCTGAAAATGAGTGATCCTGAAGGGGCAGAGAGGAGAGAAAAGGGAAAAACCTCCAAACCTGCTGGTGTCTGTAGAGCTCTTTGTGTTTTGGGGTGATGCTGCAGCTCCAGAGCGATGGTTTCAGCTGCAAACAGGCCACAGCTGCAGTGACCGGGAGGGTTAATGAGAGCAATTACTCACAAGAGTAAAGAGGCGTAACACAAACACTGGTGTGTGGAGGAGAACATGGATAACTCAGCAGAAGGAGGAACGTGGTCTGGTAATGCACATCCTGCTGTAAGGAATTCTCCGTGTCCGAGCCAGCCGGAGCACGACGGCTCCCCGGCGTTCCTGCCTTGTGCCTCAGTAGAGACAATTTTTGACTAAAGCTGTTAAAAATTGGAGCTGAGGTTGCAAAGAACTTGACAAGATTGGTCTCCTTACAGCACAGAAACATTCAAATGTGAATGTTTCAGTAGTAGGGTTTCCAGCTGGCCGTTGAGGAGCTTCCACATCCGGGTGCAGTGATTGTAGTTGCTGCAGCAATGCCTTGAAGATTTCTGGGCTCAGCATCCCAATCCTCCCCTCTGACCTCTTTCATAATATGGGTTATGGAATGCCCAGTGAGGCACGGGGAAGGGCCCTGTCTGCCAGTGATGGCTGTGCTGGTTGAGCTGCGCGTGAGTGGTGAAGAGTTCCCCACCCTCTGATAACCTTGTCCTATGATTTACTGCCTTGTCTTTTGTGAAGTTGCCTCTTTGTGTTGAATTTTGCCAGCTTCAGCCTCCAGACACGAGTTCTTTTTATGCCTTTGTTCATCATCAAGGACCTGTCTTTAAATAATGCTTACCCAGATAGTTTAGATCATTCATAAAAATTGAGACAAGCAGCTTAACCAAATAGCTCATTTTCTTTACCATCGGAGCAGCAGAAATGAGGCTTGAAGCAAATCAGTGCCACGTTGCTGAACTCCAAATAGGTGCCTTAATGTGGTTCCATCTAACCTGCCCTTGTTCATCCAGCAGCAGGTGACTGAAATGCAGGAATTCAGAGCTGCTGTGCTGTGAGGCAGCGTGGGGCCAGTGAGCTCCTGGGTATTCCTGCCCCTGCGGCCATCATTTCCTTTATACTTAACTTGTTGATTTAAAATCTGTGGTAAATGTTTGGCTTTAGCCTTTAAAATTAGTTGTAGCAAGTCCAGAGGCCACCAAGATGATGAGAGGGATGGAGCACCTCTCCTACAAGGAAAGGTTGAGAGAACTGGAATTATTCATCCTGGAGAAGAGAAGGCTTCAGGGGAGCCTACAGGAAAGATAGAGGGAGACTGTTCACAAGAGCGTGGAGAGACAGGACAAGGAGGAATGGCTTCAAAGTGCCACAGGGCAGAGTTAGATGGGATATTGGGAAGAAATTGTTCCCTGTGAGGGTGGTAAGGCTCTGGCACAGGTTGCCCAGGGAAGCTGTGGCTGCCCCATCCCTGGAAGTGTCCAAGACCAGGCTGGACAGGGCTTGGAGCAGCCTGGGATAGTGGGAGGTGTCCCTGCCCACGGCAGGGGGTGGAATGAGATGGTTTTTAAGGTCCCTTCAACCCAAACCATTCTGTGATTCTGATTCTATGAAACGCTTTTATGGAAGCAATCAATTTGTGTTAAACAGAATCACTTGCTGTTAGGAAATGATGTGGTTGAGATTCTCTTTCATCCATTCACTTGATTCTCTCATGATTCTCTGGGTTTCACCAGTTGCTAATTAGGGGTGTTACCAGTTACATGCTGGGCCTGAGTGTTGGATGGTGGGGCTTTCCATAGGGCACATTTGAGAAGTGGAGCCTTGAAGCTGCTCTAGGGTAGGAGCAGGTTTTAAGTAAATAACCTAAATCAGCTGCCAGCTTTTGCTTCTTGGTTTGTGGTTTTTTGAATAAATAGGTTTTTTTAGAACAAACTGTTTGCCTTTGAGACGTTTCCCAGTTTTCAGTATAGTGGAATAACTGCAAAAGGGTTATTGCACTTGAAATGCCACAGAATGATAATTTGGAGACAAACAAGGCTTTGTCTCACTGATGCATAAAGTAATTACTGGGCAGAAATGCACCATTCTCATCCTAAAACCCACGGCCTGAGAGTCCCAACAGCTGAAAAATGGGTCATTTACTGTACATAAAGCGGAAGTGCCAAATTTGAATTAACTATATTTGGGATTTATTGTTTTGTTGGAATTCCACAATGGGAATATTTGCTCATCATAACATCCATTTGCAAACAGACATTGGGGGGCATCCGACACGGGACAGACCGTGCACATGTGGCTGGGCCCTGGATGATGCGGGGGCTGTGGGATGAGGGTCCGTGATACATGGTGGGTTCTGGCTGAAACTCCCTAATTTGCTGAAATGGATTTTAACAAAGTTGATGTAACGCAGTGGAAAAAGACAAAGGGAAGCACTTAAGAGGCTGTTGCAACAGAGGACTCAGAGCAGGCTTGGAGATGCTGAAAGTGTTAATAGAATTGATCAAAACTTAGGAAAGTACTGCCCTGTTTCCCTGGAGCTCTGTCCCGCTGTGCTGGGTCCTGTTCATCAGCTGTGGTGTGGATGGCACTCTCCCACCTCCTCACAGACAAACCAGGGTCACTGGTGGGAAGCACAGCACATTCCAAGCAGGTCTTGTTGCTGCCCCACATTCCTGTGGACTTTGAGGAAGCTTCATGAAGTCTGCAATCAAATCCCGAGGAGTTAATTGCTTCTAAACTGTGGTAATGAGTTGTGAATGATTTGGTAGAATCCCGATCTTTGATGAGTTCTAGGGAACATTTGATTTCTCTGGGTGTATGTTCTTCTCTAAATATTCAGCACTGAGTTGTTCTTTTAAACCTTGGAGTAGTAGCAGGTTTTTTTCTTTCTCGTTCGTGTTTCCTTATAGAAAGGGTGGGGGAGTGTGAGACAGAGAGCCTGGAAGATGAAGGTTTTAAACATAAAGGGATTGTTTTGGGATGGAGCTTTCCCTTGTGTGTGCTCACCATTAAAGACGACATTTTTGCCCGGTAAATTGGACCCACGCCTGCCTGCCTTCAAAAAAAAAACTACCAGGCTCTTCTGCTTCATGGTTTTGAGTCTCTGATACTTTTGAAATGAAGCCTAAAGATCCTCCAAAGAGGATAACACTGCCTAATGGAAAGAATAATGCAAGCGAGAACCCATCTGAAATGACAGCTGTGAGCCTGGCGCAGCTTTTCGGGCTGATCAAAGCTGCTGGGAACGCCGCTTGAAAAGGGGGGATCAGCGCCTCGGCTCCTCTCCCCGCTCAGCCTGCACATGAATTCATATTCCAGCCTCTGCACTTCTTTCCTGGGAGATGAAGTGACCCTCCTGGAAGGCCGGGGTTCAGGTCAGCGCGCTGGGGAGCACCGGGGGTGCAAGAGGTGAAGTGTTGGGGCGTGAAGGAGCTCGGAGCTCGATCCCCTCAGCACAAGGACCCCCAGACACCCTGCACAGACCAGTCTGCTGCTCATGTGTGAACACTCCAAACACCCCGGGAACACAGCACAAGGGGGTTGCTTCTTGCTTGCAGTTTCATGATGGCTTTTATTTAATTCTCCGTGCGTGTTCTATGATTTTGGCTATTTTCAGAAGTCGGGTGGTGATTTGAACATCTTGGCTTCCATTTTCTCATTTTAAATCCCTGTGCTCTTTGCTGAAGTCTGAACATGCAACCTCAGGTGCCCAAGTGCTTTGGCCATTAAAGCAGAGGAAATCCTTTGCATGATATTTTTTGATATAAGAACTAATTTCATGATCTTCGTGCCCTTTTTTTGGGTTGATTCCTATTGTCTGACTGGTTGTGGAGGATAAGGTTGTGTGTGCTTTGGGGATGCAAGGTATTTGGGGTCTTCAAAGGCTGATCAGAGCAGGGTTGAGGGAGTCAGTGATTTCTCTTAGAGCCAGAGCTGCAGGAAGAGGGTCCTGGCAGCAGGAAGGGGGACAGATGGTTCTTGTGTTACTCCCTTGCGGTTGCCTTGTAGCCAGGCCCAGGCTGGAGGGCAGGAGAACTCGGTGATTTAAGAAGGAATGGTCCCACCAGAGCAGGAGATGGGGCAGGGCAGAGACCTGGTGAGGCCCTGGAGCCCATGTGAAGACTGGCCCTGCTCAGGCAGCGTCGTGCTTGCCACATTTGTTCACAAAGCCCCTGGAAAATCCACTAAATGCTGGGCTCCTGCTGCAATGCCCAGAGCAAGACATCAGGGCTGTGTACTCCAGCTCAAACCTGCTGCTCCAGGGCCGTGCCGGCCTGGGATCCCCCTTCTCCCAAACTCACCTGTGCCTTGGAGAGACACCAGCCACGGACTGAATCTGGGACCTCAGGACAAAGAATTTAACCCAGATCTGTCCATCTTCCCTTGCTGCTTCACTATTTAAAGTGAAACTATTGATGCAGAAAGCAGAAAAATTTATCTTTGAAAAATTGCACTTGGAACAGTGGTTTTGGCTCGTTCTGAGCAATGAGAGAGCATGAAATTGCTGTGAATCCTCAGGGCTTTCCTGGACAGCGTGTGAGCCCAGTGCATAACGTTTATTGTGAAATACCTTCTAATTGCAGTGCCTAAAGTGGGCACTGCTGGCCTTTGGAATGGCTCTGGGAGCTTGTTTCCTCTGGGCAGCTGGGAGCAGCGGGCACACAAAGCATGGGGATCTTTTGTGCTTAAACAAACACCAGGAATGAATTGATCTCCAAGTTTTGATCTCACAAGTTCTTGTCCCCTGCTCCAGCTCTCGGAGGTGTTCCCAGTGCCCTGTGCTGGGAGCCCCGTCAGGCAGAGTGTGGGATGGTTTCAGCTGCCCATCACTGCTGAGGGTCAGGAGCAGAGAGCTGCAGAGGTACCACAGAGATGCTGGCACAGTGGTGGGAGGTCACACAGCATTAGTGGCTCGACAGCGGTGACAGGGAAGCTGTTCCCAGCTGAGCGAGCCGATGGACGTGGGGCCTGGCAAAGGGCATTTTAGCAGGGGATAGGGGATCGATTGCTTTCAGTAGGTTGGATTGATTTGGGGATCCTCCAGTGATGGAGCCATCCTGTGAGTGTATCAGTGAGCAGGGTTTTGCCAATCTTGATAATCAATCCCTGTTTCCATCTCCCGCTCCTGGAGCCTGTGCCGCGACTGCTCCGCCTGCGGCCCCCGCGGCGTTCCCGCACGGAGCGCGAGCAGCGATCACACTTGAGCTGTTTGGAGTGCCATGTCGCAGGGACGCTTTTATCTCAGAATTGGGATAAAAGCTTCCTTCGGGGGCGGAGGGATTAATTTTTCACACATCTGTCCACTGGAATGCAATAACAGAGCCTTTGTTCGGGCTCTTTCCGTGGAGCGCCTTCTCCACCCTTGTTATTTCACTCTTCTTTTGCATGGCAAAACTTTTTGTCCTGCATTTCAAATAGATCCTGAGCGTCCCTGGCAGCTGAACAAGAGAAACAAACTTTCCAGCCCTGTTTTTTGTGCTGTTCTCGGGGGATGCTTGGTGATTTGAAGGGTATTTGATTGGTTTTGGCAGAGGCGTTTTATTCCATGGAAAGTCCACAGCTCCTCCAATCCCGTACGGATGGTTTAGAGAGCCCCTGGAGCCTCCAAATGAGAGATCTGCGGGTGGCCAGCTGGTCGTGGAGGTGCCATGGGAACGCTGAGGACACTGCTCTTGGACCGTGCGCCGTGGTGGGCAGGGAGCAGAGCGGGAGGGACGGGGTCCGGTGCCAGCTCTGCTCCTGCCTGAGCCGCAGGGGGAGGGCTGGGAGCTTGGCCCAGCCATGGCTCTGCATGAAAATGAAGCCCCAGAGCCTCAGCCCTTGTCCTACAGATGCTTTCCTTGCTCTTTGGAGATTGGTTTGACTCTTAACACCAAAGTCTTCTCACTCCAGCCCAAACCATATGTCGGGGGACCCCCCTGGGGTTGATGGCTCCGTCACCAGCAAGAGGGAATTTAACACTCGGGTTTAACACTGGTTACAGCATCCCCCAGTCTGGATGTGCTTCCCCCCACATCCCATTCCGCAGAGGCTGTAGCAGTTACCAGCAGACAGGTTCACCAGGAGGACCAGGGTTGGCTTTGCAGTGCTGGGCTCTGTGCACGGGGAGCACCAGCCTGGGGATCCTCTGCATACATTCACCTGTGCTATTTTTTTTTTTTTCCCCCAACAGCCCTATTACCATATTTAAATGCAAGTATGTCTTTTTTTGATTGATGTTTTAAGTAGCTTCAAATCACTCTAGCCTAGTTCTCTGCTCCTTGCCCTGGTAGCTGAGCTGTAGCTGAGCCATAGTGCTGGAGGTAGTGGGCTGTAGTGTGCTGGGCTCGCTCTCTCGCTCTCAGGCTCACTCTTCTCTTCCTCAGTGCCTCAGTTGTTCTCCTGTGGTTCCTCAGCCTTGCAAAGCAGCTGTGATCATGGTCCTGGTGCCTGCTTAAGGGCCAGGTTCCATCGTGGTGTCCACCCCAGGCTTGTCCTGTCGGGTGGCAGGAGCAGTCGGAGCTCCCAGAGACGAGGAACCTCCCTGGAGTTGTTGACTTTGGGGTTTGGGGTTCTTGCTGAGTGCATGGACTTTGCCATTGCCCTCTTAAAATACGTACATTGAAAGTCAGAGTCTCTGGCAGATCTTTTGAATGTTAATTAAGTAAAGACATTAAATCTGCAATCTTGCTGGCAGCATTCCATTCCTCTGCGAGGGCTCGGTTCCCTGGAGCAGGGGGGATGTCACAGAGCTCCTTGATCTGCGGCTGGTTTGCTTTCAAGAGCTTTTTCCTTTCTTTCTTTCTTTTTTAAACCACATTCCACTGAATTTTTTCTGCTTGATCCCAGCAAATTTGTGATCTTGACATGAGGACCTCCTCATATTTTCCATTACTGCTTTGTCTATAGACCAGCACATTATTATCACTTGCAAATAAGCCCGGAAGAGAATTCCCTGGTCGTTGGCGGAGCGGGCTGACCCCGTTCCTGCGGGAGCGTGGAGACACGAGCCGAGTGCTGCAGGCTCTGCCTCCAGCCTGTCCTCCTTGGCTCCACGGCGTGCCATGGCCAGGAGCCCCATTCCTCCTGTGCCAAGGGGATTTGTGCCGGCGGGGACCGCTGGCAGCGGGCAGCTGGCAAGGGCTCGGCTCTTCCCAAGCACGGTGGCCGCCGGTGGCACGGAGAGCCGGGATGGCGAGCTCCGGAGCCCCGTGCCCCGCAGAGACTCGCGGTACCCGCTGGCTTCTGTCTTTACCCTTCTCCTTTTCTCCACGGCCAGGTTTTCCGGCAGCGGCTTATGGACCAGTAGCAGCGGCAGCCGTGGCGGCAGCAAGAGGATCAGGTAGGGGGGCCCGTGGAAGAGCAAACCCTCAGAGTGCAGGGTCAGGTAAAAGCTCTGTCGGTATTCTGTGTGGCTGCAGCTCTCCATCATTTCTCTGATTTTTCTCACACTTATCCTGGGGACCTGAAAACAATCAATCAAAAAAAAAGAAAAAAAATTAGAGAAAAAATAAAAATAAGTAATCAATCCCAACCCAAACCCAAACTACAAGCAGAGGCCACGGGGGCTGGAGCACCTGCAGGAGATTGGCGTGAGAACTGCCAAAACCAGGGTAGATATTCCAATTTGTTTCTTTCTTTATTCCTTTATTGTGTTGGTTTCTTTATTTGTTTGGTTTAAATTCGAGGCTCTGAAAGACACCCCAAAAATGATTAATTTGTGGTTTTGGAAAAAAAGTTTTGGTTGCTCCCAGGAAGCTGGGGTTGGGTTGAGGCAGTGGCAGCAGCTCCGGGTGCTCCCGCCGTGCCTGGAGCCGCTGTCGCCTCCTCCACCGTGGCCAGCACGGGGCAGCCCCGTGGCGAGGGGCTGTGTCCCTTGGGATGACATCGCTCGTGCCCTCAGCACCAGCACATGGCTGACAGTTCACCATCCCTGCCTGCTCCAACCCCGCTGCTTCCATGAGGAACGACAAAGCTTTTCTTCTGTTCTTCTGAAAACTTTTTACCTTTTTTTTTTTTTTCCCCTTAAGGGAAATAAATAATTAAATCACTGCCAATTGCGGTTACTGCCTTAGGTTTAAATTTTGCTGAACACGTGAATTAGCACTTTGCTTAGGCGACAGAGTTCGGAGCAGCCCTCAGTGAGCCGTGGGCTCGGCAGCCGCGCCGCCTCCCGCAGCAGGCCGGGACGGAGCCGCGGCCGGGATGGAGCCGCTGCCGGGACGGAGCCGCTGCCAGCCCCGTGTCCCCTGTCCCGGCGTCTCCTCAGAGGACACGGGGCTGGCAGCACCCCCCAGCTCACTCATGGCCGAGCTGGGGGTTCTCGGTGGCTTTTCCGGCAGTGCCGGTGGGTTAACGAGGCTCTCCCCGAAAAGCCCCGACTGCGTGAGGGAGTAGGAGGTGGGCGCAGGCCCAGGCGTGTCTCGAGCGAGAGCCTGATGCCATGGAGGCCAAAGAAAGACACCAGGAGAACTCCGTTCCATGCAAACTGGCACTGCTTGCAGGCTACAAAGGACTCTCTGTACCAGTTCCATCCTGTGGCATGTAGAGAGCGCCTAAGGGGTGACTTGCCAGCCTGGTTGTGGGGATCCCCCAACTCCCGGCTTCTCCTACTGCCCCGGCACGGAGGGGGAAAAACAAACCCAAAGAGGAAAAAAAAAAAACCCAAACAAAACCCAAGACTGCTTTTGCATATGCTTCCAGGAAAACAGACCTCATTGTTTCTGCCTCTTCCTCATGTTTTGCCCTTCAGGTTTTGTTTTACGTGCAAACAGACCTGGTGAGTTGCCCCTTAGCAAGGCACAGAGGGTTTGGCTGGATTAACGTTGCTTCCCTGATTATTATTATTTTTTTTTAATTGGAGTGCTTTTGGTGCCCATTACAACTGAACTGAGCATTGATCAATTCTGTGCCTGAAAATCATTTGTCTTTAATTTGAGTGTTTTTTGGTTTCTCTTCTGTTGGGTTTTCTGATTTGGTTTTTTTGGTTTTTTTTGGTTTTTGATTTGAACTTGCAATACGAAACTAAATCTAACCCTAAATTAACAACACCCTTTCTGGCAAGTTTAAAGAGCAGTATGGTGTTTGGAAATGTCTTTTCAAGCCTCAAAATTGCCTGCGTGCACAAAACTGGCAAAACCCCAAAACTGAATCCAAAGAGCCCCCGTCCCGCCCCCAGCCCCGAGGTCTCAAGGAGGAAGGTGGGTTTGTCACCGGCCCCGCTCACATCCGCACCGAGCCGTGGTCTGGGAACGGGGGGGTTTCTGTAGAGTCATCTCCATCCAAAGCCGGTTTCGGAAGGGACATCCTGGGTTTGCCACTCCATCAGCAATGGTAGTGAATTGTATCCAGGAGCAGTGGAGTCCGATCGATCTTGCGCTGCAGTGTACGGGCCCGATTCATTACAAGAAAAATGGCTGGGGTTTTTTTCCTTCTTTCCTTTTCAGTTGGGTTTTTGTTTTTCCTTCACAAATTCGCACAGCCCTCCTTCACGTGTGCCTGGTCCAAAGCACAGAGCACAGCATGGCTGGCCCTAACTGGCCCCTTTCTGCCAGGAAGTGGAAAGAGCTGGGAAGCACCTGGGCAGGCATGTCCCACCACTGCCAGCTCACCGGGAGAGCTCTGCCCAGGGCTGCTGGAGCGGCCCCAGCACAGAGCAAACATTGTTCAGGAGGTTCCTGGAAAGCGTTGATGACAATCCGTGTCATCAATGTCCCCCATCACTGCTGCCTCTTCAGCAGCATTCCAGCCCCCACAGCTCACCCAAAATTGAGCTTCTCTGTTCTCCGGCCCTGTCCTGCCGGATCTTCCCCACCTTCCTGGCGTCAGTGCCAGCACGGAGACTGAGCACCCGCAGAGAGCATCCACCTTCAGGTGCGTGTCTTGGTCTCCCCAGGAAGCTGCAGCCCTCTCACTCCAAGCCCCTGGGCACTGACCACCTTGGTTTGTCCCTGGGGTGACGTTCCTCCTCTTGGGACACCTGCACGTTTGCTGTGTCAGCAGAAGGAGCCCGCCAGGGCAGGTACCTGCTCAGGGCCTCCTCCCTGCCCTCGCCCCTTCTTTTTCTATGGCAGCGTGTCACCAGCTGACCTTGCTAGATAAACAGGTTCTTCTGTGTCACAGCAGGTCTGTCCTACAACCAGCAGAAAGGGACCTGTCCCTGTCCTCGTGCTCAGTGCCACCACAAATTCACGTCCCGCGTCGCTGCTCGCGTGCCGGCAGGGTGAGCGCGGCGGTGCTGCTCATCATAAATCACGTCCCCAGTCGACATCCCAGTGATGAGGTGATAGCTGAGGTCCTTCCAGCAGACAGAGGTCTGGCGACATCCATTCGCTCCGGGTGGGACTGTGCTGCCGAATCCCTCCACTGGTTTTGACAACCTCACCCATTCTTGTATTTTTTTAATGAATTGGGACCTGAGCCACGGAAAACGAGCAAAGTTAAAAGTCTGAATGCTGCAAACTCCTCCTAGACAACTTCACTATCAGTGTCACGTTTCTTTTGAATCCACCTGACATATTTTACGTGTAAAACATTTTTGTCGTGTAAATGCTTTTTTTAAAGTACAGTCATGGGGGGGCACATTTTTCTCTTGCATTTAACATGGGAGGGGTTCATCTGGCAGGAGAGCGAGACGAGGAAAATTTGGCAGGAGAGGGTTTTCGTTCCTTCCTCTTTGGTTCATTGACAAGCCTGAGATTTTTCCAGTTCCCAATTTGCTGCTACCAACTATTCCTCCCTGAGGACTGGAGACAAAACCCATAAGGCCACACTAATGCAGCCCTGTCCCAGCTCCCTCGAGCAGGCTTTGCCCACCGAGCCGGCCGGCAGCACTCGGCGCAGTGGGACAGCGCGGTGCCACGGCGCCAGGGGCTGCTCTCCACCCCAACCCCTGGCACATCTGGATTTTGGGCCCCAGTCCCGGCTTGCCAGTGCTGCCTTTGAGCCCTGTGCCCCAACAACCCCTTACTGGACTTTATACTTGCCAGCTATAACAAATCTCGTAACGTGAGCTACTGACCTTGATGGTGAGTGTGAGCAGTTATGTTTTGTTGTTTTCTCTCTTGCTTGGTTGGGGCTGCTGTGAGAGAGGGTGTCTCTGAGGCAAACTTTCCGGCCTCTCTTACACTCGGACGTGCACACCTCCTCTCAAACACTCTTCTGAGCGCTCTCAGCGGGAAGGTTTGTCCACACCTATTAATCCTCTCTCAGTGTCCAGCTTCTTGTTAGTAGCAGCTGGTTGCATGTTTTTTGCTTGTTCGGACGAAACGGTTCAAGAAACGACTCATATCAACTCTTGAGAAATGTCTCTATTTTTTTGTACACTTTCTTTCTTTTGATGTTTTTTATTAATTTCCCTTACTTAAAAAACAAAACACCTGTCGTCCCGTAAAACATTTCACATCTCCCCTTGCCTGTTCTTAGAGTGTATGTATCTGTGGGACTGAACTAAATGCATGCACTGTAGTAGTCGTACTGGTAGCAGTAGATGTAGTTGTAGAACATGCATTGTCGAGTTGATATTACAGGCACCATCAACGCGAACGAGCGTGGCAGATAAAAGCAGAGCCTTGGTCTGATTGAAAGCGTAGGGATAACACAGCAGAGAGCTGCTGACGGCTTGGATCCATAGAGCCCTATTCGTTAAATCCCATTATCTGGAAGTTTAAATTGAAGCCGGCTGTAGGCAACCTACACCCTCCGTACAAGAACCCGCACATGCTGTTATGCTGATAGTAAAACTGACGTTATTTTTTTTTCAAATTAACCCCCCCCTAGGAATTGAAACACCGACTATAACTGTATTCTCTTATTTTTATTTTGTATCCCAAAGAACTTAAGATATTTTTCAAATCATTTTACAATCATGGTTTCTCCATCAGCCTGTTACTCGTTCATATTAGCCCATAGACTCATTCGTTGGCGGTCGTAGACCAGATGTGCCACACGCAAATCACTCCATTTGGGAATCCAGATAATTCCGTGTGTGCGAGGCGGCTCCGCGCAGCCTGTCCTGAGCCACCAAGCGATTGTTTGTAGGTCATAAACCTTAAATCTTATTATGCAACAGAGACTCTGAGCTAGTGATGGGTCGTACTCATTGCCATGTCACCCAGCTTAAGGGAACATTTTTAAATGAAGATTTAACATTTCATAAATATCAGCATGAGGAGTTCGAGGCAAGTTCATCCTCTCTGCCATGAGCCAGCAGTGGCTTTGCTTCTCCTGCCTGGGTTTCTGTGCTAAACTTGGAAAATGCAGAGACGGCGCTGCAGTCAGTAAATCCAACAGATGGTAATTGAGATCCCGAATTAGGCTTTGGTTTATTTGTTTAGTTTGCTGCTTGTCAGAAAACATCCTGATGGGAGCAGAAAAGCTCCTGTATGGTGTGGTCACCCCTCCCCTCCTCCCCACGCCCCGGCCACCCCCAAAACCAGCTGTGCTGGATGGGAGCACCTCGCTGCTCCTCTGGGCAGAGCCACGCACTCATTAATGCACTTAAGGCAGCAAGGGCTTTCAAAGGAAATAAAATATCCAGAATGGGCTTTCCAGTGTAATTAAGGGTTTGTATCTGCTCCTTACCTCTAATAGAACATTGAGTAAATCAAGCAAACAAGCGCTGGGGCTGACACGGTGCGAGGCGAGCTGAGCTGCCCCTGGTGCTGCCGGGGAGCTGAACACTCGTGTGTCGAGGCAGGGATAAAGGTCCCCTTTGGATCTCAACCTTCCAGGGAAACGGGGGACCCGCTGTTCAATGCGCCCGGCACACGGTGAAGTGAGGAGGGAGTCTGAAAGTCAGCAGAGCGACAAATTGCATGGGATTGAAGAAGCCGTGCCTGACACTTAAGGAAGGAGCTCCAAGATCTAATCTACTCATAGTTTAGCAAATTATGGCCATAAAAAGGGGGACAGTGGTTGGTCTGTGTGTGCAGGGGAGAGGAGCCGCCACGGGCTCATGGAGATGTCAGGAGGAGCGTTTCAAAGATCCGGCCATGAACCAATTTGGGATTTCTACGGCCTGCTGGCAGGGGTCCCTTGCAGCCCGGTGGCACTGGTGGAATTGCTCTCCCTTTTTTATTCTCCTCTATAAAAGTACATAAAGTTTAATCCAGGCTATGTAATCTCAAAAGCCAGAACCTAACAAGTGGACCACTTGGGAGCAGCAAGGGCTGGAATTTCTCACTCCACTGGAACTGCCAGTAATTATATGACAGAGCCTGGCGGGTGATGCATTGGGAAATTAATGGCTGCATCGGATTTTATCCTTTGCTTATCTCCCTGGCAGAGGCAGATGTGCTGGGGAGCACGGCGGGTGGCCAGGCAGGGACCCCACACTGCGGGGGCTTTGGGGAGGGGTGGGAACAAGGAAAGTCATCCTGGTTTAAACAGGAATTTCACCAGCCAGGCCCGGCACAGAGCAGCCCTAGGTGGTGAATGCACGCTGGAGGAGCCACTCTGCATTCCCATGTGTGGTTTTGGCCTTGTTACTGACAGTATTGGGAGCCCTACAGTTACTTGTCCGTCTACTACCCCAAATTATAAAAATACTAATAATGAAAGGAGTGTCTTCTCTGTTTGGCTCAGAAATGCTGTGCTGCTCCAGGGTGGGAATCCCACAGGTCCTTTTCAGAGCACAGGCTCTAGGCAGGAGAAACCCTGTGTCTTGTTTTACTGTAGGATGCTACTTTTGGGTCTTTCTTGATCCATGAGGGACTGAGCTTCTTCCTGCAGTGCCAGGGAGAAAATTCAGTAGATATGAAACAATTTGGTGCTGCTGCTGCTCGACCTTGGCCGCAGCAGCCAGTGTTTGACAGGGTGCTGGGCTGAAGTCTATTGAGGTTAAAATACATCAGCTTTAATCAATAATTTTGTAATAGAAAGTCTTGTGCACTTGATAAATCATCTCCAGTGCAATTAGTGACCACCTCTGAAGTGCAGTTGAAGTTAATCTGTAGCAAATTTAGCGGGTAACTTTTAATAGTCTTTTCCATCAGGAGAATTATTTTCCACGGGAAAATGCTCCTCAGAATGCTCATCCAGAGCTGTTTGATTTAGGAATAAATTCTTCTCTGTGAGGGTGGTGAGGCACAGGTTGCCCAGAGAAGCTGTGGCTGCTGCCCCATCCCTGGAAGTGTCCAGGGGCTTGGAGCAGCCTGGGATAGTGGAAGGTGTCCCTGCACATGGCAGGGGGTTGAAACAACTTTGGTACCCTCCAAAGCCCCACCACAGCCAATTATCCATGTTTTAGTCCCTTTCTCCCAGCAGCAGCCGGGGGACAGAGCTGTTGGCTGTTGTAATTAGACTTTGCTCCCCGCAAGATGCAGACGAGTTGTTGCAGAGTTTGAAGTGGGGTCTCAGCACGTGCTCTCCAGTGCATGAGGTCGAGCACAGGGTGGTGTCTCGTGCATTTTAGTCCCTAAACAGGTAAAACACTGCCAGAGCTGAGGGTAACTTGCCCCTCCAGCAGCAGTTGCAGGCTGGTACCCGTTAGTGGAACAACTGCTAACTGTGAGGCAGCGCACATTGGACTGACACACTACTGTCAGTATTTTCATGCTGATTCTCTCCCCAAATGCTTTAAAAGTAAATACATAATTACAGTGATGTTTTTCCTCCCTCTCTCCTTTCTGAAATAGAAGACTGCCAGAGGAGCAGAGTAGTTTTTCCTTGCAGCAGATGTTGGTGTGCATCTGGCTCCATGTGAGCTCGAGAAGTGCGGTGGGTTAGGAGTTGCCAGAGAATGCAAAATGAGTCTGCAGGTATATAAACCTGAGCTGTTTAAAAATAATAAACTCACACAGCTCGGGCCTTTGTGAGCATTTCCTGATGCTTAAAAGAGCCCAAAACTCTGTGCCCTGATGAGGGGTTGGGGTGTCAGGTGCTGAAAGTGTGGCTGGTGCCACCAGCTCTCCCCCAGACACCGTGTGCTGGGCAGCAGCTTGCCTGGTGTAGACCCTCCTCCAGGAAGGGATGGTTGCACAGGACTGGGGGTTTGCAGGCTGGATGCCTCTTCTGTTACCTGGATAACCCCCCTGTGTCCCTGAGCATCCCCCCCAGCCTGTGGGGTCCATCAGCAGCAGGAAGTTGCCCCCCAAGCAAGACCCTCCTGCTACTATGACTTAAAGTATGCAGCAAAACAAAGACCCGTTTTTAGTTTAATTTTCCTCCTGTATTGTCTGTTATTGTACAAAAGGCTTCAATTTCAAATTACAGGAGTGATAGCCAGTTAATGTGGTACAGTGGGAGGCCGGAGTTGCTGTTGCTATGGCAATGGAGTTCGGCTCATTTGTTTTGTAGATGAGTAATTACTACGCAATTAGAGTAGGCTAAAAATAAAGGGGCCTTTTGTTCCCTCTTACTCATTAATATTAATAAAAGACCTGTCCGGGCTGTGGTAAACAATTAATGCAGATGTGGTTGCCCCTGGTAAAATTAACAGCAGCTTTCGTGCTCCTCGGCGCGAGGTGAAGGCGCCGGCATCACCTGGCTCAGCTCTTCCTTCATTTTAAATGGAAAAATGGTGACAGAGGGGGCTGTGATATCCCAGCATCTGAGCTTTAGCTCTTATTTGCCAGTTGGATGGGTGGTAATAAGTGTTAAAGCTTCGTGTGCAGGCACAGACAGCGGGAACAGCGCTGGGGTCGGCGCCTGCGACACAGCGAGCGCCCGCAGCCCGCCGAGGGCTCCGAGAGGAACCCGGCAGCAGCAGTTCCTGGTGCAGACAGCTCTTCATTCATCCCCCTTGGATAAATGCCAGGGCTGGAGCAAGAAACTTGCCCAAAAACCTGAGCGCAGGCAAGGACAAGCATGGTGCTGCTGAAATGACTCCAGCATGGCACGTTACAGACATGGATCAACAAAAAGAGTGTAAGGAACAGTCCCAAGCATTTGATGTGAAGTAAAAAAGATGAGAGTAGATTTAGCCTGGATATTAGGATGAAATTCTTCCCTGTGAGGGAGGGGAGGCTCTGGCACAGGTTGCCCAGAGAAGCTGTGGCTGCCCCACCCCTGGAAGTGTCCAAGGCCAGGTTGGACGGGGTTTGGAGCAACCTGGGATAGTGGAAGGTGTCCCTGCCCATGGCAAGGAATGGGACTGGATGGGCTTTAAGGTCCCATCCAAACCATTCTGTGATCCTATGAAGTATGTAAACATTAATCACATCATATTTTAAATTAACGGTAAAACCAGTTAAATTGGCAGAAACCAGTTAGGAAGATAGCAGGACAGCGTTTCTCTGCCCCTTTGGTTTATTTGTGAGTTCCAGCACAGCTGGTGAACATCCCATGCCTGCAGGGAGGGACAGCAGAGCAGGGCAGAGCTGGGGTGGGGGGGCTGAGGAGTGGTCACCTGCTCCTGCATCATCCCTGGGGTGCTCGGCACCCCTGGAAAACACCGTCAGGAAGGCAGAACCTCTCCTATGGGCAAATACCCCAGCCCAGAAGCCTGAATCCTCTGCCGGGGGGGCTGTGGATGCACGGAACCGCATCCCTCCCAAACTGTTTAACTAATGGAGGGAATCGTAGCAGAGCCTTTGTAAGGTCGACATTTGTTTGTTGTTAAGGATCTAATTAGAAACATGAGAGGAAGCTGAATGGCTGCTTGCTCGGCTAATTAGCGACATGCACGAAGACCACTTTGAACTTCAAGGACACAAAGCTATTAGCGCTTACATCAAAAATGGATTAAACTTCTGTGCTTTTATAATGATTAAAGATGAGCCGCTCGAGAGGAAATCCTTTTGTAAGGCTGTGACAAGAGCTGGCTCCCTGGCTGCAGCTCCTACCGGCGAAGCTTTGTGTGGCCTCCGTGTCGCACTCGGCCCGGCGCGAGTGACACCGCTAACACACGGTATGGAAAATGGGATTAGGCAATAAATATTGATCGCTGGCAAAAAATTACAGCTGAGCTGCAAAGTGCAGTTATTTGTCCTGCTGCATAACCGCAGGAATTAGAACAGCTGGGCTTGAATGCGCTGAATTTTGTGTCTTTTCTTTTGCAAATTGGTGCACATCAGCAGCTTCCAGGTGTGGTGGATGCCTCGGATGTGTTAAGTGCAGTACTTAGCAGAAGCAGGGGTTCACATGCAGCTGTGGGTTTGTAAACTGCACCGGGTGAATTTTTATCTTGCCCGGGCTTGTGGAAGCTGCCCAGCTCTTGCTCCTGGCTCATCTCAGGTAGCTGAGCAGTTGGCTTGTGTCGAGCTGCGGCTGGAGGAGCAGCGTGGCGGGAGGACACTGAGGCGGCAGCAGGAGCAGTTGCCACAAGATCCCAGGTGCCATTATCACCCCATTGTGCCCATCTGGAGGAGGGTGGGCAGCACTCAGCCCTCCCTCCTGGTTCCCACTCACTTCCAGCAGTAATTGCCGAGCGGAGCCAGCTCACCACCCACTGCTTGCTGTCATTACCCTGCGATATTTTGATGTGTGAAGCCGTTTCCGAAGGGGCTGCAGAGGCAGAACAACCTTTGAAAGTGTGACTGCAGCTAGAAAATAACGTACAAATAGTGCCTTGTTAGGGCAGATCTCGGTGTGTCTCAGCCTCATCACCGCTTATTTTGCTGATGAGCCCGACAGTTGTTTTATTTTCCTTTTTCCCTGCAGGGCCAGTGTAGCTGCAGGGGAGGGATAACCTGGGGCAACCTGGCTGCTCCCCATTATGTAGCGTGTCGGGGTGACAGGGGAGGCACAACGCTCGCGTTTGATTTTCCAGAGTGAGGACTGAGCCAGCTGTCATCTGTAGCTCTTCACACTTGCAGAGGAGCCGTGTCTGCCACAGGGTTCTTAGAGAGAGACTTTGCTTTTCAAGTCTGCTTGGGAAGAGCAGGAGCAGAGGGATGCAGGCCCCCGTGAGAGATGTACAACATGGCACCTCTCATCGTGACGTTACTTGTTTTTGTGGTTTGTCTCCCACTTTCTCTTTCAGCGAGTTGGGAGCTGTTTGTACCTTGTTATTCTCCAGAATATCTGTGTGTTTCCAGCTCATTATTTCTGAGACGTTTGTGAGCTGGAGCATTGATCCGAGTTCGAGGTGTGCCATGCGCTGCCTCCGACAGAAACCACACTCTGTAAAAGCTCAGACACAAGGAGGCAATGCTTCCAGTGGCTCATCCTGACCACAAATGAAGGGGTTTGGAGCTCTCTGAGGTGATTTGTATAGAAAAAAAGAGCCTGAATATGAGCTTTTTTTTCTCGGTGCTGTGCCAATGCACTCCTGCAGCCTGAATAGGCCACTGAGAACCAGGAGCACCGATGCCTTATTTCAGACTAGCATTAATTTGTACATCCAGTCCCGGGTAAATGACATTCTGGTTGTTAGCAGCTCTGAAAAGCAAGGTACAAACTCCCATTAACTTCAGCCCTGACTGCACAAAGAATTAGCTTTGGCCGAGCGATCTGTGACATGGGCGCAGTGCTGCTAATTATATTTATAAGGCTCTGAGCACTAATGATGTAAGATTTGCATGCAGCGCTGAAGTTGTGCTGGTTATTTAAAGTATCAGCGTCACACTGTGAGTGCTGCTCTGTTAGTCATGCATGCAGCAGCGTGGCCATTAGTGCCGCGCTCGGGGACGCTCGGGGTCCCCAAGGAAGGTGGGATTGTCCCCACACCACTCACTGTGGTTTTGCTCTGCGTCCTCTCTGGCGGCTGTGCTTGGGTGGTTGCAGAGGCAGCACAGCAGGCTGGAATGCTTGGGAACAGGTGATATCCCTTCTGTGACAGTCTTCTCTTAAAATCCAGCAGTAAATGGACCCAAGTGACTCAAATTCATAGATTGATAGAATCCTAGAACGGGTTGGGTTGGAAGGGACTTTAAAGACCGTCTAGGTCATGGGCAGGGACACCTTCCACTACACCAGCTTGCTCCAACCTGGCTTTGAAATTAAATGCCACCAGGCTGTGGGGCAGTCCCCTGTCCCAGCTGGGCTGCTCAGTGCCCTGCCCAGTGCCCCCCTGCCCTGCCTGCTCCCATCCCTGTTGGCAGCATTCGATGTTATTATATCATTTACTCCTTCGAGCTGGAGGATGATGTTTGCAGCATGTTCTATGAATTTTTCATAAAGATAGAAAAACAGACTAATCTTGTGAGCTTTGAGTCTTGGTGGTGGGTAATGGCTTTGATTTAAAGCATTTTGTCTTAATGATAGTTATATTGAAAATTTCCTGCTGCTTTCAAGCACGTTTAGTTATTATCATAAACATTGATGGTAGAAATGCCTGCCAAATTGTGCGTGGCTGTTTATGGCAGATGAGAGAGTCATCCAGAAATTAGAGCGCTGGATCAACAAGTTGTGAAGAAACCTGTTTGTACAGGAATCCACCCTGGGGGCAGTGGGACAAGGCAGGAACAAGGAGGGTCTTGAACAAGAAAAAGGCTGAAGATGACCAGCTCTGGTTGTAGGACACGCTTGACAGGAGATGAAAAATTAATTTCTGATGAGAATCATAGAATCATTTATGTTGGAAAAGAGTTCTAAAATCAGTGAATCTTACTTTAACCCCACACTGCCAAGCTGCCCCATCCCTGCAGAGCTGCTCACCCCCATGCGTGGCTGCCCAGGGACAAGGAATATCCTGCCTCTGCTTAAAGAGGAAATCCAGTGAATTGTGGTAGTTTCTTGCCCTCATGAGGATTTCCTCATCTGTGCACTAGGGCAGGGAAGGCAGATACACATTCTGCACCATTCCTCATCTGGATTTTTTTAAAATTCTGAAATATTCATATTTGTTATGAGTTCCCCACAGTGGTGTTTAAGTCTTCGGGTTTTGGTGCTGTAGGAGAGGGAGCGGTGTCACCAAGACTCCATGTGGGCTGTGTGCAGGGGACAATGATTCCCATGCAGTGTCTGTCTTAGTCCTCTGTCCAGATTGCCCCTGGTTTGTTTCCTTTGAAATACAGTATATTTTAGTGGTGCCTAAGTGTTTTTTTTTCATCAGGTCTCATTTACTAGTCCCTAAGGGCCTGACTGTCATCCCGGTACCGTGTGAGTTCCCCTTGTAGGACAGTAATGTCAAAATCCTCACGTTTCTTCTCCTTTTCCCTCCCTCTATCCCTTCCTCATTCATGACTGAACTGAGTTTATTTGGGTGGGATTCCAGCTCCCAGCTTGTCGTGCTTTGCCCAGCTGCGCTCTCCGGCCCGGCGGCGTTCGGGTCCTCGTTAGTGTAACGCTGCTCGTAAGGCAAATGTCAGCAGGAATCCCGACTTAGAAATTTCTCAAGAGTTCATCGAGGGAGAGTTTATCTTTCAGCAGTGACCTTTCTTGTTGAACACGGATTAACGTGCGAGCAGGGTCTGTGTGAGCAAGGCAGTTTGCAGGAGAAGGCTCTGGATGCGCATCCCTGGTTCAGCCTGGAGCCTCCTGCCCCTGCCTCAGCCTGGGCTGCCAGGCTGGTTTGGGTTCCAGCTCTTGGCTCCTTGACATAAATCACTTGGCTGAACGTGGAGAGGCATCTCACACGCATGTTAAATGGGGATAAAGGCGCTCTGCTGAAGGATGGGTTGGTAATAAAGCAGCCTCGCTGCCTGAAGAGGTCCAGCTCTTGCTGTGCCAGCCCTGCACAGCAGCTCCCAACTCCACCAGCGCCAATATTGGCATTAAAAAAAGCCTGTTCTGGGGCTGCTTTATGAACCCACATTTTTTATAGCATCCTGTGTCCCATCTCGCTTTCCCTCGCTGATTTTCAGTGCTCCCCAAGCCACTGCGACGCTGGCCAGAGTAAGCCTGAGGCTCCCCAAAGCCCGTCCCTCTGATCTGCAGGCAAACGTTCACCTGCTGATCAAAATTCACAGGCTCAGAGTCTTTTCTGTAAGAAAAACCACAGCAAATTCAAAGTGAAGCAAGCAGGACGTTAACCTGCCCTCTTCCATCACTGCCAGAGCTCCTGGCTGCTGGCCCTTGATCTCCATCGGCACAGGAAGGAGCTTCTGTAGCCCAGAGGATGGAGGATCACCGGGGCTGAAGATGAAAGGTGGTTGGCTGTGACTTCCAGACACATCTAATCTTTTCCACATCTCTCCTGACCTTGATCTATCACAGGGCTTCCTGGGGACACTTGGGATTGTAAATTTTGCATAGAGGAAGCCTTCGAGCTGGGGGTGCTTAGGCACAGTCTCGGAGCCGTGACTGCCCAGTGCAGGATGGCTTCCTGTGCAATGGGAAATGGGACCTGAAATGGGTCCTTTGCTGCCAGGACTTCCTGAGTGCTGGCAGTTCTTGGAAGGGGAGAGGATGGCCCTGCCAACCCCCAGGCAATGCCGAGTCAGTCTGATGGATCCAGAATCAGGGGATTCGGGTCAGCTCAGCCAATGCCTCTGCTGGGACCAGGCAGCAGGTCAGGCTTTGCTCCTGGTCCTGGCATCAGGACACAATCAGTGGTTCCCTCCCCTCCGTGGTTCCCTCCCCTCCGTGGACAGCACAATCCCCTGACAGTTTTTCAGCAACGAGCTTCCAAACATCTGCCCAATTCCTGTTTCTGCCATGGGATGTTGGTGGCTGGGGGAAAGTCTCCAATTCCTTCCAGCCTGCAAGGAATTAATGTCAGTGCTCTGCAATTCCCGCAGTTCACAGCAGCCTTGGACAACTTCTGCCACCTCCAGCATCAGGAATTCTGTCTTAACAACACAGGTTTCCAAAAAGTATTAACTTTTCTTACTGATGCAGTATCTGTAGTCTGGAGGATTGCAGACATTTTTCCTTCTTCCTTCTAGTCTCAGGGTATTCCAGGTTTGTGTAAAACAAACTTGTTTCCAGGTAGTTCTTGCTAGAACACATCAGGATTTGCATGTTGGGGAAGTTGTTCAGGGTCCCTTTGCTGTTGTGATGGTAAAGGTAAAGCTCACCTGAGCTCCTGGAAGAAGACAAATACTTAGCAGCTAACCATGGCTGAGCAAATCATTAAAATACAGCTGTCTGAGGCTGCTGAGCCTCCTGCTAATTATGGGAGCTTTCTGTTTCATTTATTGGGTCTGGAGCAAAGTGTTGGCCCTGGAAAAGCTTCCAGTTTTTTCTATGGAGGTTTTCAGGCACCACATGGAGAGGTGCCAGGGCATCCCAGCTTCCACACAGCACTTCCTAGGCGGTGGAGCAGCCTTTGATGTGCCCATTTTCCCTCCTGTGAGCAGTGTGGAGTGATGAACCCATGGCCAGTAGATGAAAAATTACCTTTTCATTACCTACCTGAAAAACCCATTGCCAGCTCTTCTGCAGGTGCAAAAGCCTTACTTCCAGTCTTAAGAGATGCAAATGAGAGTGGCCGGGGTGGGATGTGGGGGGACAGAGAGTCTCTCTGGCTCCTCAGTTTGTTGTTCTGGAGGTTTCTGGCGCTGCTGTGGGGTTTGCAGGAGTGTTTTACTGACAGGATGCCCCTGGCCGTGCCGTGTCCCGCTGTCGCTCGGAGCAGCCAACTGGGTTTTCTGTGTGACTTGGCAGGAAAATTCACATCCATTTTATTGAACCAAAGGGAAGAAGAGGGGGGAAAAGTGCTGGCTTCTAGTAATAAAGGGCTTTGGAACATCTCAGCTGGATATTTTTCTTCACGAGTGAGAAGGCCAAATGCTATCTTGACATTTAATCTTTAATAATAAAAAAAGGCTCTTTGTTTGCCAGCGAAGTCCAAAATCTGTTTACTCTCTCATGCCTTATTTCTTTTAACTTGCTAGCTTAGATGTCCTACTTACCGTCCCCTGCTGCCGGTTCAGAGCTGTGGTGAATCATTTACTGTCTAAAACTGACTTCCCTGTCACCACAGAGCCACCAGCTGCCGGGTGCACTTTGCTTGAGCAGTCCATTCATTCCTTCGAGAACCGGGGACCCCTCGGGTGAGCGATGCAGGGGAAGGGGCCAGGGCAGGAGATGTCCAGACTGCGCCCAGCACAGCGCTTTGGTGAGAGCGCAGGGCTGGCTCCAGGCTGCTCTCCAGGCCCAGGAGAACCCTGGGGTCAGTCCACGCAGCTCTGACCCGCGGGCAGGGGTCACTCCGGGCCACCAGACTTCATAACCCGTTCTAGTGTTTCATGAAGATGGTGGGAAGTTGCAGCCAGAGGAGAAGGCTGAAGTAGTCTTGGGGCAGCCTGGAAGGCTGGAGATGGAGGTGAGGCACCGGTGGGTGTGGGCAGAGCGGGCCCCCTGCGCTCCCCAGGGACCCTGCAGGTACCGCCCAGGTGTAGCTCCAGCTTCCCGCAGCCATCTCCATCCAGCTCCTCCCAGTCCGCTGACTTTCCTTTCGCATTGAAACTTCTTCCTCATAAATTCTACATCCAAGAGCAGCCGTGAGAAATGCCAGAAGCCTGACCATCTAACATGCTTTAATATCTAAATTTCTTCTTCAGTATCATTCTTATTTACATTGTTTTTCTTTCTCAAAAAAAAAAAAAATTAAGAGAGGAAAAAAATTAAATTTTCTTTTACTTCCACATTAGGAGGTGAGTTGTCATCCACCCTCTGGAATTCTTTTTTGCTTTTGATCTTTATTTAATTTGTTTAATTTTGGTTGATGTCCCAAGCATGGTTTTGGAGACGAAGGTAGGTCTTCGCTCTCCAAATCAAAAGGAAAAAAACCTAAATAAAACAACACTCTCCTTGGTCATATTTAAAAGAGAAAAATCCAAACTGTTCCATTCCATATCATTTAAAAAAAAAAAAAATCAACTATTGAACTATTTCTACAGCTTACTGATCTAAAAGGGCAGGTTTTTTCCAAAAGTATCGAATGGATCCAAAAAACGATTTTCCTAGATGTGATTCAAGTTACTTGCTGTCAACATTTTAATATCAATATTACCACAATGTGTAGTCTCAAACTAGTTCCTTTGTAGTTTGCATGGGATGTGAATGCTGTCTCGGCGTGCCCAGACCTAGAGAACTTGTTACTACTGCATGAGCATCAAGTCAGATGTTGAAAAATACCTATTATATTTTGTGATAATTTGGTGAAAATGAGCACCTCCAGTCTCTGGTTGCAGTAGTGTGTTGAATGATTGTTCTTTTTTTTTTTTTTT
>VXAD01009452.1:1110869-1163408 GCA_013399195.1 Dicrurus megarhynchus
CTTTTTTATTGATTTTTTTTTTTTTTTTTTTTTTTCCCTTCGTTCGTTTGGGGGTTTTTTGTAAATTTTTCAGCACAAAGGTTCAGCTCCACCTTTGTTTTACTCAAGCCCAGGGAGCGAAGGATCGTGGAATCATGGAACGGTTTGGATTGGAAGGGACCCTAGAGACCGTCCAGTTCCAGCCCTGCCGTGGGCAGGGACACCTTCCACGGTCCCAGGGTGCTCCGAGCCCCAGTGTCCAGCCTGGCCTTGGGCACTGCCAGGGACAGCGAGCCCGCAGCGCTGCGGGCACCCCCAGGGACGGTGCCCTTTGCTTTCCGCATCCCGCACGGAGCCGCTCCCCCCGGGGTGACCAAAACGAGGGATTTCCACCACGCTGGGTGACCTGGGCATCCAAAGGGCCTGCGGGGCCAGCCCTGCTCAGCTGTGCCGTGGGACGGGCCATGTCCCAAACACCGGGGACGTTTTCCAGGAGCCACAAGAGCTTGGGACCCTCCCCCTTCAAATAACCCGAGTCCTTTGTGATCGGCTTGATTAAAGCGAAGCCTGATCTGTCCTTTGGGGTTTTTATTTTTTCTTACACTTCATAAATGTTCATTTTGAGTTGAATTTGTAGCTTGGACTTTAAGGTAGCATGGCTCTCTTTGCTGTAAGTTGATTTTTTTCCATTGTACAGCAGCGTCTGCTGGTGAATGTCACACATCTTGCTAGGCTTAGTTAAACCATTGGGTAATCGTGGGTGATAACGACCTGAAAGGTGTTGGGATTTCTTTTCTTCCCTGCTGGGCAGCCTAGAATGCTGCTTTCATCCGTAGTGTGAATGAGGGCTAGCGACTCCAGCCACACGTCCCTTCCTGTTTCGTTTCTGCCATTCACTCAATGCAACATAATCAATAATAAAGCAATATAGTTTACTACATTTTTACTGAAGGCCAGCCATGGTTCTGTATGATATTGCATATGAAACTGTTTACAAAAACAAAAAAAAACCAACACTAACTCATAGCTGTCTTTTATGCTATAGCGATGTCTCTTGGGTGGAATCTTCTGAATTCTTTTTTTTAGTGGTTTGGTTTGTTTTTTTAAAGCGACATAGTAGAGAGAGAGGGAGAACTGAGGTTAGCGTTAGGGCGAAGAGACAGGATGCATCGAAGACACACCGGCAGATCCCGGTCTGCGCACAGACACTGTAGAGTTTCCTACGTACAGAATCCAGTCGACCCCGCTGCCGCGTGCGAACACTACGTGAGGAGATTCTGTAAGCTAAGCAATACTTTAATACTGTAATAAAATTACCAAAAAAAAACAAAATAATAATAATAATTTTAAAAAAGAAAAGAAAAAAAAAAAAAAAGTAGTTTGAGAAAGCAAATCCTCGTGGTCGGTTGTCGGCCCCCCAGCAGTCCGACTGTGTTGTGTGGAGAGCTCGGTGTCCGAGCGGGGCGGGCCCGGCGGGCAGCGGGGTCGGCCGCAGACCCCGCCTGGGCTCGTCTGTCGCGTGGCCGTCGTAGGTAGCAACCCCCCGTCACTCTCTGTCGTACGAGGTCTGAACTCCCATCAGTACTAGGATGCAAGTGAGCATTTCAGGTGGTCATAAATGTACCTAAATAAACTATGGCACAGTGGCAGGCCTAGCCCTTCCTTTTATACTTTAGTATGAACTGATGAGAACTTTGGTAGTGACTTTTTTTTTATATATATACATATATATATGTATCTATATATATCAAGCATCTTTCAGGTCTCTGTGTATGGCTTTCTGAAGCCCTGTTGTAAAATACTATGTGGATGGGGGTCTCTCACATCACAGATGTGGAAAGTATAATTTTATATTTGTATTTTCAAATAAATAAGTTTGTGAAAGGTTTCCATCCTCTACTGTGGTCCAGAAATCAATGTGTTTGTCTGACGAAAAAATACAATAAACTGTTTTGAACAGATCCATGGAGTCCCTTTCATTGGGGGGGGGCGCAGGGGGGAAATATTTATTCCTGGGGGGTGATATCAGCCCCATCACCCCAAAACTCATCACCCTCTGTCACTCCTCCTGGTCCCTCATCCTGTGCCCTGCCAGGCACATTTTTGGCATCATCAGCACTAATCCTATTTCCAGGAGGGGCAGTGGGTGGTCATGTGCTTCCAATCCCATTGGATAAATTCCCAGTCCCCCACATCCTTGCTGTGTATTTTCCTCATGGGAGTGACACCCTCTGTCTGGCTTCACACCCTGTCTCAGCTCAGATATTCCACCAGAGGCTGTTTCCCTTTGGCTCTTGGCCTGGAGCGGAGCCAACTTCCCCCCAGCCCTCCTTCAGGCATTAAATACTCACATTGTTCCAGGATGACACAGGTTCCTTTCCTGGGGAGATGGGGCTGCGGGATTGGGCAGGGATGGAGGGGATGCTGCAGCCCCAGCAGCACCAACAAAGCTCCCCACTCCGCCATCCCCTCCTCAGGCATCCATCCCCTCCTCAGGCATCCATCCCCTCCTCAAGCATCCATCCCCTCCAGGTCCAGCCGTGCCGGGGGTCCCGGGGGTCTCAGCCCGGCCGGTGCCGGTGAAGGTCAGCGCACGGCAGGATGCAGGACGGGCTCTCTGGAAAGCAGTCAACACATCAAGCCCTTAATGGGATTGATGATTAGTGGAGCACCGAGGGGAAAATTAGATTAGAAAAACAAATGAAAATAATTTCGGAAGTGATGTTTGTTCGGGGTGGAAGGAGCTTCCACTGCGAGGGCTGCAGGAAACGATTTGACTGCAATCCAGAAGAAAAGGAGCGCGGGTCTGGAGTACATTAGTGTGGTGGGAGGCCGGGAATAGCAGCCACTTAACCCTGTCATTCAGCAAACATTAGTGAATTATGAGTGTATTATACGTGGGTGATGTGTTTTGTGCAGAGCCCGCGGGCCCGCTGTAGCAGCACTGAAATGGGAGTGGGGGTCGGTGTCAAAATGTAAATTTTTATACCAGCTCTGGAATAAAAATAAGATTTTGTGTTCGCCTCCCAGCTACTGAAATCAAATTGCAGCCGAAATCAGAGTTGTAAAATAAGCAAAAATTTCCCTTCCCTGTCAAATTAGTGCCCCGATAAAGAAAACAAGGGAGATAAATGTGATTTACTTCCTCTCCCTCCTATCATAAACATTTATGGCCGAGCTGTAACAATGAGTTTCAGGAGGCAGCTGGGGCCACTGGGGTTGTGCAGAGTCACCCAGGTGGGGGTCTTTGGGCACCGAGCCCCCACTGTGGCACCCACGGGGCAGGTGGGCTCCTGCATCCCTGTGCCACATCCCATCCTCTGCCCCCAGTCCTGCACCCCTGCCCCAGGACCCCCCAGCCCTGTCCCCCAGGCTCTGCCATATCCCACGCCACAGGTGGCTGTCCTGGCTGTCCCAAATCTCGGAGTAAATCCCGGGTTTATTAACCTGCTTGGAGGACTTCAGCAGAGCCGTGTATCCCCCATCACGCATCTCGAGGCTGCAGTTCAGCAGCAGAAACCAAGCCAGCATTTATTAATTATGAGCTTAAGCGCTCCCTTTCACGGCTATTTACAAGGGCCGCCTCATTATTAATAACGAATAATAAAACAGAGGGGTTTAAAGCTCATTTGTTCCACTGGGTACCAGTCCCTGTGGTGGCACGAGCCCAGATGCCACCCAGCCTGAGAGCACTGAAGCCCTGATGGTGATGAAACCCATCCCCAAAAAACCCCACCCCTTTTTACCATTCTGCATTCAATTATATCAAATACCATCAGAAATGAGCAATTCCAGCAGCTCCACATGTCGAGGGCGCAGGGCTGCAGTTTTCAGCTGGTCACGAGGTGGTGGCAGCGCCTGGGTGAGGAGAGACACTTGTAATTCATTAGCGCTTTGCAAAGGGCAGCGGTACTTGACTCCGTTTGTGCATTAGGCAAAGGCTGATTCCTGCTATTTACCTCCACGGCAACGGCTGGAATTAGCACGGAGCAGCTCCCACGGGCCGGGCCGGCTGCATCCGCTGCTCCGTTTCTGCTCTGCAGGGCAAACAGAGCTTACCAGAGAATTACGGAATGGTTTAGGTTGGAAATAACTTCAAAAAACCTCCAGTTCCACTCTCTGCCATGGGTAGGGACACATTCCACTACCCCAGGTTGCTCCAAGCCTCATCCAACCTGGCCTTGAGCACTTCCAGCTTCTCCAGGCAGCCCGTGCCAGGGCCTCCCCACTCTCACAGGGAAGAATTTCTTCCCAATATCCAATCTAAATCTGTCTTCCTTCAGCTTGAAGACATTCCCCTTGTCCTATCACTGCATGCCCTTGTGAAATTAAAGTCTCTTTCCAGAATGAATGCAAGAGCCTGGTCCCCAAAGCCACTGTATCCCACGGTGGCAGCAAGCTCAGGTCCCCAGCTCGACCTTCCCAGCATTAACAACTCAACCCTGACAGGGCCAGGGCTGCCGAAATTTGGGCACATTCCCACGCACTGCTGCATTTCTGGCAGCCTGGGGACCAGCCGAGGGCCGGGTGACAGTGTCCAGCCCACAGCCTGCTGCCACCACCGGGTGCCAATTGCTGTGGCACACCGAGTGGCACTCGCCCCGGGAGCGGGTGAGAGGAGCCCGCGCACCACTCCCGCTCGCTCATAATTACTGATTAAAAACTAGTTAAAAAGCCAATGAAGACTGAAACGTGCATTAACCAGGTGACCCCGGCTCGCACCAGCCGCGGAGGGATGGGAGCGGGTACGGAATCAGCACTGGCAGTGTCTGCATCGCTCGGTGACACCCAGCAGGGATCTGTCACCTCCTGCATCTACAGAGCTCCCAGCGCGGGCTCTGATGTGACATAAACATCAGCAAGAATAAAAAGCAGGAGAAAGTTCCTGCTTTTGCCTTTTCTAAGCCTGCAACGCATTTGGGCCACCAATAAAACTGCTCAGGATTTATACAGGGCTTTGCCTCTTCAAAGCAAGGCAGCAGTTTGTTCCTCTTATCCCCTTTCATTCAGAGATCCAAAGTGCTTCCTATCGGTCCTTTCACAACCTTCTGATGGGTGGGGAATTCCTCTTCTTTAATCTTGAAAAAGTGAACCTGGCTGGGCTGTGGGC
This sequence comes from Dicrurus megarhynchus, assembly GCA_013399195.1. Lineage (NCBI taxonomy): Eukaryota > Metazoa > Chordata > Aves > Passeriformes > Dicruridae > Dicrurus > Dicrurus megarhynchus. The sequence goes on from VXAD01009452.1 coordinate 1,115,959, forward strand.
TCCAAACCCTCCTGACTGGAGGTGGAGCCGAAGCCAGGTCCCATCCCTGTCCCTGTCCTGCTTTGCCCCAATAGTGGCTGAGTTACCCAGCAAAGGATGCCTGAGCTGAGATGCTAAAGGGAGGTGGACACCTGGAGGGGTGCAGCACCCAGGGCCGGGCTCAGCATCACCTCCCGGGGCCGGAGCCGCTGGGGCATCACGAACCCGCACACGCCGGCCCGGAGGACGTGCGGCCGGGCTGTCAATACTGGCAGCCGTGACACCGCGTAAATGCAACCTCCCCGCTCCGCGCCGCGCTGGCCCCATCGATCCGGCAGCGCCGGCAACATCCCAGAGCAGGGATGACAGCGGGGCGGACACGGGAAGGTCACCGGCGCATCCCGGCCCCAGCCGTGACCCTTGGCGGCCCCAGCCAGCCGAGGGTCCCCGCGGGGGGAGCCCCGCACGTCCCTGCGCGCCGCGGTTCGCATCCAGCACAATGAAACGCGGCGCCGATGCCACCCGGAGCGAGGGGGAGGCGGCGGTGCCCCAGCCCGAGCCGCCGCTGCTCAGCCGAGCCCCGGAGCCGCACGAACAATGCTCTGCCATTAGCAATCAGAATATCGGCGCGGCCGCTCATAGAAAATCAAGAGGCAAAATAATTGAGTCAATAGCGCTGCGAAAGGATTGCTCCTTCAGCCCCATTCTTGTGCTAACAATCCTCCAGCAGGGCTGAGGATTCAAAAGCTTGGAGAATCAAAAAGGAATTGATTTGATTCAGAGCTTCAGCCCGGGCTGTATTTAACACATCATTTTTGCTTGCTCTACATAGAATAGAAACTGTTTGAAGGCAGAGGGGCTGGGGGAGAGAGACAGGGGAGCGGGAAGCACAGGAGCGGGAGAATATTCTGGATTTGCTGCTTTTCCAAGAGCGGTTGGACCCACGCTGTCCCCCCAGACGGCTGACAGACCCTGGGGACCCATAAAGAGACGCCCCTGGGCTCCGAGTCCCCTGAGCATCCACCGACTCCGGCTGGGCCCGTGGCTAAAGCAGGAGCAGGGCGAATGAAGAGAAGCAACTCGTGCTGCGGATCGCTGCTCCGCGTCCTCTCTGCTCCGCCGGAGCCGCCGCCCGCATCCATCAGGCTCAAGGGCAGCTGCTGCGGTTAAGGGCACGGGAGGCGGCGCCGGGGATGCTTCCGCTTGGGAGAAGGCAGAAGGTGCCTTTTGATCCCTCCCAGCCTTGGCACAGGGTCACAAATCCTCCTCTCCCACTACCAAGCGGCCAAGAGCGAAACCGCGCGATTGCCACCCAAAAGGGTGGGATTCACAAATTCCCGGCGGGAGCACAAACTCCCCGCAGCTCCGCGGCTGCTGCAGAGCCGTGCCAGCAGTCGCTTTCTGCTCCCCTCCAAACCACCATCTCCAGGATCCTGCAGCATCCCAGGGAGTTCCTTGCTCCCAGAAAAACTTCCAGAGTTAAACCCCTTGCACTCGGAGGTCTCTCTGACAATTATCTGCTTTTTGGCAAACACCCTTGTACATTTTCATGACATCTGCAATAATTTCTGGGAACCCTTTTTGGCCTGCTTTTTGTCTATGAAAGGGGCAGAAAAACCCTCATCCAGCTCCAGCATCCCACCAATGAAGACAAACAAGTAAATGCAGAATTGCCCCAGATTCTATCAAACGTGAGGGCAACAACCACTGGGAGAGGACCAACGACAAGAACAACCCCATGATCCCCTCCAAGGCTGCTCTACAAACCACACACTCAAACACCAGCAACCCTGAGGTAGCTCAGAACATCCAGACATAAGCACTTCCAGAAAAATCTAAATTAACTGCAGGATAAAACCCACTATCCTGAGCAGGGGAAGGAGCAAGTGCTAAGAACATTCCAGCAAAGCCATTTCTCTGCTCATTGTGTGGCACATGAAGCTCTTTAAACCCTTTTGGGTCGTTATACCCCTCACTCAGCCCAGCTGGTGGCTGCCGACACAGTGGGGACCCCCAGACCCCCACCCAGGCAGCTGATCTGATGTGTTGATGAGCAAGTCATGTCGCTATAATAAGGAGTGTTTATTTGAATAATAAGGTCAGGGAGTTAAGTAGTTGGTATTCCACTCGTAGGAAGCAGTTTGCACAGTGTCACTAATAATTAAAGGGGTTTTTTGACTAATCTAGTTGCTCTTCCTAAATATACTCCACTCTGTTCAAGAAACTCATCAAAGCAGCGAAGTGATCTTCGAGGTTATTAATCTCCTTTGCTCCACAGCTGGAGCAAATTTATTTGCTTGAATTAGCATGTAATAAACTTATAATAAAGCTGCCATATCCCTCGCTTTAGAGATATAGTTTGTGTAATGGGTAGTTAAATCTAGGTAATGTAGCCATGGTCTTTAGGCTCGGAGAGAAGGGGAAAGGAAAACCTCAGCAGAGTGCAGTGTTATCCCCAGCACTGGAGTTCAGTGAGATTTCTTCCAGGTCAGGAAATTCAAACTTTTTGGAGACCACTGGGTCAGATATTAAGCAGAAATTGTTCCCTGTGAGGGTGGGGAGGCCCTGGCACAGGGTGCCCAGAGCAGCTGGGGCTGCCCCATCCCTGGAGTGCCCAAGGCCAGGTTGGATGGGGCTTGGAGCAGCCTGGGACAGCGGGAGGTGTCCCTGCCCACGGCAGGGGGGTGAAAGTGGATGATCTTTAGGGTCCCTTCCAACCCAAACCATTCCATGATTCTGTGACTCTGCCAACCCCAACAGCAGCCCCAGGAGCCCCTTCACCATCTCCACCAGAAAACCAGGAACAGCTGAGACCTGTTCAGCAGCTCTCACAATACAGCAAAGGAGGGGTCCCCACAGACCAGTGGGTACTTTCCCTGGCCACCAACAGAGAATCAGCCCCAAAAAGCACCCTCAGGGCTGTCCATGAGGGGTGAAGCCCCAGCCCCATCGCTGTGCACAGACCCAGTGGAGCAGCAGTGGACACTCAGATTGGCACCGGAGCCACCAACGCCAGCAGGACTCACAGAGATGGAATATTTCAAATAGGGCTGGGCTTGGCACAGGGTGTCCAAGTGAGAGGAATTAATTCGCTTCAGTTCACAAAGTTGAGCCTTTCTAGGCTGCAGTTTCCCAGGAACAATAAATCCTCTCACTTCCCCTTCCTGCGAACACTCACAGCACCACTGGTTGGGAATGGGCAGATGGAGACGGATGTGGCAGATAGCAAAGTTCAGCTGCACGGGGAGGGCTGGCCCCCACCTCCTCCTCCGAGGTTATTATTCACAGAGCCTGGGTAGTAAATAATTTTTCCCTCTCTCCATTTCAGCTCTTTTCTGTTCCTGCTCTGCACTGGAGCAGGGCCTGGGCATTAGCCAGAGGTGTCAGAGGTGTTAGACAAGGTATTAAGGAGGTGTCAATGGTGAAATAGCTGGGATTACAGTAAAGTCTAAATAAGGTGTAAAATAAAACCAAAGGTGATAAAGCCGTTGATAAGAGAAGCTGGCGAAAAATAGGAGTGCAATTATTTTTCATCCTGGTTGTTCACTCTCACAGTGCATTATCTGTGGCTTTGTAAAGACTTAAGTGAGATTTTTTCCCCAGTCTGTGGTATTTTCTCCCGGCAGCACCGTGGCTCCACGGCCCTTGCACGGCAGGGGAGCATCCAGCACCTCCACACAAACCCACACCTGCGCAAGAGATGCCCCTTCCTCCTCCTCCACCCTTGTCCAGGGGATTGAAGGGGCCGTTCTGGGGAGGACACCGGCGTTTTGGAGGCTGCGACCTTGGCAGGAGCCACTGGAGCCGGAGCCCAGCACCGCCCGGGCTGGGGACGTGCAGCTATTGGAAGAGAAGGGTGCTGGTGGGGACGTGTCTCTGCCGGGCTGTCAACCCAGCTGTCACGGGGCAGGGACTCACCTTCCCCGGCAGGAACGCATCAATCATCCCGACAGCCCCTAATCAGGCAGACGGGGCTCGGCGGAGGATGGAGAGCTCGCGCTCCCCCTCCCCGAGCAAATCGTGTAGGGGGGAAAAAAAAAAAATAATGCAAGAAATTACTCCGGATGGCAAATCAACAAATTAGCCTTGATTACTATCCGGGTCTCACAGCCTCCTCTTCCTCGTGCTCATCAGCTCGGTGTGCGGAGCCGCTCTGCGCCTGCAGCGCTCGTTCCCTCCCGGCCGCTGGAGCTCCCTGCAGCTTTCCACGGGGCAGAACCCCGGGGCTGCGGGTGGGAACCTCACGGGACCCCCCCGCAGCAGCTGGAGGCTCAGGGGGCCATCCCCAAGGAGGGAGGTGCCTTTCCAGGAGCCAAAATGGTGCGGGAGGATGCAATGGCAGAGCTCTGCCCAGATTCCCTGGCTCTGGGCTCTGAACCCGCTGGCCCTTTCTGCCAGGCACAAACCAAAATGAGGGTTTTTTCAGAAAAAAACACGGGGGAGTAATTCCGGTGAGGAAAAAAACCCCAACTTATTTAAAAGCACGTTCATCTGCAATTCTCCCAGTGCTCTGAAGGGTTATTAACTGATTGGATTTCATCACATCCCACTTTGCTGCTGCAGAGGCTGATTGTCCCGTATTTGCATTTCTCTTGGACAAGCAGCAATCCTGGCCCCCAAGGTGGGCACAAGGCCGTGCCGTGTGCCCTGGGATGGCAGCAGGAGCTCAGCTCCATCCCATCACGGTTGAACCTCCAGGAACAGCTCTCTCAGGATCCCTGGGCTCGCTCCGTGGTCATCCAGGAGTGCTTTCCCCCTCGCTCAGAGCCAGGAGCTGGGAAGCAGCACCATTTCAGATGTAAACTTTTTAGAGTTAATTTGTTTTGGCTCTTTTAAATGGCACAGAACTGCCAGGCAGGCTGACATCACCCGTGAAGGCATTTAAAGAAACGGATGAATACAAGCAGGAGATGGATGTGCTGGCCAAGTACAACCCGGGCGAGCTCAGGTACACGAGCGTGGTGTTCCTTCCCTGCTTATCATCTTCATTAATAATGTCTTTACTCCGAAGCCGTTTCCATCATCGCGGCTTCGCAGTAACGACCCCGGCGCAGCTCAGCGCTGCTGCCTCAATCTTCTCACGGAACAAGCAGCAAAATAAGGGAGATTAAAACCCAACAGAAACAAACGGCCTCTGCTCGGGCAGTGATGAGGGGGTGTTAACGGGGTGCTAATGCCCGGCTCCCGGGCAGGGGGCACAGGCCGGATCCGAGCTGGCTGTGCCAGGATGGCACCGGAGGCACCGCTGGCCCCACGGCCACCCCAGGACCTCCCAGACCAGCCGGGTCCGGCGGCCTCAGGCACGGCTCTCATTAGAGGTGTGACCTTCAGTAACCTGGGCAGCCTGAGGTGGGCTCCTGCTGGAGGGGCTGCAGACCCTTGGCTCTGACGGGAGCTGCCAGGAGCATCCCTGCAAGCCCAGCCCCACAGCTCCTGCTCCAGTCCCAGCTCCAGAGGAGACGAGATCACACACGTAACAAATCTGCATTTCCCTCTGCTCGTGCATCAAAACCCTCCCTCCTTCTCCATCTCCAGAGCCAGGGATGGGAAGTGGGCACGGGCAGCTCAGGTGCCAGCTGGGCAGGGACAAACCCAGCCTGTTCCCACCCCTGCAGCCACCCAGAGCCATCAGCATCCCTCTTACCTGGGAAACACGAGTTTCACCGTGCAAGGGCAGTAGGAAAAGCATCTCCTCCTCCAGGGCAGCAGAGATGTGCTGATCACAAACTTTGCAGCACTTCTAGGTGGTGTCAGCCCACGGAGATGTCACAGCTCCTGTCCCCAGCGTTCCTATGGATGCTGCCTTCATCACCCAGCCCTGGCAACTTGGTTTTTCAGGCAAGAGGCACTGGAAAAAAACAGAAGTCACTATTAAAAAGGCTGAAAAGTGCCTTGTTCGTCCAGATTTGTACCAGCCAGGCCTTGCACTCGCCATGGGAACAGCTCTGTGGTGGCCCATGCAGCCCCCGCCCGGCAGCCCGGCGGGGTGTGACCCACCACGGGCCGGGGCTGTCACCCAGCACGTCCCCAGCCCGGCACACAGCTCGGCACAGGGAAGCAGAGATATTAAGTGGCTGATTTACATAGTAATCTGCACGGGGAGAGACGTTCGGGGCGCGCTCAGCCTTCATCAGAACACTTGTCATAGATGTGCTTCCATCTGAAGGGGGAGGAGAAGGGAAATAAGTCCTTGGGTTTTTGCACATGTTGTTTTTGGTGTGAAAGCAGGGGCCTGCTGCAGCAGATCAGAGCCAGCATCCCACCCACAGCAATCCCACCCATGGCTGGATCCCACCAGCCCCACTGCTGATGGTGGCATTCGGGGTCTGGGGTGTGCAGGCAGTGAGGGGGGGTCTGGGGCTGAGCAGAAAATCACCAGCATTCAAGTTCTCAATAAAACATCTCGTGCCCTCGCACGGCTGTGGGACTGGACACTGAGGTCTCAGTGCCCCAGCTCCTCACCAACACCTCACCCACGGATTTTGCAAAGGATTTCCAATTTTATTTTCTTTAATGTAAAAACATTAATATTTATGAACACCTCTGTCACTCCCGCATGTTGTGCTCCTTTCCCATACATAAAACAAGCTGCTTTCAAGCTTTTTAATTAGAACCAAGCGAGAAGTCTTAGTAGAACAATTAGATAACAGGGAGGAAGGGAAATATTTTCTACCCTCCATATGAACAACGACAAGAGTTTCCTTCTCCTCACAAGGACTGCAGAGATTGGCTGAATGCAGGGTCAGTTCTGTGGCTGCCTCAAGAGAAAGCCTGAACTGTTTTTTACACAGCCAAGCGCAGGGGAACTCTGGCTGCACCCGCACCCCTGGACACTCAGTGTCCACGGATCCATCACTCACAGCCCCAGCCCATGGACTGACAATTCCCCACGCTCCACCCCAGGGCCCAGCACCGCCTGTGCTGCAGGGGCACGTGCAGGGTGCTGGCTCCCAGCCTGGAGCACACAGACGTGGCCAACACGGAGGAGCAGGGACAGCCAGGGTGCACTGGACACACCACCAGTCTCCCTTCCCAAAACGCTTTTTCTCCTGGACCTCAGTAAAACACCAAACCCCAAAAGAGCTGCACCCCAGCACCGGCTGCCTGAGCCCCTCATCCCAGCCCGGCGCCGAGCGAACAGCCAGGGTGATTAATATTGAACATCAACAAACAAAACAATTGAAAAGTCAACAGTTTAGGGGAAGAGGGGGCTGCGACAGCCCCGCGGTCCTGAGGATTATTTTAAATGTGCGAAATGCCATCTCTCTAAATAATCAAACTCCACTGCTGCGACTCGGAAATTGCCACCCACGGCTAAAGCTCCAATTTTAAACGCATCCTCAAGTCAATCTTTGTAAATTCCACATTAAATATTGATCAGCCCCAGAGACGGCTGATGCTGCGTGTTTAGCATAGATGTGCCAAATTCAAACAGCGGCGGCTGAGGCAGAGTTTGCCCAGATCCCACCCAGGCCTCGGACACCCCAGGCCTTGTCACAGCAGTCGCTCTGCGCCAGGAGAGAGGGACAGCCCCGGGGAGAGAGCACCACGAGGGCACATCTCGGTGCTGCCCCATCCCAGCAGGCACCACATCCCAGGATGTGGATAACCAGCACATGGAAGCACACAGGGAAGGGCAAGGAAGCATCCCCAGCAAGGGCCCGGCACGGATGGACAGTGCCTAAAGCACCAAAGGGAATATTTAAACACGGACACGGGAGGGGGACGGAGACAAGCGCTGGTGCTTCCCTTCTAAGGACACCAGCTCCAACCACGCTCCACGGGAGCAATGAGTGCATGCCCAAGAAACTCAAGGTACAGCATCAGGGCTGTTCTGGGTCCCAAACTCATACGGGGCTCCAAGGGGGAGGTCTGAACCACCAACATTCCCGCTGATCCCATCAGGAAGAGGTTTAAGGAAAACATCATTGTTGGGAAACGATCCCTTCTATTTCCCAATCCCCAAACATCGTGCATGTGTATATATATATATATATATATATATACACACACACATGCCTGGAATATTATGAAATCATACTTGAAACCCAGATTCCAACTCCATTTCCCAACCACTCGTATAAAATTTTCATTACAGATTGCTGCCCTGCAGTGGAACAGAGGGCAACTTTATTAGAGGCCGCCTGGCAGCAGGAGAATGAGCCAGTCAACAGCTCCAGATATTCCTCTGCAAGATATGGCAGAGTGCTGGAAATGGAACAGATTATATAAAAAAAAAAAGTAATTCAGAGCAATTTCTAGTAAAGAGTCAAAGAACCATATAATTCAACATTTATATAGACAAGGCTTCAAGGGAACTCTTCAAAAAAAAAAAAAGAGGACAAGGTAACAGTAAGAAACTCTGGTTTGATTTTTCCTCTTTTTTAAATTTCTTTTTTAACCTGCCCTGTTGGTTTGTGCCACCCTGGGCTCCGGCAGCACCTGCAGGGACAATTCCAGCTCCCAGGGCCTGTTTGCTTGCTGCTGCCTCCCCTCCTCTTCCTCGCCCCGCTCCCCACCTGACCCACGGGCAGCTCCTGCTCTTCCCAACAGATCTGCCAGCCGAGCAGGGCTGCCTCGGTGTACCAGCCAGGGCTGGGGGATGATCCTCCCCAAATGTGCCCACGTGCAATTTTCCTCTTCCTCATCTTCCCTCCCTCACTTTTGCTGCTATAAATAGACCAGAGGAGAAGACAATCCTTTTTGTCCGTGATTAATTGCGGCCGGGGCGGGCCCGCGGCGCGGAGCAGCGCCGGTACCTGCAGCTTTTCCAAGGTGCTGCAGCTGCAGCGAGCCCCGTGGCTTTCCCCCGCCGTCGTTTGTCATCTCCTGACACTGACAAAGAGCTTCTCCGGCACCCTGTCTTTGCGAGGGAACATATCCATATCAAAGCTGCTTGGATCATCCTTTTGCAAACTATCTGCTGCGTTTTCTGGCCTAGTTTCCTTTCTGATCTCCAGCTCCTGCTCTTCCCCTCCGTGAGCCCCTGTAGCGGCACCACCACACCCCAGCCTGCCCCAGCACCCAAGGCTGAAGGCTCTTGGGGAAAAAAGGGGTCACTCTGCTTCCACAGCGTTCAGTGGGATCTCTGCAAACCCAGAGTGCCTTGGTGCATTAGCCAAAAACACTTCTGCAGCCAAGGATGCCCGTGGTGGGGTGAAAACGTTTCAGCCTGTGATGAGACTCATTCTCAGGCAGCATTTGACACGGGAGAGAACTCCTGGGATGCGGGGATGGAGGTGCTACAAGCCTGTACGTGGAGCTACAGCTGCCTGGGGGAGGTGAAAACAGCACCTAATTCTCAATATCGCCTCGGGTCACAGTGTGTGTAGTAGAAAAGCAAACACTCACCTCCCCCGAGGTGCATCGCAGCTACAGGAGCAACTTTGTGCAGCCAGAGCATGAGCAATGCACTTAGAGCCATTGGGAAAACCATCTCCTGGCTTTCCAACGGAGCAAATTCCACCTGGAAGACCCGGGAAGTGAACAACAAGGAATTGCTGTTTTGTTTGTTTTTTTTTTTAATCCAGAGATGCTTTTCTCTCCACGATGGCACTTCAACAAGAGCTTAATGAACAGCATTTCCTTGGTTCTGAGAGGCACAGACAGGCCAGACAACACCACTGATTCATTAGCATCCCATCATGTCTGCAGCCTCCGTATTCCCCAGCCATATGGCCAGCACGATGTGCTTCCAAAAACTGGGACATCTACGAGGGCTTTATCACCAGCAGCCATCACGCTGGAGCAGCCTGTGGTTGCATGGAGATGGGGAACATCTTATTTCAGGATCTTCTGGGTGTGAAGGAACACGGCGTGGACGGGGAGACAAGGTGACTTTGTGGGACGCGAGCATCCCTCCCGCTGCAGACGGGATTTTAATCAGGATCACTCCGGGTCCTGAGCAAAACACGTCTCCAGAGCAGATACACATCTCCAGCAGGGACATGCTGCCTGCCCAGGTGGGAGACACAGCATCTGCTTTTATCTCTCTCCAGATAAACTCCCCACATGACTGATGAAAGCTCCCGCGAGCTGAGCTGTGTGTCCAGCAATCAGCCCTGTCCGAGCCAAGACCTCAGCCAGCCATGGAAAACAGAGAGCTTCCCCCAGCCTCACCAGCAGCAGCATCTGGGCATGGCATTAGGTGGCCATAAATAGATGTTAAGTGACCAAAAATAGATATTAAGGGACCATATGCAGCCTCTGAGAGCAGCAATCTGTACAGGAGGCTCCTGGCTCTCACCAAGGCACGGGGTGGGAAGAAGCCCCCAAAAACCAGTGCAGGAAACAGCAGCACCCCGAGGTGTCAGCAGCCCGTGGGGGATTTTATGGGCCTTCGGGGAGGAGCAGGGAATTTAGATCAGCCCAAAGAGCTGCTGGCCCCCGTGGAAAGGGGGACACACAGCCCAGGACACGTGTCCTTGGAGACCCCAGGTGGCATCTCCTGCCCCTCCTGAGACTGCCTCCTCCTCTCTCAGCACCATCAGAATCTGCCTCCGGGTTCCCAGCACCTCACATGTGTTTTCTAACAAGCAAATAACTTTTTCCTTGTTCCGAGCTCCGTCTGCAATTCCGTGGGACCCAGCGGGAGGGTCTGTGCTCCCCCTGCATTCACCAGCCCGTGTCAGCAGTTTGTTATGCAGCCCTGTGGGTTCTTCAGTTACAAAAAAAAAAAATAAAAAAGAAGCGTTTTCAAAGCTTTAATGGCTTTGAAAACAACACGGAGAGTTCTCTTTACTGCAGGAGAGGTTAATGATCTCCCTCTGCTACAGAACCAAACTGGACATCATAATAAATAACCATAATAAGATATAAAGTATCACCTGGAGTCGTTCAATGCAGAGAGTGGGTAGGAGTTGTGATGCATTTCCATTATCCAGAGTAACTGCCAGGTGGGAAATATTCAAAGTGAAGGCAGTCAATTAAAAAATGAAAAGCACTACTTAAACAGAGAGGGACTGTATCTTATCTTACCTGCCACCACCGTGTGCTCTGGCCCCTGGTGGGACAGCAGCCCCGAGGAGCTCCCTGCTCCTGCCCTGTCCTTCCCCCTGCAGCCCAGGCCAGCAGGGTGACCCCGTGTCGTGCGTCCACCACGGCCCACGGGGGGACATTCCCGAGGACACTGACCGCCAGCAGGTCTGGGAGGCACGGAACCAGGGAACGGGTGGGTTGGGAGGGACAACAAAGCTCATCCCACGCCGTGTGCCCTGCCAAGGACAGGGACAGGGACAGCTCCCACTGCACCAAGCCCCGGGCAGAGCCTGGCAGGCACATCCCCGTTTGGGTTCACAAAACCCAGGAGCACCTTGCTCACCTCCACAGCTGCTCTGCCCCGTCCCCACGAGAGATGTGGACGCGTTCTGCTCTTCGCAGAGCCTGGGGTGACACCACGAGCCCCTGGACAGCAAAAACTCCATCGGGAACACGCGCACGGGGAGCGACACGACCTCACAAAGCCCAGCAGGAGCCGGGGCAGCCCAGCTGCCTCCCCTGCCCTGCGCCGTGCACGGAGCAGGAGCCGATCCATCACCGGCGGCAGGAGGTGCCCCCGGAGCGGTGCCGGGGAGGGGAGGGGGTCGGAGTTCGTCCCACATGGCATTAATCACCTTTCCTGAGGCTCTGCACGCCTGGACAGACCTATTAATCAGCGGCATATCAGCCCTCCAGCCCGGCCGGGCCCCTTTGTGTGGGTCCCTTCCCATCACAGCCAGATAAGATTATCAGTGACGAGCAAGACACCCATTGAGCAACACCTGACTCGAAGAATGGGATTTTATTTTTTTTTTATTTATCCCCCTGTCTCAAAGATGAGCTGTTTCTTGTCTTGTCAAACCACATCCTTTTCTTGAAAGAACCAGCTTTAAGAATCCAATTTGTCAAGCTGGACAATCATTTGAGAATCCATAAAAAGCCTCGGTGACTTTATCAAAAAAATAAATCAGAAGGTTTTAAATGGTAACTGAAAGGGATTTGAAAATAGGTTGAGTGGCCTACATCAATTAATCTTCAGAGAGCCGGGGCTTTGTGAAGCTGGAGTGGCAGAGAAGTGTCAAAAACTAGTTATTGGGCTTGAGGAGATGGAAGTTATCGATATTTCTCCTCTCCTTTTTCTCTCTTTTCCTCTTTCTCTGCCTCTTCAGAACACAGTGAGGCAACACCCCCCTGCCCCAGGGCACGGCAAAGCTGAGGAGGGCTGGGTGCTCGAGCCAAGAAGGGGCAGGTGGTCAGGGCCACTCTTTCCTGGTGATATTTTTCCACCAACTATTCCCAGTGTCAGCCAACAAGGGCCAGACGGGCTCTGCCACCGCGGTGTGAGTCCGTCCCTGTCGCTGCTGGAGCTCACCCCCACCACAGCCACAGGGACAGCCCCTGGCAGGAGCCAGCAGACACTGCTGGCACTTACAGGTGGCTCAGGAGTCCCGAGGCACCCTGTGGCACCTGAGGGTCCAGCCGGGGCTCAGCTCGACTGAGGAGGGAGGAGAGCAGGGCAGAAGGAAATAAATGGTTTCAGTTCAGCCTCGGGGCCTGAGCAAAGCGACAGGAGACCTCGGGGCTCGCAGAACGCAATGAAGAAGCTGGAAAATGTGGGATTTGGCCGAGGAGAGCCAGTGCCCTGGAACGGCGATGGATGCCCCCACCCGCCCCCGGAGCGCAGACAGCCCCGGCTGCTCCTCGCCCCTGGGGACGCACGGCCGAGGGACGGGGAGTGACAGAACAGAGCCCCAGGGATCGCCAGCAAGGGGACACCCGGATGGAAACAACGGGCTGGACAATTTGCCATTAAAATAAAGAGCTTGGGAGGAATCAAAAGGCTGGAAAGGGAAGGGCCACGCTGCCGCGCTCCGGCACCGGGAGCAGGATGTGAGGGGCTCCAGATGGCTCTGCGGTTTAGTGCAATAAAAAATTTAATCTGACAGGCAAGCGTGGGGCTGGAGAATAATAATAAGACAAATAATTTCCTTAAAAAAACCCGAAAGGAGTCTAACAGCTCAAAGATATCTTCATTTGCTGCAAAGAACAGAGACCATCAGTTATTTACTGCAGTTGGGAGCACATTCACGAGCTTTCAAACGGTATTTTGTTGCAGAAGGATAATATAAGGACACTTTCCTTGCTTTCCAGCTGGGGGAAATAGATCTGACTTGGAACTTGGCCAGAAGGGCTGCAAGTTCGGGCTCTGAAGCGAAGGTGATAACTTTGCCAATTAAATATGGATGTGATTTTCCCCCCTCTCCTTCCCTGGAATACTTTTGCAGTGCCATTAGGTGATGATATAAAGACATAGGCCTCCTGGTGCAGCTTAATTGCTCCTATATAGAAAAATGATGAGCTCAATTGCGCTGCACAAGGGCTGCTGTGGCTACTTGCTGCCTTATTAATAGGTGATATTGACGTGTGTTTAATTCTTCTGCCCAAGGAAAAACAGGGAGACAGCAAAGCCCTGCTCAGCAAATGCCTCAGCACTTGCTAAACTGCTCCACTGAACAGCGAGGGGCTGAAGAGAGATTTTATATTTAATCACACACTTAAAGTGTTTTGCTGAGTTGATGCTCAGTGCAGGGAGACAGGATGCACTCCCAATTAAGTGATCTTTTATTCCCATACCCTTATATTTTTCTTTTCTATTGATACACAGCACAGACAATCCTGTGTTTTGCAATCTGCTGCTGAAGGATTTCTAGTCCAGGGTGAAGCCTGTACAATTGCTGAGGACCAAAAAAAAAGCTGTTGTTTTAATTCACATGGACCTCAGAATGGGCTGGGAGCAGAATGGGCTCTGAGATATCTTCCCCTGGGATGGGGAGCGGGCAGAGATCACCTTCAGCACACAGAGATGAGCAGGGACACTGCTTAGAGGTGAGCAGGAGGGAGTGTGCAGAGTGAGGAGTTGGAAAGGTGGCCAAAGGATGCTGCCTGATATTTAATGTAACATATTAGCATTATCATTATTGTTCTCATAGAATCATGGAATGGTTTAGGTTGGAAGGAACCTCAAAGCCCATCCAGTGCCACCCCTGCCATGGGCAGGGACACCTTCCACTGTCCCAGGCTGCTCCAAGCCCCGTCCAGCCTGGCCTTGGGCACTGACAGGGACCCAGGGGCAGCCCCAGCTGCTCTGGGCACCCTGTGCCAGGGCCTAGCCCTCACAGGGACAATTCTTTCCTAATATCCATTTATTACTATTATTATTCAACCTTTAGGAAAGCAGTATTACTGCAGGTTTACTGTCTTTACTTCCTCAGCAGCCACTAAGTCATTCCTAACAATCCACATTTTCCTCTGCTTTCTAACAGCCTCTCTAGCAAAAAGTTTTTTTAAGGGACTGACTCTCTCCCAAAAGAAACTGGGGAGCCACCCTCCCATCTGCATGGAAAGCAGGTGAGCACGGGCTGCGGGGGATTTGCATTTGCTTCTGCTGAGGCTCTGAAGGTTGAGGTCCATCCCCACAGAGGCTGCGCTTGGTGCGGGGGGAGCGGAGCAGGGGGGAGCGGCTGCCACTAAATTGATGGCAACAGAAAAAGCTGGAGGTACAAATGGCTCGAGAAAAGGCGTGATGAGATGTGACTGCCCTGGGTGCTGGGACTGCAGAGAGCAAAACGGGAAAAGACCACCTGGACGAAGAGAAAATGCTTCTGATTGCTCGGGGAAAAGCGGAGTTAAAGATCATTGGAACGGACAAGGCAATCTGGCAGCGGCGGCGCTGGGATTGATTCCAGGGCGAGGAGGGGCGGGGGCCACACCCCCGGGGCTGCCGGAGCGGGGCATCCTCAGCCGGGGGGGCCGGGGGGCCCAAGGCTGCGGCCACACCAGCGCTCCGGGCCGGGCAGCCCCAGCCGTGCCCTCCGCAAAGCGGAACGCTCAGCCCCGGTTCAGCGCTGCGGGAGAACGGGGGTCTCCCTGCCCAGCCCCAGCTCTGCCGGGAAGCAGAACTGAACCAGACCATTACGGGGAAGCACAGTTTAGGGGTCACACAAATTTTTGGGTGGGACAGGCCCCCGCCATCTCCCCCAGTCCAAGGACCTGAACCCCAAGTGATGCTCCGTGCATCCCGGGAGGATGTGTGCTCCGGGCTGTGGATTCACACAGCCAAAGGTTTTCTAAAGGTTATGCAAAGGTTACCATCCAATTAACGTGCCGGAGCAGCACCGGCTCTGTCTGCCTCATTTCCAAACCTGAAGGCCACCGGGCAGCTCGGCAGCTCCCCCCACACATCTGTACTGATCCCCGAGTCCTGGAGCACATTCCAGCACAGGGTGATGGCAGAGATGGAGATAACAATAATGATGTATCCATTTCCTCTACCTTGGGCATTTTTAAGTCATCTCATCTCAGAAATGAGCTAATTCCAGCGTTTTGCATGACAACCTGTTGGGCCCTCTAAGCGACGGGCAGATGGTGGGCTGTATTCACACATCACCTCGTGGAGCACCAGACAGGCTGGGACCTCATCACTGCTCTGAGGTCACAGAATCACTGAATGGTTTGGGTTGAAAGGGACATTAAAGATCATCTAGTTCCAACCCTTTGGAACCATCCAGATTCCTCCCTGGAAGGGAGGAACGAAGGTCATGGATTGACCCAGCTTTCTCTCACTGATCTGCCTACACCCTCTGAGCTCCTGGGACACCACAGGGGAGGCAGAGCCCCAGGAAGATGGAGATATAGTTTGCTCTGGGTGCTGCCCAAAGCTGCAGCAGGTTCTGGAGCCCAGCCTCCAGCTGTAGGGTAACACAGTGCAGCACATGCAGAGAGGGACCCTTTCAAAACAGGCATAAGATACATTTCTTCAAATGTCCCTTCTCATGTCATTAATTATGCCTTGGGTTACTAAACACAAGCAAATGAGGATGATTTCCCTCCCAGCATCACAAGCCTGAGGTTTGCTATTCCCTTTCTCTCAGGTCTTCCATTAGCCTTTATAGATGATTTCCCTGTCAGGCTTCCCATGCCTGCTCACAGCTTCCCAGCATTCCAATCCACCCAATCTACGCTCATTGCAACTCCAAGTGCTCCACTAATTCCTCTCCTCGCAATTTCACATTCCTAAATACTGGGTGTAACGGCAGCAGCGCTCCTGCCGCTGCTTCCAAATTAAATGAGCCAGGAGGAAAAACATTCGGAAACGTTTTCGACCGAGCATTTATGGTTTGAAGGACATTTTAAAGGCAGGGAACATAACCTGGCTCCCGCTGATGTTCATGAGGATTTAATCATGAGAAACTGCAAACGGGGGTTGGAGCAGAGCAAAGAAAGGGGTTAAGAAGATGTGACTTACTTTTCCAATCCTCCCTGCATCCCACAGAGCAGGGCTGGTCATCTTGGCTGTATTTTTGGGGTCCTGCGTTGAGAAAATAAAGAGCCAGCAGCAGCAGAAGGTGGAGCCCAAGTAACCTTTTTAACCCAAGGAATTGCAAAATTGAGCACATTTCTTAAAAGCTGCTGTTTTGGAGAGCCCCTCAATAAAGGCACACGGGAAGTCCCTGGAGGAGAGGCTGTGGCACTGTGGACATTCCCCCCAGGGCCCCCCACGTGCCCACCCTGCCCCGCAGAGCCAGGAAGGAAAACAAACAGCAGCAGAAAGCAGAAAACTTTCAGTCTCCCTCCTGTTAATTATGATCTTATTTTGCACAGAGAACCTGTCATTCAGCCGCCGGTAATGGATAGTTTCTATTTCAATTCTCCCTCCACCCTATTATCTTTTATAAAACTCAGCCAGGCCGGTGATGGATTGATAAGGGACGGTCCCGGCGGGAGCCGGCTCGCTCGGAATGGCTCTCACGCGCGCCCAACTTCTGTATCTTTTTAAATATTTCAGTTGTTTGAGATCTTTATTTCACATTTCGATTTCCTGTAGTACAGTAAATTTATCTTAGTCACCCAGTCAAGTTCTTTCCAAGTCTCTTATCTCCTCCTCTCTGTACAACTGAAGGCCCCTACACTATCTGTGCTGCCGATAACGCCGGCCCCGGCAATCCGCAGGTCGCGCTGATCCGGCGGCCCCGGCCCAAAGGAGACCTTGGCAGCCCCAGGCTGGGCACCGGCTGGAAGTTCAGCGCTCAAACCCCGCGCTGGCTCCTGCCAAGGCATCTCCAGGTCCGCAGGAAAAGCGTCTGGGGCTTCCTGCAGACCCAAGGGATAAGGGGGCCAAGGGCGGCTGCTCCCCGCAAGGAAAAGCCCAGCTGGGACCTCCCCGGACGTCCCCAGTGGAGGGGTCTGTGCCAGCCAGAAGCCCTGCCGTGGTCCCGGCAGGCAGAGGTCATCCACACAGGGATGCTTTCCCCCCCCAAACCACGGATTTTTAAACATCTCAACAGCAAGGAGCAGAGAGAGCAACGCACGCAGCCACGGGAAACCCCCCGCAGCAGCGGGGAGGAGATGGGAGCAATCACACTGAAATAACCATGAAAAAAAACAACAAACAGGTAAACCCGAGTCACCTTCTCTGCTGTGCCGGCCGCAGCGCCGAGCGCGATCAGGCAGCACCCCCTGGTGCCACCGCGGGCACCGCGCCGGAGAGCCGGGAAAACACTGCCCAGGAAACCCGGAGAGCCAGCGGGCCGGGAAAACACTGCCCAGGAAACCCGGAGAGCCAGCGGGCCGGGAAAACACTGCCCAGGAAACCCGGAGAGCCAGCGGGCCGGGAAAACACTGCCCAGGAAACCCGGAGAGCCAGCGGGCCGGGAAAACACTGCCCAGGAAACCCGGAGAGCCAGCGGGCCGGGAAAACACTGCCCAGGAAACCCGGAGAGCCAGCGGGCCGGGAAAACACTGCCCAGGAAACCCGGAGAGCCAGCGGGCCGGGAAAACACTGCCCAGGAAACCCGGAGAGCCAGCGGGCCGGGAAAACACTGCCCAGGAAACCCGGAGAGCCAGCGGGCCGGGAAAACACTGCCCAGGAAACCCGGAGAGCCAGCGGGCCGGGAAAACACTGCCCAGGAAACCCGGAGAGCCAGCGGGCCGGGAAAACACTGCCCAGGAAACCCGGAGAGCCAGCGGGCCGGGAAAACACTGCCCAGGAAACCCGGAGAGCCAGCGGGCCGGGAAAACACTGCCCAGGAAACCCGGAGAGCCAGCGGGCCGGGAAAACACTGCCCAGGAAACCCGGAGAGCCAGCGGGCCGGGAAAACACTGCCCAGGAAACCCGGGATTCGACCCACAGGGACGCACGCCCGGGCGGATGCTCCGGAGAGGCAGCACAGCTCGCCTGCCTCGCTGCGAGCACGAACACGCTGCTTTGGGACCGTCCCCGTCCCTCCTGCCAGCATCCAGGAGCTCTAGGATTCAGGATCAGGGGAATCTAGGTGATTTCCCTCCTGGGGAACAAGTGGGTGACAGCTCTTGCTGGTTATGGCAGGACAAGGAGCTCGGGTCCCCTCCTCTCCCCAGCTCCTGGGGCGATTTCCTCCCCCAGGATCAAACCCAGCAGCGGGGCACCCAATAAATACATCTGCAGAAGGGTGATTTATCCGTAGGGGAAGCCATGGAAATTCCCAAACCCTCTCAAATATCCATTTCCTGGCTCTAAACCATCAGTAAGTTGCCAGCTGGGGAACGTATTTGTCTGCTCCCCTCTGTGTATTTTCTGCTTTTCATTATAATTTGCTAAATAATACATTACAATGAGTTATTTATCACACTCGATCGTTTCATGATGCCTCCTCCATTCCAGGGAATTTCACCCATAAATCAGACACACAAATATCTGCTGGCATCGCTGCAGGTTTAACCCTGCACCCTTCACCTGCCCCAGCAGCTCCCAGGCTCTGCTGAGAGCCACTGCTGGGTTAAATGACAGCCAGCCCAGGGAAGAGGGGGAAGCTCCAGCACTGGGAAGTGACCAGAGAGGCACAGGAGGGACACCTGCAGACCCCCAGACTTTCTCCTGGTGACTGTGAGCAAAGTGCTTGGCCAACACCGGGTTGTCACTGCTGGGAAATGAGACAAGGACAGTGCTCAGCTTCAGGAACACCAGGAGGGAAAATTTATGATTCCTCCTTTCCAAGTCACTGTACCCTCCCTTTGAAACAAATTGGTTTGCAAATATGGATTAATTTAACTTTACACCATCCATCTTAAATCAACAGTATCTGGGCCCACAGATTGGGAAATCAAGGCATGGAAGGGAAAATTTAAAAAAAAAAAAAAAGCAGAACTAGGAACAAAACCCTCTCTCTGTGCTTTAACTACAAAATCATCTTTCCTCATTAGCAGCTAATCAGAACTACCAGAGGGGAAGAGATTACAGACAGGGCGGAGAGGGGAGTAACTCACAGAAATACAGACATCAGAACAGATTTTCATTTATTTACTCATTTATCACAGTGAGTCACAGGCTTTGAGTTCATGAGTCTGCATTAGCCTTGCAGGATTTTGGGATGCAATCTCCAAAATCTCAAAAGTGAACAGGTCACAGCCACGTGCCATCTCAGGAAGGAGAAAATCAGCAGTTTGGGGTTGGTCTTGAGAAGTCTGATATTGCTTTGCCTGTTGGATTATAAGAAACCACTAATCTTCCCTCGCCAGCCTCCTAATCTCTCTGGGAGCCCAGATGCCTTATCTGAAACTTGCTCAGTGGAGAGCAGCCCAGGTTGCCTGGCACTGGGATGGATTCCAGCAGCTCTGGGAGCCAGGGAGTGGCAGGCAGGGGAGCCGGGTGCCAGCGGGGCCGCCCTCAGGAGCACACGGCCAGGGTGGGAGCAGTCTGGTGATGGACAACACCAGTGTCAAACATCGGGTGTTTGCTCCTGAACTGAGCAGCTCCAGAACGAGCCAGGCTCTGAGTGTCACAGCTGAGCCCCTGCAGCCCTCCTGCTCCTCCAAACACCTCTGTGCACTTACACACCAAAATAAACCACCAGCAGTTCAAGGGCTTTTTCCCTCTCCCCCTTTTTCCCCAAAATGAGCTGCAAGAAGCCAAGAGTTTCATTTACTCCGGGCAGGGAGTGTCTCGTTTCAAGCTTTCCTGTCTCTCCTTAGTTCATCCCAGCTCCCCAGAAGTGAGGGGAGACTCCCACACCTGACCCCCACCCCCAGACACTGCCCTGGGTGGGTTCCAAGGTGTCCAGAGGGACCATTGGTCACACCAGCCCCAGGATGTCCCAACAGGGCACTACCTGCACACAGCATTTCCTCTGGCATTTCCAGCCCTGCACACGAGCCCACGCTGGGAAACGAGAAACATATTTTTAAATAAGAGGAAATGGTGTCTTTGTGTCAGGCAAGTGGAAGAAATCCAGGACCAAGAGACTGCAGAGCCTTTCCACTTCAGACAGCAGGTGCTCTCCAAGATGTGGTTATGGCAACAAAATAAATGATGGATAATTGCTTTTGTGACAACTTGCCAATTAAATTAGACTCAGCAGAATAACATAATGACAATTTGTTATGCTCTGGTGGGCACTAACACACCAATCATAATTAAATGCTATGACTGAAATAGAATGCTGCTGTACACAGGAATATATAACCCCAATTCCCTCCCAGTGAAACATTATAGGTTCAGACTTGATTTCAATTTCTGGAGGATAATAGCATTAGCGCACATCAGAATGAGCCTGCAATATGCAGAGAGGCAGCAGCAGCGCAGGGACAGGCAGAGCCAAGGGCAGCTGAGCCACCAGGCTCCTGCGGGGACCCCTCCAGCATCGCCGATGCTCCGGGCCTCGAGGCACTGGGGGACATCCCAAATCACTGCTGTGCCCGCGGGAGATTTCAGATCCCTGGCTCGGGGGAGCAGCTGGGGGAGCGACCGGCTCCGAGGGAGCGGCACTGGCCCCAGGGGAGCAGCCCCACTGCAGACAGCGAGGCAAGAGCTCATCGGGGTGGGGCCTCAGGGGTTTCTTGGGGCTGCACGTCCCTTTCTGCCAGCAAAGCCCTCACGCTCCAGAGCAGGCCCCTGGCAGCCAGACTGAGCTGTGGGACACGGCACAGCCTGGCCTTCCTGGCATGATTGTCAAAATGTTCATTAAATGCACTGCAGTGCCCAAAAGTGACCTCACCCCACAGCTGGGATCCCTCGGGGACTCAGCCCCATCAGCTGACCCGGCCAAACCGGCCTTGGCTGCCAGCGCTGGGTCAGAACTGACCAACAGGTCCTGCCAGTACTTAACATTTACTGGTAAAACAGCAGCAGCTTCTTCAGCCACCGCTGAGCTCAGCCTGCTGTTCTCAATGGTTTTCTCCGACCCTCCCCAGGGGTTCTGTGCATCTTACACATCCCAGAATTCCTGGGCCAGGAATTACTGTGCCATGGACATTGCTGGTGCTGCAGAGCAAAATACTGCAAAGAGCACCAATCCCAAATCACTAAAAAGCTCTAATTTAGAACCAGAACCAGGCAGGTGGCAGAACCAACACTGCCCAGGTCTTGCAAAGCAGAAGCCACCTCTGTGCCATCCCCTCTCTGTGGAAACACAGCGCATCAGAGCCAGCACCCTGCTCTGATTCCACCTCCATTTTCCTAACAGATATAGATCTCTGGAATATTTCAAAGCTTAAAACAGGGCAGGTTTGATGACCAAATGTGTGTGTGCAGGCAGGGTTAGGCAGAGGCAAATCCCAGAGGATTCTACAGGGTGGCAATACCAATAAATTTATATCTTACATGGAGCCTTCTTTAAACATTAAACCCTTTATTATCTGCCTGGATGGAACTTGGCATTGGCAAGGTCAGATCACCTGTTTTTCCAGCCAAGCTGATGAATTATTTTGGCTGCTCCAGACATTAGACTAGATCCTATTAAATCCTTAGTTCCCTTGCCCTCAACACATACCAGAGGATAATCCATTGCCTAGGAACACGTGGAGGGGCTGAGCAGGGCTCTGGGGGCAGCTGCCTGTGGGTTTGAACAGTGCCCAAGCTCAGAGCCCAGCTCTGCAGCCCTGGAGGTGTTTGTCCCAGCAGGACACATCCTGCACTGGCACTGTTTGGGAAAACATCGGTCTAAGGAATGCTGCATCATCCCCAGGAGGCTCCTCCAATCACCCATTGCACCAAGGTACCTGCATCCTACCGGAGGGCAGGCAGTTCTTCACCCTAAAACTTTCAGGTGAAGGCCACATTTTTAGGAATTGGCCTTGGAAAACCTTCAGCCTGACAGAGCTGCGGAAGGTGTCACTGCCCGCGCTTGTCTCGTCTTTGATGCCTCAGGAATTAAGGCACCGTGTAACTGATACTTCGGCATTTACTGTCACTTAAAATAGCCTGGCAGTCAGCGAGAGGAACTGCCGCACGCAGCACTCGCCCCGCGGGAGGAAGGTCAGGAATTTCGCCCGGGAAAGGTCACACTCCGGGACGGGATGTGGGACGGCAGCGACCGAGAGTTCCGATGGCAGCCGAGGCTCTGCCGGCTGTGGGGACATTACCGGAGCTGTCCTTGCGGAGGGCAAGTGACAGGGTCACAGCCCTACAGACCCCAGGAGCAGACTCTGCCTTCCCCGGGGCAGGAATCCTCGCACGCCGGGGCTCTCCATCACCGCACTTCCCTCAGTACATCCCCGGCTCCCACCCCGCTGGCTCCCAGGGGACGCCGCGATGCCTTCTCAAATATTTTCTGGTGAAAGCTCGGACTCTCCCCCACTCCCGCGGGAGCCCGGCGGGGCTGCTGTGCCCATCCCCTCCCGGGCAGGGCTCGGGGAGGGGCCGCGGCCGCCGCTCGGCGCCGGGAGCGCGGAGCGCGGCTCCCACCTAGCGGGGAGCGCCGGGGGACCGGGGGCTGCGCTCCGACCCCCTCCCACCTCCTGCTGCTGCCGGAAAACGCCCCGCGGTAGCAAATCGTCCCCCGGCTGCCGCCCAGAACCTCTTAATTAAAGTCCCCGAGTTCCAGCAGGTCCCGACCACCGGCATCTCCCTCCCAGCCCATCAAACGCTATTCAAACGCACTGGGTTTAATTTGTTTTATCGTAATTACACCGAACACTCCGGCTTGCACCCCGTGGGTTCTCCGTCACCCACCAGACACAACAAATCCGCGGCGCTGAACATTCCAACCACTTCTCCATCAACCACGGCCTGCCCCTGCCCGGCCCCGGGCTGGCTCTGCCCCGGCAGCTTCCAACAGAGTATTCCCACATCCGCACCATGGGAAGACTCCTGTTCTCCCTGCCTCTCTCTCCCCCCTCCGCTGAAACAGAGGGTCCCTTACAGATTTCCAGGTTCTCCCGCACGTTTGGCCACGTACCTGCCTGGGAACAACGGGGCGCAGCCGCGGGTGAAGGCACAAGTGCTCGTGCAGGAGTCGGGCGGGGCGCGGAGCAGCCCTGCACCCTCCCAGCGCGGTGCTACGCCACAAATCCGAGGCTTTCTGCACTTCCCCAGTCGTGGTTTGGCTCCCTGGGCACGAGGCAATCACCCTATAACCCTCTCACCTGCGGCCATCGCCTGGGGTCACGGTAATTAACGGTTTGCAGGTAATTAATGGTTTGCAGCTGGTCACCATCAACTCCCCAGGTGTTACCGGGGACGAAAAAACCCTCAGGGGTCCCTCACTCCACCCCCCCCAGGCCACAGCTGCGCCTGAGGGCAAATCCAAGCGCTCCCAGCTGAGCCCACTTAGGAAGGCTGGTCCAGCTGGGAGGGACCTGCCCCCAGAGCCACCCCGGTGACTTTTTTCAACACAAAATAAAACCAATTCCAGCTTTCTCCTCGCCTGCTCTGTGCAGCAACTCGTTCAGGGCACAGCGCAAGGCTCTGTGAGGGCTCTAAATTCCATGTTATTGCTTAGTCTGGAAATGGATCAGTACTAAAACAGAGGGATTTTTGCTCTTTGTGACAAAACCCTGCGCTCCCCTTGGGCTACAGAGCAGAACTGGGAATAAAGTTTGACCACAGAAACCAAACCTCGAGCATTTTTACATCCTCCTTTTCCCTGCCACTGAGCTTTCCTGCATCACACACAGCAGCACTAAACTGGGCAGGGAGGGAGAGATTAGACAGCATTTATCCCTGTTAGTGTGGGGGGTGGCAGTTTGGTATTTTAAAGAATAACAAACAGAAGAAAAACACAAAAAAAAAAATCACAACTAAAAAGAAAAGAGACAAAACAAACAGTGTTTGTTTTTCACACAGCCCAAGCCAAAATGTTTGATGAAAGATCAGCCAGCCACTGGATTTGCAGGCACGGGAAGAACTCCCTCCTAATCCCAGGAAGATTGGTTGTTATTTCCTTACATTTTTCCCATGCCAAATTTCCAGTGACTGTTTCCTAAGCAGCATCACCTTTCTCTCAGCAAACAGCTGGAACATCCCATTTCCACACTTCAAAGGTGACCAATTTCATTAGGAGTCACTAAAAAACTGCAAAGCTCCCAATTATCTGGTATTGCCACACTTCACCCCACTCTGGATTTAAGCAAATGATGGAATGGGAAGAGCATCTGATGCCATTTCTATAAATAGCACCTTTCCCCAATCAGCTATAAAAAGATGACACTTCAGACAGCTGCTGGAATACATCAAACAGGATCTGCCATTCCCACAGCAGGAAACATCTTTACTACTGCAAATGAGACACCTGAACAGGCAGAACCTCCAATTTTTAAAGAACATGTTTTAATTTTCCACTTTTACACTCGGATTTTTTCCAACCTGACTTCAGAAAACAGTTGTGAACCCTAAAAAAAAATATAATTATCTGTGACTTTGTCAATGTGGAGCTGGCCAGAGGGGAGGATGTGTCACATGCACAAGCCTGGAAGGCACCAGGATCCTCAGGTGTGTTCCCTCAGGGAAATGTCCCAGAACAAGGGGTGGAGGCTGGCTCCTGGCAGGTGACACAGGACAGCAGGGCTGTCAGGAGGGAGAGGGATTCTCCTTCTGTGTCCCTGCCAGCTCTGGTGGCTGCTCCTCCCCGTCCTTCCTCTTCTCCTGCAGCTCCTCCAGCACAGTTTGGAGCTGCAGCTGCTGGGCAGGATCCCTGGATGCAGCATTCTGCTGCTCCTGCTGTGCCACCTGCAGGGAAGGACAGAAAAACACATAAAACAGGGTGGAAAAAGCTTCTGAAGGGTGACTGAGGAGAGCAACAGCCCTCCGTGTGCCCAAAAGAAGTTTAATTCGTGGTGAGATTATTATGAAGGTACAACACAAGGTCACCAGGGCAGGACACTCCCAGAGAGGCTGCTGGCCTCGAGCTAAAAGATGGAAAAATTCAAGATACAACAACAAAAATACAAGGTTCCAAAAGGTAGAGATACACCATGGATTATTTGAATGATTATTCAATTTCATCACCAGAACAAGATCTTTTCTGACCCACAAGTCCTTTAACCTTGGCCAGACGTGTTCATGGCCAAGAGAAAAGTGTGTGGCTGCTTTGCTAAGGATTTAACTCAGACCAACTCAGCATTAAGGGCCTGGGAGTGGAGTTTTCTCAATCCACCAGCCAAGCAACTCTGTGAATATTTAATACTCACTTTATCTGTTCCTCTTCTCTGTAAAATGATCCCACTGGCCAAAAGGGCTTTTCCCGTTTCTTCAAACAATTTCTCCTCTTCAATCTTCCCTTCTTCCTTCAGTTCATTGTATTTCTCAATAAACCTGGATTGCAACATTGCTTTTTTACACTCACAAACAACGTTCTGGTTCGCTGACAGACAGGGAGAAAGGGACAGTCTCAGAAATATTCCTGGTTTAATTATCATCTTACCTCTGGCAAGTAGATTTGAAGTTTAACTGTGTCAGGTCGAAAGGTCTTGGGCCGTTGCCATAAACTTTGTAAAATCTCCTGGTCAGAAAAGGAAAGAGTTTAGTTTTTGCAGCTAAATCAAGAGTAAACAGACAACAGCAGAGTCAGTTAATTTAGCGTGCAATAAGAGCATTCACACGGTTTCTCCTTTTCACATGAGCCTTTATGGACACCTGGAAGTGTCCAGAGCCAGGATGGACAGGGTTTGGAGCAGCCTGGGATAGTAGAAGCTGGGACTGAATGAGTTTTAGGGCCCCTTTCAACCCCGACCAGTTTGGGATTTTACAGAAGTTTGTTCCAGCTTTTTTACTGTATTGATAAAACCCAGTTTTATCAATATCAATACCACCAGCAGCGGGGCAGAGCAGCTCTGGAGCTCCCTCTCAGGGGGGCTAAGCCCATCCTGGAGCCCTGCCCGGACAGGGATCTGCCCTTCCCACCGCATAGGGGCCTCCACCAGCCCTTATAAACACAGGGAAGAGCATAAAAAAACCCACGCTATTTATTTAAAAACCCCACAAACCAAGAAGCGAAAGCCGGCGGCTGATTTAGGAGCACTGCCCGGAGGGATAACGCGTTAAGGGAACGCGGAACGTCCCCTCTCGGTGACACCGGGGACAGCCCGGTGCCCGCAGCGCCGGAGGGGGCAGAGGCCCATCCGCGGTGCCCGGGCCGGGACTCACGCTCGCACTTGGTCCTCCCGGTAGAAGATGGGCGGGATCACGTCCGTGACCTTCCCGTAGCGCGGCCGCGGCACGCGGTACACGGGCTCCCGCAGCGGCGGGAACGCGGCGTACACGTCCAGCCACAGCGGCTTCTCCATGATCCCGATTCGGACCAGGTTCCGCGTCCTGTGGGGGACAAGCGGCGGCGGGGGGTGCTCAGGACGCCGCGCTCACGGGAGAACCGGGATCCCCGGCATCCCCCGGCCCCCACCCCGGCTGAACCACCCCCGCACCGGCTGAACACGCTCCCGATCTTCTGCGTGCGGCTCCCGGCCATGGCGGCCCCGCTGGACGGGCCCCCCGAGCCCGGCCCGGTGCTGCCCCACACCCGGAACCGGAACCGGAACGGCCGCCAGGGCGCGCAGCCGAGTGCCGAGCGGCGGCGGGAGAAGCTGCGCAGGCAGCGCCAGCCGATGGCCGAGCGGCGGCGCGGCCGGATCGCCCCCATCAGTTTAAAGGTCGCCCCGGCGCTGTCCCGGGTGTGCCCCGGCACCCGCAGCCCCAGCCCGGGCAGCACCAGCACTCCCGGGGCTCTGGGAGCCTCGTCTCCTGTTGGCTGCTGCTGCCATGTCACAGATTCACGGGATCGTGGAACATCCCGAGCTGGACCCACAGCGATAATCGAGTCCCACTCGTGTCCTTGCACAGGCACCCCAACAATCCCACCCTGCGCGTCCCTGAGAGCGCTGTCCGAACGCTCCTGCAGCTCTGGCAGCCTTGGGGATTCTTTTCATAGAATCGTTAAGGTTGGAAAAGACCTCCAGGTTCATCAAGTCCAGCACCTTTGGGCGCCGGGTGTCGGCCGGACGCAGAGCGGACAGGGGGGTCAGCACAAGCCCTGTCCGGGGCTGCCCCAAGGCCCGGTCCCGCCCTGGGCAGCCCCAGCCCTGCCCGCCGGGCTCAGGAGGCTGCAGCAGACACAGCGTGCCCACCACACGGTCCCGCTCTGTGCTTTTCACCTCGGTTTATAAAACCCAGCCGCTCCAGCCGGGCCCTGTGTAAACACCCTTCCCGCAGCCGGCCTTTCCTGGCCGGGAGCAGCGCCTGGTCACTAGGTGCAGCCCTTCGCTTGGGAATGAGCTGAAGGGAAGGAAAACACATTTCTGCTTCCATCTTCCAGCCTGGAGAAGGAAGGGGGCAGTAAATTTCCACGGCAGACTTGACAGCCAGCAGGTATCCCCGGGCTCACGCATCCCCAGCCCCATCCTCAGCCGACCACTTTCCAGCCCTGCGCTGTTCTCAGCTGCTGCTTTCCTTAAAACGCTGGTCTGAAAGCAAAACCCCTGTCCCTGTGGAGGAGAGGAGTTCCAAAGGGAGCTGCTGGGACTGCTCCAGGGCCGCATCTGAGCTGCTCCAAGGACTGGGCAGGCCCTGGGCTCTGCAGCCCTTCGGGAAGCCCCGGCTCCCCGCCGCACTCCCTGCCAGGCTTCCTCCAGCATTTCCATGCTTTTGACATTTAAGGCGAGAGTGCCGTGACTTTTTCCAGGCTCTTCTTTCACAGGGAAGGTTTCCAAGCCACACGTGAGGCGGGGAAGCTCCAATCCTGCCAGGAAATGAAAGCTGCTCCCGGATGGCTGGCACAGGACAGGTGGATCCTGTCCCATCCCTGCAAGTGAGGGGGATGCTCCGTGTGCCCCCCGGCCCTGCCATGGCCCCCCAGGGCTGCCCACAGCAGGAACTGCCTCCCCAGTGAGGAAATCACTGGACACAAATTCAGCCCCATCACGAGCAGGGAGGCAGCAAACCAGGGCAGATTTGGGGGCATTTGCATCTGAGGGGCACAGCTGGAGCTGGGCTAGAGCTGCCCCTTCCCTCCCCAGCCCCCTTTCTTTCTTCTTCCCCCTGTAAAGAGTAGAAAAATACACAGTGTTAAAAAATATACAGTGTTAAGAGTACAACAGGACTTTATTATAGGAATTACTATTAAACATCTTTAAGAAAAAAATCACTTATGGAAATAAATTCTAAAATAGCCACACTCACAAACGTCACAGATCAGTTTGTTTTGTTCTTTTTAAACCTTTTTGTAGAGAAATGATACAAACATCACTGAGAATTGTACATTTTTATGTAAGAAATGCATTTTGGCTCCCAAGCCGGGTTTGTGGCCTTTCCACTCCTTAGACCTGACTCTTTGTTTTTTACAGGACACATAAACAACCCCTCTCCATCTCCATTAAAACGATGCTTTGTGCCTTCAAGATATTTTGACACAGCTACAGAGTGACATCATCCAGAGGCTGTGCCTGGCCTGGGATGTTTCAGGGCAACTTGTTGGGTGGCGGTGGCCAAGACGTGCCCAGGGCCTTGTGCCAGCTCACAGTCCCCGGGCACCCTTCCTTGCTGTCCCTTTCTCAGGGCTCGGTGGGAGCAGAGGGTGCCGGACGCCTCGGGGATGTGCTCAGGCAGAGGCAGCTGCCGGTGCGGGGCTGCTCCACCAGCAAACCTTGGCTGGGTTACAGAGGCGACTCGGGCCGTGCCACTCAGCGAGCAGGCCGAGAGGAGGGACAGTGTCCCCTCTTTGCCCCGGCTGCTGACGAAGCCAGCGGTGCAGCAGGACTGAGCTGGGGCCCTGTGCCAGCCTCCCCAGCACAGCTCAGCCCATCCCCGCAGCCACGGCACCACCCAGCCCATCCTCGACCCGGCACGGGAGGTGCTGCGAGCGCCGGGAAGGAGACGGGCCAGGCCAGCCCTCCCGCCAGCACCTCCTCGTCTGGGAGAGCAGAATTCCCTTCCCGCCCGCTGGTGCTTCCTGCGCTCATGGAAACTTCGCTGGGACTGAAGCGCTCGGTAGCTAAGAGGCGCTGGAACGGTGACAAGCTGATCCGCTTCCAAGTTTGATTTTCTTCCAAA
The DNA here is from genome assembly GCA_013399195.1 of Dicrurus megarhynchus. Taxonomy (NCBI): domain Eukaryota; kingdom Metazoa; phylum Chordata; class Aves; order Passeriformes; family Dicruridae; genus Dicrurus; species Dicrurus megarhynchus. The sequence continues at coordinate 1,145,204 of VXAD01009452.1, forward strand.
TATGCAGAGCTGCTTTGGACTGGGAAGGAGTAACGGCAGCCTCCTACGGCCCCCAGGGCCAGCAGAGGGTAGGGAAGGAGCCCCTCCTTCTCTTCACCACTTTCAGAATGAAAGTCCCACCCAGGCACTAAAGGATTTTCTGTTCCCCGATTCACCCTTTGCACCCTGAGGCAGGTGCTCCTCCAGACCCACATCCTACCCCGGGCAGGGCAGAGCAGCCCAGGGCATCCTTCCAGCACCTCCTGGCAGCCAGGCACACTCTCAGGGGTGCTGCCCATGGTGTGGGACAGCCAGCATGGCTTGGGATGGCCCTAACCTGTCACTGGGCTGCCACGACTCAGGACATGCTCCTCAATCCTTCAAAAGCAAAGGAGCGGACACCAAAACTGGTATGGGCTGGGTGGGGTGGGAATTCCGCCGCTTTGATTTTAGGAACCCAAAGCTTGCTGGCATCCCAGGGTGCTCCCAGCCCAGTGCATCCTGCCCTGGCCCTCGGCACCCCAGAACTCGTCCGAGTACCAGTGCTGTGGCTTTGTTTGTGCTATGGAAACATCACCTAGACCAGACCCTGCAGCCCCAGACACCTGGAAGCAGCCCCAGACACCTGGAAGCAGCCCTGCCCCTGGCCAGGAACCAGGAGAAAGTGAAGCTCACGGGATGCCCCCAATCCCCACCACGGCTGCAAGGGGACGACAGCAGCGCTCAACAGGTGCAGCAGCTGCAGCGCTCGCGGGGGAGGAAATCTTGGCGTCCACTTCAAAGGCACGCGGGCTCCGTTGGGATTGAAGAGGAGCCTGTCGGGAGCCAGCGCCTGCAATGGGGACTTTTGTTACCAAACCCTGCGGAGAGGCAGGGAAAACACTTGCGTGAGTGTTTGATGGCTGGGGCTTCTGCGTCTGCCGCCTTCGCAGCTCCAATCCTGCAACATTTGTGCAGGTTGGCGGGAGCCAGAGAGTGAAACAGGCACGTCTAGAGCCACCTCCTGCATTTGGCAGGGAACGTTGTGCCGATAAAGGAGAAGAAAATGTGCTGGCGGGAGCGAATTCTGACTTTACGCTCGTCACTCATTACTTACACAGCGAAGGAATTTGTTTATGTAATTATTTTTAGCCTGACAGCTTCTCCGCGAGCTGCAGGATTCCGGCGCTGCGGGAACGAGGACGGGGCTCTGCTCCTGCCCCGCACCAAACCCAGCAGTGCCCCCAAGCCCCTGTACAGCCTCTCCGTGCTGAAAACACCTCCACCAGCCCTGCCAACCCCCGGCTTGGGCTTTGCCTCTTACCTACAGCGGGGGCATCCCTGGAGCTCCCAGGCTCCAGGACCACCCCCAGCACCCCACACCCGGCGGGACGTGTCCTGCTCCATCAGTGAGGGTTAAACCGGTGTGAAATCCAGCCCTTGGTGCTGCCCTGCGGCGGCACAAAGCGTCCCAACTTCAAGGCAGTTGTAGCAATGCCGAAGGCAAAGGTTTAATTCAAAGTGAAACGCCTAGGAAAAGAAGGCCTTTCCTTTATAAACAATTTATATTATTTGACTATTACCTGATCTGAATCTCTGCTCATTACTCCTAGCAATAATAGACAACGGCTGTTAGCTTCCCTTTCTCACGTGGTTTTTGTTCCGGTGTGCGCAGAGTAAAGTTACATCAGACCACTACAGATATGTTCAGGAGTGCTCCGGCCAAGCAGACCCCACGTGTGAATGGATCCTCGTTAGTACGACTGATTTCATTGCTCCTGCGCCGCCGCCCGGGCCGAGAGAGCAGGCGGGGCTGCTCCTCCCCAGCCCGAGCTCCGCTGGCTCCTCCGCAGCCGCTCGCAGCAGCTGCCCGCTTTTTTTCCTTTTTTTTTTTCCTTTTTGGCTGATTTGCTCGATAGGAAAAGTTGTTTTCAAACCACTGGTAAGAAAACATTGTGCCTCACTTCAATACTTGTACTTCAGAGGAGTACAGCAGCAGAGGGGGAACAGCCAAAATCTGGGTGATTTGTTGGGTGGGTTTTTCCTTTTTCAGCCATCTCCTGATGAAGCCTCGTGCACGTCCTGTGCCAGCAAGAAACCCCAGTGCTGGGACCTGCAGGGAGGGGAAGGGGAGGGAAGGAGAACAGCACGTGCTCAGCCTCAGCCACACAGTGACAGCACCCGGGGCTGTCCCAGCCACGGCACCTATGGCCACTGATGGGGCCTGTCCCCACCAGGACACACTCTGGACACAGCCCAAAGCACGTGGCCCCTCCTCCAGCCAGGCTGGACCATTCACACAGAAGTGATCATCCATCCCCAGGTGCCTCTCACCGTTTACTGCCCTTCCTTCGGCGTCTCCTCCTCCTCCCGGAGCTGCTGCCGCCGTGCTTGGAAATCTTCATCTGAAAGGCAGAGGCAGGGGTGGGGGCTGTAGCCACCTCCACACCAGGACACCACTGCACCTCGGTCCCAGCTCCAGGAGGAGCCCCAGGGGAAGGCAGCCCAGCTTTCCCCAGGGCAGGGATTTCCTTGCTCAGAGAGAGAATTCCCAGTGGGACTCGGGGAGTTCCTACCAGAACTCGCCTGAGAACACTGGACGGAGGTTTTGGCCCACAGGGGTATTTCTGCCAGGCGCTCACACCTGAGCCAGCCCTGGGGTGATCTGGGGCCAGGCACCACGGGACCCAGGCACAGCACACCCAGCACAGCGTGGCGCAGCATTCCTTACCGTACGCGTGTCCTTCCACGTCGTCGAGAAGATTTGCCGTGGAAGCCGCCGTCCCCATCCTGCGCCCTCCGCTAAGGAAAACCGGTTTGTGGGGCCAGGATGTGGCCATGGCACCACAATCGCCCTTCCCAGCCCAGGCTCCAGCCGCAGAGCTGCCCTTGGGGAGCCCCCAGGAGCACCTGAGTGAGGCCCCCCTGCCCCACAGCTCCCCAGCTCCTTTCAGGATACACCTGGTGCTTCAGCAAGTGTTTTCTTTTTGATTTCCTCATCTTTGTCTTCTCAGAGAAGGCTCTGGCGAGTTCAAACAGCTTCTTGCGTGTGGCTGGAAGGAAGCAGCCCAGTGAGGGTCTCACCAAAAAACCCTTCCCAAAGCTGCCACGTGCGATGGGCAGGGCCAGGCGTGTGAGAGCCACCCACACCCTCACACCCTGTGGTGATGCCCTGGCCCCAGATTCAGAGAGGGAGACAGGGACACCTTGGTCCCTGGTGGGAGGTGCTGGTGTTTTACCCTTTTGCTGGGATTTTCATGACCTTCCTCACCCATGCCTCCCACCGTCCCCAGTGCCTGCAGCCCGGCTCAGGCTGCCCAAGGACCTCGCTCTAGTTTGTGGTGGGAAAAGCAGGCTGTGACTTCCCAGAGAAAAGGATGAGTTTGGGAGAGTGCCAGGTACTGCTGCCATCTCCCCCTGCCCGCCCCACTCCCAGCTCCCCTCCAGCCCTGCCAGGCTGCCAGCACAGGGCCTGCACACCGACTCACATTTTCCCATGTGTTTCAATTTGTCTCGGAATAAGGCATCGTCGGACACGGCACCGCCGGCCTCGCTGGTTACAGAGGGAGCTACGTCACCTGGAAGGCAAACATCTGGTCACCGGGAGCGCGTGTATGGTGGGGGGGGGCTCAGGACAAATCACTTCCATGACCCAGTTCCAGCACCAGCAAAGGGCAGAGCTGGGCGAGAGCAGGTGGGACGAGAGCACTGGCACGTGGGGCTGGCTCTGGATGGGAACACAACCCCTGGGACCAGGGGTGCAGAGACAAGGACCAGAGACCCCCCAGAGCTGTGTCTGAGAACCCAGAGCCATGTCCCTGTTGCCCAGGTCCGTGAGCCCAGCTGGAGCCCTGCCAGGCTGCCCAGCTGCTGCGACTCGCCCGACCCCGCGCGGGGCCATCGACAGACACCAGCTCTAATTCTGACTCTGGGCAGCTGCTCCGCTCCCAGGGTTAATCAGGATTACCCGGGAACAGTCATTATGCCTGCAGGCACAATCCTCTGCTCCAGCTCAGGCACGGGAGGGCAGGGATGGATGGAGGCAGGATGCAGGAGCACCTCCACGTGGGGAGGGCAGGAGCACCCATCCCCATCACCCACCAGCTCCTCTCCCGTGCTGGGAGGGCAGCAGGGAGGGATCAGCCAGTTTCCTCCCTCCACAGGCACTCTGGAGGCAGCTGGGCAGAGGGATGGGAATGCAGGGGCTGTGGGGGATCCCGCTGTGGAGAGACAACGCTCACGTGTGTCTTGGAAGTTACCTGATAAAACGGAGGAGAAACCAAAGTCGTTGCTGACAGCAACACTAGTCGACTTGGATTTTTTTGACTCATATTTCAATCGATCTGAAAAACAAAAAGCGCAGCGCCCGCTCGATCAGACCCTCGAGGCAGAGCACATGGCTCCACTCCCCTCTCCCCTCACGGCCCCGCGGCTGCCGAGGGACAGGCTGGTGGCAAGGAAGGCAGCTGGGGCTTTGCTTCAGCACAGCGACCACAAGCACTTCGGTGGGAGCCCGCAGCAGCAGAGGAACTGCCCACCCACCACAAGCACACGAAGAGCACACCCGTGGTTTTCCTGCCACCTGCAGTGATGGTGCTGCCAGGACCCTGCAAAGCACCAGCGACACCTCTGAGGGAGCTGGGCCCTTGGCCAGGGGGCTCAGAAGGAGGGAAGGGCAGCTCTGTGCTCAGTGGCAGTAAAACCATCCACACCCTCAAGCCCTTCCCGTGGCACTGGACGAACAACCAGCTCACTGGGAAGGAGTGTGGTGACAGGGAAGCAGCAATCATGGCAAAACTGCTCTCCAGTTCAGGCCTGCCAGCATCTGGGGAGGGTGCGCAGCTGGGGAGGGCTTAGAGGGCATTTCCAAAGCTCCTTGCTATGGATTCTGCTGGGCTCTGCCAGAGATGCTGCAGAGGGGTGGGCAGGGGGAGGAGAGCAGGAGTCCAGGGAGCAGCCCACCAGTGTGGGCAGCTCGGACCACCAGCCTGGCCACATCCTGCACTGGCTCTGCTTTGGCACGAGCCCTGATCCCATGGGCAGGGCAATGCTGCCAGCAGCCAGTGTCACAGCGGGGCACACACCCAAAAAGCAGAAGTTTCTGAAGTCACTTTTCACCTCTCTCCAGGGCGAGGAGGAAATCCCGGTTCCTCTGGAGCTCCTTCATGAACTCTTCGTTCTGCAGGAAGAGCGCGATCCGCTCGTCCTCCAGGTACTGCTTCCACCGCCGCTCCTGCTCCAGGGAGCCCTGGCCCCGCGGGACGAGCCCCCGTGGCACGGGCTGCCGGCAGCCATGGGAGCCCTGGGGGGGCAAACACGGCACAGGTTGGGTGGTGGTCTCGGGGGTCCCTGCAGCAGCACCTCGGGCTGAGCTCGGCCTTCTGCCCCTCTGTTACACCGCAGCTCCCCCAGCCCCGATGGCCACCGACTGCTGCTCCCCAGAGGGGTCCCTCCCTCCTCTGCCCCACGGCCCAGGGCACTGTCCTGCAAAAGGGACAAAGGGAGACAGGGCACCACTGCCTCTGCCCCTTGGGAAGGGGGACAGGGCAGAGGGGATGGACATCCCACGGGTCAAACTTTTGGAGCTCCTTTTGCAGAGCACAGGCTGGCACAGATTATTAACGTTAAACCACGGGGTTGTGCCATGGCAGAACCTGGTGTGGAGGTAGGAGAAGGGTCTCAGCAGCATTGCTGCTTTATCTCCCTTCTCCAAAGAGCAGAGTCTGCAATGTCCCGCTGACAAACGTCCCTGCACGAGGCACGTGACGCCTCGCACCTGGGGAGCAGCACAGCCGCACGCTGCGGCACGGCCTCATCCCTGCCTACAATATTTATCTGATTTGTAGCTGCTCCCAGAGAGCCATAAAAAGCAAAAGCGCACAATTACTGGGGAAAGAAAAGGGCAGCTGCTCCTCTCCTCCCCCTGAGCCCAAATGAATCGGCACGCTCCTATTCCCAGAAAGGTAATAGAGCCCGTGAAGCTCAACTTGCAGGGCAATCATTCATGAAAACATGGCAGGCTGCCTTTGGAGACGAAAAGGGAGGGAGGAGCAGGGTGCCTGCCCAGCCCCTCACCATGCCAGGAAGGTGCTGGACCCATTTAGGGGTTCCTGTGTTAGCAAAGGGCCAAGGGATGCCCCAAATTGTGGCTTGCCTGGAGTTGAGCTGGGTGCCCAGCATGTGTTGGGGCTGCTTGTTCCCCATAGGATGCTGCCTGATGCCTGCCCTGCTGCTGGCACCCAAACCTTGTGGCTTAAAACCACCATGGAGCACATGTCAACTCTGATTTCCCAGGGGCAAATGCACTGGCTTGCACTAGGTTTCTCACCCAAATTCCACTGCAGCAGCCCTCAAGTGCCCTGGCAGTGCTGCTCTCCTTAGGAGCATTACGGGTCCTGCTGCTCCTCACCAGGGCAGCGGGCAAGATTTTCAAATAATTGAAAATACTAGGTGCATATGGCAAGTGGCATTTCTGGCACTAATCACTGGGATAATGGCAGGGAAAAAACCAAAGCCTCGCTGAGAGATCTTTTACACCTTGCCCACTTCAGTCTCTTGAACAGGACACGCTCCAAAACTTTCGGTTTAGTGCACACCTGGTACCCAGGTGCTTCCAGAGTGCTGATGCTGCAAGCTCAGGGTGGCTGAGGACTGGGATGGTGCTCCACGCCACCTCAGGGAGCCAGGCTAGAAGGGGTGGCCGAGCCTCACCTGTGTGCCGGCCGTCTGCTGGGGCAGGATGCGCAGGAAGTCCTCGGGGAGGTTGCCCAGGAGCGGCGGGTTCCAGTTCCTGTAGTGCGCGGGTACCGCGGTGCTGCCAGGGCCTGGCACGTCCGTCCTGCGGGGCAAGCACAGGCAGCACCTCTGGCGAGAGAGAAACCCACCAACACCTGCCATGGCAGCGGGGCACAGGGCCTGGCACAGCAGCGCCTGGCACAGCAGCGCCTGGCACAGCAGAGCTCCACCAGCGGTCCTGGGAACCGGGAAACCCCAGCACATCCCCGAACCTGCAGCGTTAGCATCAGCTCTGGGGAGCAAAAGGCTTTCCCAGAGCATTTGGAATCTTTGGGAGCTGCATTTCAAGCCTTGCCCTGCAACTCTGCATGCTGGGTTTTCCTTCTCCTCTCTGTTTCACTCAGACTCCCAAAACCCAGCCCGGTGGAGCCCCAGCACTGCAGGGATTTGCTGATGAAGCTGACAAACGCCTCTCACCAGATGTCACACCCAGCCTGCACAGAGGGCAGGGGCTGGCACAGAGGCGCCCGGGGCTCACACTTGCTGTCCCCCAGCCCCACACCTACAGCCAGAGCGGTGCTGCCAGGGGACAAGTGAAGCCAGCCAAGGTGTGCGGTGAGGAGCCGGCGCGGGGCCCAGCTGCCCAGCACCTGGTGTTTTGCAGCGGAGCCGAGCGCTCCCCACCCCCGGGAGCTGATTCTTGCCATTCCACACGCTGCCGGAGCGGCTTTCCGGCCCCTCAGCTGTTCATGTTTTAGGCCCTCGCAGGGATTTTTGAGCCAGCTGTGAGCTTCATTCATCTCCCTTGGCTTTGTCTCACTCGACCCTATAACGGACTGGGGCCAGCCGGCCGTGCCAGGGCCAGCCGAGGGCAGCCTGCCGCCCGTGTGCTGGCACGGGGTGCCCCAGGAGCGGGAGCTGTGCGGGNAGGGGAGTACACAGGAGGGGGCTCCTCGTCCGAGCTGTCCGGCTCCAGGGTCCGCTCCAAGATCTGCAGGGTGAGAGGATGGGGTGAGGGCAGGACAGGGGAATGGTCCCCAGCGGGCCAGGGCCCCACATGCAGCAGCAAAGCAGGGATGGCACGGGCTGAATGCTGCTGCAGAGAGGATGGGGCAACCTCCTGACACTGGACCTCCTGCACCCAGGGGGGTTTGGTGGAGTTTGGAGGTGCTGCTTTCAAGGGAAGAGGGTGGGTGAGCCTATCCTTGGATGCACACAGCTCTGAGGAGTCTTTCTGATAGCAGCAGAAGGGTCTCTGTTGGGTTTTGGGGCGAGGGAGAGGGGGGAGAGCACTTGGCTGGAGCCTGAAGCACTGCCCAAGACAATCTTGGGTGCAGCAGCCCGGCTGAACCGGGCACTCAAACCTCTGCCTGCCTGCAGCACTCGAGTAGCACTGTGCCTAGGCGGGAGGAGGCAGGATGAGGCTGAGGTGCCCACTCATGGTGAGCCGGCTGTGGAAGGCAGAGCCCAGCAGAGGACCCCCATGCAGGTTACCTCGGGCGGGATGCTGTCCTCCGAGTCCGAGCTGTCGTCGCAGCCGCTGCCGTCCAGGTTCATCTGCAGGAGCTGGTCGATGGTGGCATCCACGGCGCCGTTGTTGGCTCTCAAGACACACTCGATGATGTCGTAGTCCATGTTGGGGAACATGGTCTTGAAGTCCTCCATGGCCTGGTTGAACTCCAGGCGCCGCACCTGCCTGGCGGGGCGGCTGTTGTTGAGCTCCTGGGCGGAGGAGCCGCCGCGGGAGCCACCGTTGCTGCTGCTCCGGCGGAAGAGGCTCGTCATGGCTGCGGGGGCTCGGTGCCCGCGGTCCCGGCTGTGCCCGCGCCCCTCCTCACGGGGGGCTGCCCCGGCTGCCAGCCGGGACCATGGGTGGGCGGCGGGGGTCCCGCTCCCCGCGGCCGGCGGCTCCACGCGTCAGCCCCCGGCACACGGCAGCATCCTCCCACCTGCGGAGGGGACACGGGACAAAGTCACCCATGGGACGGCACGCAGAGGCTCCCCCGTCTCAACAGGGGACATTTGGTTCCATCCCATCCATCCCACCCGTCCCTGTGGGACTGTGCCATCCCTGCAGCGGGCCCAGCACACTGGAACGTGGATGTGCCGTGCCGGGAGCTGTACCAACAAAGTGCAAGGCAAGAAAAATGGCATTACTTCCACTGCTGAGGGCTGCCCAGATTTAACGTTTCCAGGTTTGACATGTATTTATAAACACAGCAAAATCACTCTTTAAAATAAAACATGGAGTCGGCTCAGAGAGTGTCAGAGCAGGGGGCTAAAATGCTCTGCAGCACGGCAAATCGACCCTTTGGAAAAGCCACCAAATCCAAGATTAACATTCACTTTAAAACCATAAACAGATTATACAGCTACTGCTTCTCGTTTGAAAATGCAGGGCCAAATTCAGTTCTGGATTAACTCCACTGTTTGAAACAGAATTACCCCAGGAACACTTTTGATCCATAATATCATTTTCAAAGGCTTTTTCCTAAGCAGCGGGCAGAGAGTTCAGGATAACTGTCCCTAAATGGTATTTAATGCAGAAGAACGTGCCAAGCACATTTCTTAGCAAAATGGTATAATCAGATTCCAAGCCATTAAGAGGAGCAGTCACCTCTGAAGGTCACCCGGGCTCTCCCCTGCCCAGCAAGACCTTGTGGGACAGCCATGTCCCCAGTGCTCGGCCCCTGTGCCAGCCTTCAGCCCTGAGCTGCTCCGAGGGGTCTCCAGGGGCTTCCAGAGGCTGCTGAGAGTGAAACACACTTGTAAAACATGGGGAGATCAGCGGCAACCCGGGGAGAAGTTCACTTTTTGCCATGCTGCTTTACCCCCACCTTCATCCTCAGGGACAGCGCTGCTCTGGCTTGGTACCAGAGGAATCACGGGGATGATTCCTGCTCCAGGCACGCTCTGCTCTCCTTCCCTGGCTTTTTTGCAATCCTGGAAGCATTTGCATTTGGATGCACCATAACAGCAGCCCCATGCAAACACCAGCACCCACCAGGTTGGACCTCGGTGCCTGGGCTGAGCACGGTGCTAGGGGCCATCCAGTGCCACCTTCCCGTGGCATTTGCTCCCACGCAGGACAGGACCCATGGAAAGGCAGCAGGAGAATCACTGTCGGGCACAAGAGGCCATTTCCAAACAGCACCAGGAGCCCCCAGCTCGCTCCTGCTCACTAATAATGTCCATTGAACTGGTCACTCAGCCAGGAACTGTCTCCATCCCAGTAATTCTCAGTCCCCAGGATCTGCTCCAGCTTGCCAGGAGCCAGGCATGGAGCAGTGCTGTGCGAGTGGAGCGGGAACAATTCCGACAGCTCTGCCCGGCTCTATTCACTGAGGACAAATAAATCCGCTGGAGTCAATTAATAAAACATTGCTGCTCGGTTCCTCCTCCGCTCCCCTGACTCATTCCCAGCAAAGAGCCGGCATTGTTCACACCTCTGGAATTATACTTTAATTGCAATATTGCATGGCTGGTTTAGTCACGTATTAAATTGAGTTGTAACACATTCACAGGGCACACACCTCCTTATGAGATTTGGCTACTCCAGGAGGATGGGGAACGAGCCTGGACACCCATGGGAACACAGCTTATACTGGATACACTGCAAACACACACACGATCCACGTATGGAGATGAGAGTTTCTGTGGAGAACTGTTGGCTCAGCAACACTGTGCCAGCCCATAAACCTCAAACAGCAAAATCAGCCCTCGAAATCAGGCTGGAAATCCCCAGATCTCTATAAAGTAACCAAAGTACCTGTGGCTGCAGAATCTCTGTCTCCTAGCATCTGACCTTTGAGTGTGTATTTAATGTCTTCCCTGTAACCATGAAGGCCACGGCTGTGCCAGGCACTGGCAATCCCCCTGCCAGCCCTTTGGGCTCCTGTTGCAAACACTAGCTCTGGGGAGGTGTTAGTCAATACTGCACGAGAGTCTGGGACAACTCCCTGAAGTGCTGGATAGTGTGACTGAGCACAGCAACGTGCCGAGCCGTGGAAATCTGGTCAGAGCACAAACAAAATTAGGGATGGGGACAAGACATTCATACACCAGAAAGGCTCTGCTGCACATCTGGCTTCAAACAGTCCCAAGGGAATGTGTTGGGACACTCCCTGCCCTGAGATGCACCACAGGAATTTGGGGCTAGCAGGGGCTGCTGCGAAGGTGCAGCTGAAGGTGCCGCCAGTGCTGTGGCACAGGGCAGTTCACGTGCCCTGAAGGCTTCTAAACCTATTTTTTTCAAAGTCCTGCTGCTAATCCAGAGAAGTGCAAATCACTACATCAGCATGAGTTAAAATCCAGGGAAAAGCAAGTGGCCCTGTTGGCAGGAGTTGATTTAAAAGATCAACAGGTAGCTGTATTCCGAGGATCCTCCCCAGTTCCTGCATGTCTGCAGCAGCGTCTTCAGGTGAGCAGTGGGAAGGGCAGCCAGACCTTGGTGACAGCTGGGGAAGGGGCTCAAAATGTTCCTGGCCCTTATTTCTGTGATGTCAGTGAGGGCCTGGGAAGATGCCAGGAAAAGCAAAATCCTTTGGATTTCCCAAAAAGGAAAGAAGAAGTTGGTGTCTGACTGCAGCCCACGCACGGGCACAGGCGCACTTGGGGCACGGGCTGGGCTCCTCTTCCCCTCGTGCCCCATTTGCAGAATGAGGCTGTGATGACTCGTTTGGCTGCTGCCTGATCAACTTTCTCCCTGCCTGACAATAGCTCCCACCCTGTTATATCCCACAAAAAGGACCCTGAATGCTGTTATTCATTCACCAAACCCAGGCACAGGCATAATCCTTCGCCCTTCTGCTGCACCCATCACAGGAGGAGCTTAAAGGCTTTGCAAGCTCCTGGTCCACGTGTCCCCATCCCACAGGTGGCAGAGAGCAGCCAGTTGGCAGCGGGGACACTGGTGTGGCTGGCACTGTCCCCGTGCCCCCACCAGCCCTGGCAGCACAGGATAAATCCTCCTGTCCTGGCAGTGCCTGGTCCTGGCTCACCCCAGCACCGCATCCAGCAGTGGTGGCTGTGCTGGCACGGACCTATGCCACGGAGAAAGTGCCATGTGACATCCCAGTGCCAGGCTGGGGCCAGGCACAGAGCCAGCTCTGGGTTAGGAAGGCCTGCCACGATGCCACATCCACACCAGCTTTTATCCAAGTGCTTTCACACCCTGGGATGGGGCTGGCACTGAAAATGCTGTGTTTTGGTGTCACTGCACAAGCAGGACAGCACAGGACACTTTCCCACACACCTCCATGACTGCTGTCTCACTGCACGCTGTTCTCAGGCATCGGCACACCTTTGGCTGCAGCTCCTGCCCTTAGCTCACCACTCAAAACCACAAAATACAACCAAACACAAGCTGGCTTTGGGGGTCAGGTCCCCTGTGCCAGCCCAGGGGTTCACCCTGCTCTTCTCCCACCCAAGCTGCCAATGACTTGCACAATTCGGATCCACCCTCACCAGAGCCAAGAATGAGACCAGAGCCAGGAGAACGCCTCAGTCAGGCTCCTGGGGAGGGATAATGCTCACAGCCTGGGAGGCACATCCTCCTGTGCCCCTGGCATCCCTCCTGGGCACGGCTGCTCTCACCCAGCCCCTGAGCAGGCACTCGGTACCTCCAGAAATGGGCTCTTCCCATGGAGGGACTGCCCGAGGGGAAGCTCTGGGAGCAGGCACGGTGTGAAGAGGAGGCTGCCGGCCCTCAGCTGCCTGGGAGGAGCAGCTGGATAATCCCGGGGGTCGGTCAGACCGGTAATGTCGTGCTGGAAGCAGCAGTTGCTCGGCTCTGCGAGGAACACAGCCCGACCGGAGCAGCCAGCAGCTGGAAAAGCACTGGGACTGATCGCTCGCAGCCCTCTCTGCTCAGGGAAGAGCCTTGGCACCAAGTGCAAACGAGAATATTCCCTTCCCCAGTGTCTGCTGCGGCTCAGACAGCAGATGGGATTGCTCAAACACTGCCCAGCCCCTTCTCCCCTGCTATTGCCATGCTGTGTTCATAGCTCACCCCTGAAAACACGCTGCAGCCGGGACCCCCCTCTGCAGCCAGCATGGGGGTGACACCACCGACTGCTGGGTCCCCCCAGCCCCGCACTCCCCAACCCTCAGGCTGCTCCTCCTGCGGTGGCTGCAAGCCCAGGCCTGTGGTGCCTCAGCTGGGGATGCAGAGCAGATGTGCAGAAGCATTTCCATGCACAGGATTATTTGGAGACAACGGCTGACAGCCCCCTCAGTTCCTGGAGGGAAGACTCTTGGAAGAAGTCTCAAAACTTAGGGATGTTAAACCAGAAATAATGGCTCTGTCCAGAGCAGATGTGCTGAGTCCTGCTGCAGCCAGGCCCCTGCAAAGGGATTGCTCAGTGTGGGAATGAGAAGTCTGGGAACGTGACTGCTTGGCAGCTGCAGGTGTGACTATAACAGGACTGAAATTAGGATGAAAAGTAAATGATCAGGAACAGAAATTGTTATTCTCTACCACCGAACATGCCAAGGATGTGCAGGATGGGCCCCTACCAGTCTCTCCTAAATCCCCTTGTCACCTTCCTCTCTGCCTCAGGGGATGCTGTGCACCCCTCCTGGGCCTGCAGCCTGGGAAAATTGCTCCGAGCAAATCCTTTTTCATGGAAACAAATAAGCACCTGAGGATCTCCTTTAATACTTGTTCTACCGCGTATTAAAATGGCTGGGTTTAAGCCCTTTTCAAAAGCAAAAGCAATCAGGGAGGCGAGCACAAGTAAGCCCTGCTTGGGAACCTGTGCAGCACGTACCTCTCTGCAACAGGAAATTCCCCTCTTGGCTCCGAGAGCAAGTGCAGAGGAACCGGGAGAGCCACGGAGTGATCCCAAGCCCAACACGGCACCATCAGCATTCCTGCCCAGGTGGTCTCATCCAACTGCTTTACTGGGGAGCCCATGGACCCTGCAGCACTCTGAACACTCAATATCCACGTTTCAGAGATGCAGTGGCTGCTGCTGCCTCAGGGCACCCACTGCTCTCCCACCACGGCTGGCCATGCCCTCCTCCCGGACAGATTTATGGGAGACCTTTGTGAGCTGACCAGATGTCGGCCCTCCACAGCACCCAGCTGGCTCCTAAACCAACAACACCCCGATAAAACCTGGGGGGACACACTCAGCTGGGACCACAGAGCCAGGCAGGGCTGCACCGGGGACCCCTCGCACAGCACCCGGAGCACCCACCTTCCCCCTGCCAGTGCCGGGATGCAGCGGGGCTGCCGGGGGGTCCTGGTGCCCCAGCCCTCTGTGCTAAGCGAGGCAGAGCCACCCCCCTGTCCCTCGGCATTGTGCAGCGCTAATCCCCGGCTTTCACACGTTTTCCACGGCAGGACCACAGCCCCCGCCCCAAACTAAGCCCACATTAATGAGGTAGCACTAGATCCTCATCCAAAAGTCGCCTGCCTTGCGAGGCCGCCTTGCACTGGTTTCATTGAAGGTAATTTGATCTTGGTAGGACGACATTCCTAAAATAGTTGAGGGAATTCAAACATGAAATAAGGTTTCCAGGAAGGGATTAAAAAAAAAATAGGTCAAGCAAGTGTGAGCGATTAAAGTGACCCGGCATCCCTTTGTACGGTTTAACTGAGGCTCCGTTCAGCTCTATCTTGCATCAACCTGTAATAAATTAGATCCAAGAGGTTGCCCAAAGCAGAGAGGCCGATATAAGATTATTCCAGGAGGTGGCTGGTGTCGGTGACCTTTCCTCCGCTGGCTTTCACCGCCGACATCAAACACACACGGCCCAGCTGAACGATCGGCTCAGAGCTTTGGAACGGCGCACGCGACCGAGGCACGGCCGGGAGTCAGCGCTGCCTCTGTCCCACAGGACAGCCCATCCCAAACTTCCTGCCTCAGTTTACCCATCCCAAGGCTGGCAGGAGGGAAGCCCAGGCACCCCTGTGCCCGCTGGCATCCCCCCGGCGCTGGTCGCAGCCGCCACGCAAAGCCTTCGCGCCATATGTCACACAAACCCATCTTTAACTGCTTATCCCTCTTCTCCCTTTGTGCTCCCAGCTCGGCACAAAAGCGCTGGGAAGCAGCTGGGAGTGAAAGAAAATAAAAATTCCTGCGGAGACAAAGGTGTGCGGCATTCCCTGGGGACTGGGCTCAGGGCAGGGCATGTGGAGGACTCGCTGCCGGGCAATTTTTGGGTTAGGTTTGGGCAGTGAGTGATAAAGGGGAGTGGGGGAACATGAACCCAGGCTGGGGGCAGGGTCAACCCCGCTCCCTGGATAATTAGTGTGGCTGATTCCAATTGCTAATTTGCCATTATAGGTCAAGGGTCACAGAAATTAAAGGATGGGAGGGAAAAAGGGAGAAAGAGCCTGACTAGAGGCATTCCCTTCTCCTCCCTCTCTCTGCATAGCAGGAACATACTGGAATGGACTGGGATCAGACTGGGCTGACCCTGCCCCAGGCTGGTGCGGAGCATCTCTGCAGGATTTGGCCCTGGGCGTCCCACAAAGGCAGGGACAGGCAGGGACAGGCGGTGCAGACCAGGCCCAGCCTCCAGCATCTCCGGTGGCTGCTCTCCTGCCGTCAGGGTTTAAGGGCCGGCGCTCACTGTGCAAAGGAAAAATCCCGTATTGATTCACCCGAAGCTCTGGAGCACAGACCGCACAAGTTTCTATGGAAACAAAATTAGTGGAGTAAAACTCTCCCTGCCAGCACACGGTGAATTATTCACCAGGACAGGCCCCTGGCCAGAGGGGCTGCTGAGAAGATTTAAAGGTGATCACAGAGTGGCTGCTGTGATCCCCCTTCCCTGGGGGACCAAACCACAACCAGGGAGGACGAAAGGCCCTGGGTTTCCACACCATGTGCGTGGTGGGAAGGTCCTGCACCTCCCTCACCATGTCCACAGCCTCTGGGGTCCCCAGGGAGAGGACAAGGGCTTCCCCCTTGCTTCCCCCACTCCCAGCCCCTTGCACCACAGCATGGCAGTAATACATGGCACAAAGTGTCACTGCCTGACGTCCACCTGCCATGCACCGGCCACCCTGTGGTCAGCCATCCCCGGCACCCAGGATGAGCCTGTGAGGGCAGGACCGGCCGCAGCCCCGCTCATCCCACAGAGCCTCTCAGCACCGTGCTCACCGCTGCGAGCCAAGAGCCAGGGAAGAAAGGGACTAATTAAGTCACAAACAGAGGAGGGTTTTTTATGAGTCACTAAGCCATATGGCTGATGCAAGCTATCCCGGGAAAGTGCCGAGCCAACAGTCCGGCGCTGCCGTACCCTCGTTGTCCTGGGACACGGTGTCACACCGTAATTGCACCAGGCTTTTGTCCTCCCTCGTGCCGGGTGACATTGTTCAGCAGAGGAGAACCTCCTTGAAAGGCTACACCTCACCAGGGACAGGTATTTAATTAAGGCCCTACATCAGGCCCCTCCTGCCAACCAGCGCAGGCTGCTCCATCCCGGCACAACCCGGACTGTGGGGCGGAGAAAAGCCCTGAAAGGGGGAATGTTGAGTTTGCTCCGTCACAGCACATCACGGAAATTACACGGGACACTAACCTGGATTTGAAGGCAGGCCAAGGCTCAGAGAAGCTCTCGGTCTCCTCAGCAGCAGAGTCACTCCTGCGCCAGCACAGCCCTGTTCTGGGTGGCAAAGGGACCCAGACCCTGAGCAGTGGCTCTGCTCATTGCCCCCTTTGCCACCGGCCACGTGCTGGGCCCAGCCACCACAATGGGTCACGTTCTTCTTCAAAATCCCATCTTGCTTCTCTTTCATTGTTTTTAAGTTTCATGACTAATTCAGATACATCCTGTCCCAGCTGATTTGCACTGATCGTGGCAATCACCAGCCAGGGAGGTTAAAAGCCACAAGGATTTTAGAAGTAACAGGATTCCAGGAGCTGGGAATCCTCCCCAAAGACTGTCCCCCATCCCCACTGCTGCCTTACGGCCCCAGCACATGCTCCCAGTGACACATCTCCATCACCAGAGCTCCAGCCACCGTTCTCTCCATTTTCTGAAGATGATCTCCCTATTTTCCCCTGCCCAGCCCTGCTTTCCTACGCCAAGGACAGCGGCCAGGCTCCATCCCGGAGTGTTTGTGTGCCCATCTGCATGTGCCTTCCCTGGGGAAGTGAGAGCGAGGGCAGGGATCGACCAGCTGTCAGGCAGAAGGAAGAAATACCACTTCCAGGAGTCAGAGCTCATTTCCCAGCAATAAAAGCAGGCTGGAAAAAAGTACCACTAATGGGAATGCACATCCCACACCACTCCAGCCGCCGATAGGAAAGTACCCAGGGGCTGCAGCTTGGAAAAATAAAAGCCATCAACAAGGCTTGGTTTTAAGCAGCACAGCTATAGATTAGGCCCAGATCAGGGCATAAAGGATCTGCCATTTCCCACACAGGATTATTGCTGTGGATGATGCCCTCCACGTGCCAACCTCGGCTCCTGGTTCCGAGTTATGGCTCCTTCAGCAGATGGAAAAGAAAACCTTACTGCTTCCTTCCAGGGAGGGGAATGGCTCAGATCAGCATCCGCCCTTAACTGCTCCACTCTCCATCCTCCTCAGCCCCATTATCCCCATTCCACCCACACACACTGCTCTGGGGACCCAAGGAAGAGCCAGAGTCTCCAGTGATCACAAATGCCACCTAGAAAGGAAGACCTGAAGAGTTTGTGCTTCCTGGAGTTAATTTGTGGGTGGATTTTATCTCCTTTCCCATCTATTCTCGGTGTGCTTTGGTGAGGAGGGTCCTCACCGCTGCATAGGCAGCCTGCCATCCCTCTGCCAGGCTCACACCCTCCGAGCAGGGGTGTGAGAACAGCTCTACCTCCCCAAAACAACCCCCGGAGATCCAGGCAGACCCCAGGGACCAGGACATGCCTGGGCCCAGCCAGGGGACAGTTCCTGCAAGGCAGTTACTGGGTTTTAAGACACAGTTTGTTTGTTTGTCACTGGGCAACAGAGAGGATGGAAAAAATATCAATGTCATATTGTCACCTATGAGTCAGTGCTCAGCACGGGTCGAGATGCCCTGGTTCTGCTGCCACCGAGCACGGGGAGACCGGAAAAGGGCGTGAGGCACCCCAAAAGCAGCTCACTCCAGCTCTCTCTGCCTGTCAGGCTCTGCCCTGACACCTTCCCAAACCCACGGATGGGGACTCGAGTGGCCTGGGCACATCAGTGGCCTGGGGACATCGGTGGCCCAGGGACAACTTTCCGAGCCCTGGAAGGCGAGGCAGGAATTTGCATTCCTATTTGCATTTCCTAATTGCGCCTGCGGGTTTCCTGGGGCAGCGGCTGGCTCTGGTTTCCATGGCAGGTTTTGTGCAGACCTGGAGAACCGAGGGAGGCACAAAGGGGCCACAATGGACCTGCCACTCACCCGCATCAAAGGCGGCCGGCGGGGCGGGCCGGGGGCACCGCGGACGGGGCACCGCAGCCTGTCCCCCCCGGCACGGCCAGCACCGGGGGACCCCGGGGCAGGGGGAGAGGGCGGCTGGTGGCCGACGCGCGGGGACAGCCGCGGCG
>VXAD01009452.1:1165686-1184484 GCA_013399195.1 Dicrurus megarhynchus
GGGGGCGCGGGGAGCGGGGCCGAGCGGGGCCGCCCCGAGGCTGAGGGGCGGGGGGTGCCCGGGACTGGTGTGTGCCCCCCGGGCCGGAGTCCCCCCTTGCGGCGCGCGGAGCTCGATTCGGCCCGGCCGGGGGCGTCGAGGGGCGGCACCGCCCGGGCCCCGCCGCTACCCGAGGGGAGACAGCGACAGGATGGGGTCCTAGGGATCTCGGGGTCCCCCCGTTGTCCTCAGGCTTCCCCGGCGGCTCCAGCCCTGGGGTCGACACCTCCGGCCTTGAGTGGCCTGGGGGCCAGTGTGTGGAGGGAGCAGCATCCCATGGATGGATGGATGGATGGAGGGATGGATGGATCCCAGCTTTCCAGGCTGGCTCTCAGCCTCTTCCACACCTTTGGAGTGTCCCAGGCTCCTGGAGCCTGGACCTCCAGTCCCGGGGTAAGGAAGGGGAGATAGCACTGCTGCCCCACAGCTGAATATCCCAGACTGGTTATAGCCAAGCATCACTTGGAGCAGACAGAAAACAGCCGTCCCCGTATCGCACGCTCCGGCTGACAGCTCAGGACGGGAAGCGATCTCGTCTTACAAATTACAGGAGCCCGTTTACACAGGGCAAACACTTCCCGTTCCACAGAGACCAGAGCGAGACCGCGAACGGCAGCAGGTCAGAGCCTCCACTTCCCTCGTGGCTCTCCAACCCTTCCAGACATGCTGCGGGAAGTACTCCACACCTCTGGGCACCACGGCCTCCCACGGCACCCTGCCATGGTCAGAGACTGCTCGAGTGCACAGCTGTGGGTGCTGGAGCCTGAGCACATGTGTGGGATGGTCCAGAGCTCTACAGGACAGCTCTTCGTGCTGAGATTTGTCCCATTCCATCATTTCATCTGTGTCTGGGAGCTGAGCGATCTGGGTCAAGATCTGGAAGGCTCTGACAGGGAACAGAGCAAGAGTGGAAATACTGGAGGCAAACCTTCCGTTTTCAGCGCGTACCGAACATGTGCCACATCATTCTCTTCCCCAAGTTAGTGCAGATCAGACTCTTCCGAGGCACAGCGCCTTGCAGTGAGCTTTGGTGGCTGCAATCTCCTCCTAATCCAGGCTTGTTTCAGGGAAAGCAGGCAATTTTACATCCCTTTGATATGGGTCTTAGCTGCTAATGATGCTAGGAAGTAAAAAGAAATGGGCATAGAAATACACAACTATGAAGAATTAAAATAGTGAATTTAATTCAGCCAATTCCAACGTAACTGGTAATTCCCTGGAAAACAAACCTTGCACAGAAAACACAGAACAGAAATGGTTTCATCTTGACAGCTGGTGAGAACAACTAGGTGAAAAGGTGAATGGAATATTTCTGACTTCTCTGGAAAACAAAAGGTTTCACGCATCCTGAAAATGCCCTATTTTTTACTAAATGGGTCGGTTTGGGAGGCAGCGATTGTAAATGCTCTGCAAGGAAAGCACAGGTCTGTGCTCTGACACAACCAGTGACTGCAGATGCCAAACGTCTGGTTTTTAAAAAGCCCTGATGCTTCCCTAAAGGAAAAGCTGGGACTTTTAAAAATCATAGAAACATGGAATTGTTTGGGCTGGAAGGGAACCTCAAAGCTCATCTCATTCTAAGCCCCCACCAAGAGCAGGGACACATTCCCCTGGACTAGCCCAGAAACCTGAAGAACAACAAAAAAAATCTATTATTTTTAAGAATCATAAGCCTGGCTTGCCCAGTGGTCCTGATTTGGGCTTCAGGGTGATGCAGAGTCCGATGAAGCGATGCGAGGCTGCGGCTGTCGCCAGGCGCGTGGAGGGAGCTGGCTGGACAGCCTGGCTCAGCTCCTCCAGCACTGAAATACTCTTTCCAAACCAATACCAAAAAAGGTTTGTTTCTAGGTCAGGACCTCAGCACTCAATTTTAACCAGGGGCTGACAGTCCAATCTGAACACAGCTGTAAAATGGATTCGCGGAGAAGCTCTGGCATTCCTTTTGTAATTAGAAAACAGCCACTGAGCTGTGTGCCTTTAAAGGTGAAAGCTATTTTTGACATAAAAATTAGCACGTAGTTCCTCTGTCATCCCTCGGCTGCTGCGCTGGGAGCTGTGAGCGAACAATCCAAAGATAAGCAAGAAGTATAAACATGCTGAAT
Organism: Dicrurus megarhynchus; assembly: GCA_013399195.1. Lineage (NCBI taxonomy): Eukaryota > Metazoa > Chordata > Aves > Passeriformes > Dicruridae > Dicrurus > Dicrurus megarhynchus. Next base: position 1,167,828 of record VXAD01009452.1, read on the forward strand.
TATACAAATACGTAGAAGGGGATCAGGTTTAATTTGTTTTATTCTCTGACAGTTAGGAGACAAAGAGATTTATTTTTACACTTTTTCTCCTAAAATGCACTGGTTAAAAGGTCCACTTAAGCACTGAAACCTCAACGGCATTTAAAAACTTGAAGTGCTTTTAATAGCTGCCTTTTGAAAATACTGCTAAATCTATTTTTGAGATGGATAAACTAAGCTACCAGTGAAGCAGGGCAGGAGTTTTTGGAAGGGCCCAGCAGTGACAAACTGTTGTTCATTTCTCAACAACTCAGCTCCTGTACAGGGACCCTGAGATAAAAACTACCACAGTGCTCGATGCTTTAAAAACCTGAGCGTCCTTTAAATTCCAGTTTTCTCTCTTTGGTGGGAATCTAACCCCGATAGCCTTGAAAATGAACCCCAGGCAGTTTTCAGGATATGGCTCAGAGTGGCTGTTTCTAAAATAAAAGTGAGGGAAGAGCGAGCAGAACTTGGAGGCTTATCAGCACCCGGAATGCCCCGGCTAATCCTCGGCAGCCCCGGCCCCTTTATGTAACCTGGGATTGCTGCAGCTCAACAGCTTACTGGGGTCTGGGTGGTTTTCTTTAAACCTCTTGTGGACAAATGCAAACACATTAAATACTTCTTTCTTCCGCCTGTCTAAGGAAAAAATTTGTTGTAAGAGGGGAAAAAAAGTGTTTTATTTGTGAACAAGGGCTAATAGAATTAAACTCCTATGCTGAGAATAAAACGTGTTTCTCTCTGATCCATCTTGACTGAACAGAACCTTCCCAATTTACAATACTCAGGTGTAACTCTTCAAAAAAAGGTTGAATCCCAAATTTCTCTTCACCCCAAACACTCTCTGGAAATGCTGGGGTGTTCCAAATGAAGAGAAAAACTGCTCCTTTATACCATGTGCACCATTCCTGGCAGCGTGGGTGGCTGTGCTGGAATACTTACGTCCCCGTGGCCGCTTCCCCGCGGCTCTCCTTGCCCGGAGGACGCCTTCCCGTGCCCTCCATCTGACTGCTCTGACTTTCCACGGCACATATCCTTCCAAGGCAAAATTCAACTTTCAAACTCTCAGCCGGTGCTAAGCCATTCACCTCACGCTGAATGCTTACGGAAACTTCAGAAGGAAAAAAATAAACCCCCTATTGAACTCCTTGCAATCGGAGACCTGAATGGGCTCGATATAAACCCCACTCGAACCAGCCGCAGCAATAGGCTTCCCTGGATGTTGGATTCGATCCAGCTTAAAAGTTTCCATGAAATAAACTAGGCTAAGCGCATCAGCTGCATAGAAACTAACTCGGTGTAACAGGAGCATCTGTTCTTCACATCCACCATTTTCTTAGAGCCTTAACTCGGCGGCGCTGCGGCGGCGCGAGGTGCCAGCGGATCCCCAGCCGCGCCGGCACCGGCACGGACATCGATTAGCAGGGAGCATGCACGTCGTATAAACTACTTGACCAGGTAGCTTTTGTTTGTCAGAAAAACAGCTTAATGTATTTGGGAGGATGGCATTACAGAGCGAAGTCAATGTCCGCACTGAGACAGCGGAGGAGCACACCTCGGACCCATTAATACACGGTACAAAGCAAATGTTTACCCAAGTACAAATGAAACAGGTCGACAATTAGCTAATGCAGCTTTGTGGACATAAACCAGGTACAGTCGAGCAGAACCAACATAAAATAAAAAGGAAACAGCCCTTTTCCTACGCCACGCTAAGAGCACCGTGGTTAGTGGTTTGGGAAGCCTCTGTCACGGTGAAAAATTTCCTTGCCGGTGTTTAATGTGTTTATTCTACTGCTACACTGCTGGGATAAAAATAACAGCTGGCTGTACAAGGGACCCACTGTCAATACTGCAGTAATTGACAACATACAATTAAGTCTCACACCTGTTTATTGTAAGTAATTCATAGATAACCACTTCTAGTACACATTTTCATACTGGCTTTTAATGCTTTTGTTCTTTTTTTTTTTTTTTTAAGCTCAGGGATACCCAAATTTCATCTAAGGGTCATCACTGTGGTTACCCAGACCCAGAAGGCTATACCTACTTTGGGAAACTGGTGCGAGGTGGTGTGGTGGCCAGGGGTGACAGAGATGGCTGGGGAACTGCAGGTCCCAACATGCAGGACGGTGCGGTGGCGGCAGCGGGGCCGGGGGAGCGGGGCTGGGGACATGTGCTGGCGGGCCGGCCGTGCACGCCGGGCTCTACACAGGGCCAAAACAAAGACCTCTACACACCTGGAGTGAGAACAGTGGTAACAAAGTCATAGCTACATATTCTTCTCTACATTTTTGTTTATTGAGACAAACTAATTAAAAGGCACAAACATAGGGCATATGTTTACATGGACATTATAACAAACATATACATTAAAAGTGTAGGAATGTGTTTCCTTTCTGCTAAACAGAAAGTTCCTAAGCTTTTATATATACAAAAGTTGTACAATTTGATGTCCTAAAGTACAAAAGATCATTTATAAAATTATTTTACACTAAGCTCTATTATTTTTTTTTGTTTGTTTTTGTTTTACTATGTAGTCCAAGCCCCTAGAACAGTTCCACGTAAGGATACAGATACCTGTCACCTGAGCCAGCAGCCTGGCAATCACTGCTCGCACGGACACGGCCGGGGAGGAACGGAAGCAGTCCAGTGTGACTGGTCAGTCCTGCTAGCACTCTGTGAAAATGCACACGCTAATCTCCAGAGCTCTCAACTTCATTAAGATAAAAACATCTCAACTGTAATTTCTTTTTTTTTTCCTCTTTTTTTTTTTTTTTTCTTATTTAATGTAGAGTCTTGGGTTTAGGGTGGTTTGTTTTTTTTTAAACAAAGTTTTAAAAATGTGAATATGTGACATGATAGTCTAAAAAGTATATCTGTTTCCCTAGACTTTGCTTTCTACTTTATGTACAGATAAACAGGTTAAGAAAAAAAAGCACATGTAGCTTAAACATGTGTGACCATTTATGAGCAGTTCTGGGCTGGACAGCTCAGCACCCCAGAACTCCCACAAATTGATAGAAATGTGTTAACACAATAGAAGAATAACGTAAAAATGATGATGTTTGCAAATATTTACAAAGTTGAACAGATTTGCACAACACTTGATTAAGAAATAGGGGAGAAATTAAAAGACGCTCTCTGCTTGTCCTGGAGGGGCATCCTACCTAGTTAGTGGTTAGAATAAAAACTGTATACAATTTAATATAAGACAAAACTTCTAGTGAACAACTAACACGTCTGTCCCCTGCTGAAACACCAGCAGGCTCTGATTGGGAGGCAGAGGGCATAAAAATCACACCCACGGCCTCCAGAATCTTCCAGCTTAAAGCAATTTTCCTTAAGTTTCCAAGCACTCCTTTTGCTCCTAGATAAGAGTCCCATGGGGGTCTGACTGTTCAGAGACCATGTTTACATACATTTCGACTCCTCTTCTGTCAGCCATGGCTGTTTCTCACCAAACAATAACAGTTTTTTTTAAAAAAATGTTGACTACAATGCTCTATTCCCTTAGGGTAATATGTTGGGTAATATTTACATCTCCAAATATCAGGTCACAATCCCTATTATATGTTGAAGTTAGAATGATAAGTTATCATATGCTTTGCATATCAGAGCTGGTATCACCTTTCCCATAGGGAATGCTGCCTGAAATTACCATATTCCCAAAGGTAAAATGCATATTTTCTCCAAAAATGCATTTTTTTTTTAAATGACAACATTGTAATGCATTTACTCATTAAAAAAAAAACAAAACAAAACATCAACACAGACAAAGGTTCTACACTAGCTCAGAAACAGTGGACTTGCCTGGCAGGTTAAAATGAGCCATCCACCCTGTCACAGATACAGAGGGGTCTTCACTAGTGTTTAGATTAAAATAATTTTCTAAGTTATAATTTGAGGGGATAAAACATAAAACTGTTTTTTTAATTACCTTTTTTTTTGGTTTTTTTTTTCTTTTTTTTTTTTAACTCTGGCAAATAAGTATCTGTTCTAATTCAGCATCAGTCAGCTACAAGGTAAAACTTAATTTAAATGAAGTGCTCCAGTGAAACTCAAGCCTGAACCATGTGAGCCAAATCAAGGGGAAGATGCTACTGTGGTCTCTGATGGTGTTGCCCCAGTGTCTTAGTCTGAATTTATTATTAACTAAAACAAAACAAAACAAAAAACCCAACAGAACAAAACAAAACAAAACAAAAAAAAAAACCCCAACCAAACAAAACCCAAAAAAGAACTGCTGGTAAGGATTCCATTTTAATCCTTTTTAATACTGTTTAGAACTTGTTTACCAGGGAGGAGAGGTGGGCAAGGCCTGGGGCAGGAAAGGCATGCTCTCCACTGGTCTCATGGCTATGTTGAGGGGACCAGCCAGCGTCATGGGGGTGGGCAGGTTCATGGGGGACGTGATGGTGACGGGGTGCGCTATGTTCACTGGAGCGGTTACCGGGGTGGGCAGGTTCACCGGGGTGGTGAGCGTTAATGGAGAGGTCATGGACAGAGGACTGGTTATAGTTACAGGATGCCCTAAGTTCATCGGACTGGATATATTAACTGCACTTGATACATTTACTGGACTTCTCATGCTCATTGCAGCTGCCACTGTGACTGGGTTTGTGATAGTCCCAGAAGCCACAGAGGACGTTATATTGAATGGAGTAGTAAGAGTCACAGGCGTAGTAGCAGCAGTGGAGGTTTGGCACAAGTTAGCAGCTTCTAAAAATGAGACATAAAAAAGACAAAAAGTTTTTAACACATAAAAAAACCATGGACAAGATTTAAACAAAACAAAACAAAACAAAAAAACCCAAAAACCAAACAAGAACAGGTACAAATTCTGGAATAATTTTCTTTAGGTATTATTAGTAAGTTAAAACTGTTAAAATTCTATAGCCTACAGGAAATACAAACTCTCATGCAGGTCATTTCAATTCAGTATTTTTTTTTTTCCTGAGAAGTCAAGTGAGGTTGTCTTAGCAAGAGGGTTTCCATGTTCATAAAAACAGTATCGTACAATCAAAAAAATCCTCCCAAGAGGAACAGTAGAAATAGAGGAGAGAGTGTACATACCGAATGGTACGTACTCTATAGCCTTCTCAAAGGTGAACTGACATTCTGTGAAGGTTTTAAAAAGTCATTATTAGGGACTGATAAGCAAAGCTCGTTTCAATATTTACCTGCTTATTTCAGTCTTAATTATTGCTACTAAACTGCTCCACTGCTCACAGTACCTCTACTTCAAGGCTACCCCAGCAGCACATCCCTCAACCCCCATCAGCTCCTCAGCTTCCACGTAAGCTACAGCTCCACACCATGTTGGTTTGGGGGGTTTTGGGGTGGGTTTGCAGCAAGCAGGACTGAAGTGCAGAGCAAGGGAGACCCAGGAGGCCGGGGCTGGGGAGCGGGGCCGGCGGGGGGATGCGGGGGGGACGGGAATCACTCCACATCCATCAGCACCACCTGCCGGCTACCCACACCGGGAGGCTCCGGAAACAGGGAACGGGGCAGGGCTGGCTGCTAAAGAAACCAGGGAAAATACACTCTACAGCAACGTTACTAAGCCGTGTCTGATTCCACATTTGTAGGGCAGGACCCCAAGCTCAGTTACACCCACGTGTCAGAGGTAAGTCAGGAGCAAAGAGTCCACTTTGCCACTGGGGCCATACAAATGTAACTTTGAAAGCAACATTAGCCCCATTCAAGGGTTATTGTTGGTTCTTCAAAGTCCATAGCTAGGAGGGGTGGAGAGGAAGGGAAAGAGTAAAAAAAAAAAAAAAATTGTGAAAATAAATTTTACTAGACTAAAAAAAGTCCCATCTAGTGTTGTAAAGCCACCGCAAGTGGAACTAGCACAAGAGAACCAGCATGGAAAGAGCAGCTCAGGCATGGCACTGACTGGTCTAACTTCACCCTCAAGCACAGTCACACCCAAAGACACATCCCACCCATGCCCCTTCCCCAATTCAGTTAAGCTAAAATCACCAGTCTGACACCACTGCTACCCACCCACCTCCCTCACTCCCCATCCTGCCCCAAACCACTGCTCTGTTAAAGCATATTCAACATTCTCAATAAGAAAGGAAAAGGAAACAAGACATAGGGAAGAACAAGCAGAAAAAAATTCTCAGTGATTTTTTCAATCTGACACCATTTCCTTTATCTATTTAGTGGCCTGATGATATGTAATGTTTCTGTTATCACTATATTTTAATATGAATAAGCTGTTTCTGTACTGTCTGATCACAGAATTCAGTTACTGGTATAACAAGGGGAAAGGAAGCAAGCAGCCTAAAACACAAACAAGAACCTGGAAAACAAAAACAGATTGAAGAAACTGAAAGGAAGGTTAGGAGAAAAGAAAAAAATAAGGTGAGTCAAAAACATTCCTAAAAACAGCCAGTGAAAAACAATAAGCAGTGGTCACTAAGAACTTCTGAAACATGTAATCCATGAAGTCACATGATGGGCATTAGTAATCAAACTGCTGTGAAACAAATAAGCAGCAGTAACGGAAGAGTTTAAACTACTATATCCTAAAACCACTGAACGGAAGCAATCTGTTCCCTCCAAACTGACACAAAGACCAACAACAGCAATTCCACTTCAATTACAGCAGCACAGGTAGAGGTGAGCAGTGAGCCAGCACTGATGAGAAACAGGATCACTGATTAGCTCATTTTGTAATAAAAGCAACAGAGGAAGAAAGTTCTCTGAAGTCTAGGAAACTTTATGCAAAGACAGTTACATGATGATAGAGCAGATGGAATAAATTGGGAGGGAGAAGATGAACAGGACACAGAAAGCACGCAGGTGCACACTGGTGCTGATGCAAGGACAGGGGGTGTGGGTATGTGTGTGCACACAAGTGAACAAGGGCAAATATGCACCAACACAGCTCAAAGCCACATGCAAGCTGAAGCCCACACTCCTGCCCTGGAGCAGACACAAGCTCCCCTCTGTAACTGATGGCTCTAAGGACACAGGCAAGCACGGAGAGCAAGGGAGCAAGTCATGAGCAGGTCATTTAACAGCCTGATCTGGGGCCTGTTTCCTCCTATTCTTCCTTAGCTATGACTTCTAAGAATGAAACTGTCATGTAAGACATCCTTCCCAACACCTTAAACTCCCCATATGACTGTAAACTCCACTATCTCACAAACCCAAACGCGTCAATATTGGTTTGTTTTACCTTTCTTCCTCGCTTTGACGGCCTCTTCCCACAATCTCAGGGTCTCTACCTGCTTTCCAGGCCAACTTGTTACGTGTTGCTGCTGCTGCTGCTGCTGTTGTTGTTGTTGCTGTTGTTGCTGCTGCTGTTGCTGTTTCTGGTTGCTGGTCTCTTCACTCATGCATGCTATGCCAATCAAGTAAGAACACAAATTCACCTTGAAAAGTTACTCTGCTTTCTGCTGAGATCACGAAGGCAACTTCTACAAAGAGCATGTGGAATCTCACAGGATTCCAAGAACGAAATCACAGAGGTGTTTAAAACAATATCATTAATTCTGTGCTTTATAAAACCACTTTTCCAAGAGCTAAAACCCCAAACAGAAGTCAAGAACATCTACTTTAACTGCCAGAAATGGACTTCTTTTCTCATTAGTTACTTTGTTTTAGGAAGAATGAAATGAAAAACTCCAATGAGTCTCTAGAACTCAAGCTGATTCCACTTTTTCTAAACTTTAGCTCCAGCTTAAAAATGAAAAATAGAAAAGCCTTTTTACTTTTTATTGCAAGTATGACTTAAAAATTTCAGTTTACCTTTACATCACTGAACAGCCTGTCACTGCTCTCTGGCCACAGTACAGCTCATCATTTCCACGTCTAACAACTGCTCTAAATGCCTCATGTGAACTGGCTTAGCACCACCAAACTGGCTTGGGAAGCCAGAGTTGTAACCTTATACCTTGAAAAATACTTCACATCCAAATTTCCTACTAATCTCAACAATCAGGCATTTCAGACATTCCCAGTACCTTCAAATTATCCAGGAGTAACAGGAACTGCAAAGATGTTGTAAATTAATACAGTTTAAAAGGCTTTAAGGACACAGTTTCCAAAGACATTCCTTACTTCTGCCTCTTGATTCCTCTGAAAACCCGTTTTGTATTACTAACCATGTGGGTTAACTTAAGTTACAGGTATTTTAATAGGGAAAATTTGAAAGTCAAGTCTTCATTTGCTTGCTAGGCACTCCCAGGTTCAGACTGCAGCACTTCCACAGAGTTTAAGGCTAGAACGAGCTATTACAAACATCTCATCTGACCTCCTGTACAACACCAGTCAGATGCCATTAATGCCCAAAACATATCAGGGCTGGATTTAAATCCTTTTCTTGTCAGCTACTGCCTGAGAGAGGAAACACTGAGCCCCAGGGTCAAAACTCAGAGAAAGCAGAGAAATCTTTCTCCTGATTTTGATGAGCTTTAGATGAGGCTTCAGACATGAAACCTGGCAGGTCTTAGCAGTTCTTAAATAGTCTAAAATCTCCAAACTATCTGTTAGACTTTTAGGCCTGCACAGTTCAGGAAGTAATACTAAACTTAAAAGGTGAGAAAATTTGGCAACTCTTTTCTTCAAGAGATGGGTCACTGTCATGAGCTGCAGGGCATTCCTAAGGGATAAGAGCACAGTGTAGCAGCAAACCAACTCCACACATGCCAATTCCTGAGGTTAAGCAGATTCTGGTACTAAATATCTACTTTTAAGAGGTGTGACCACCCAAACTGACAGACACGTAGTTGAATTTTAATGTCATCAAAGGCAATTCCCTTCGCAAACACACTGTTATTAGAAATGTTTGTAAAACGTTCACCTACTTTTATTGATGCCTTGTTTACAGGTATTACAGTTGATACTTTGGCTCTGCCCGTGTGTCTTTAAGTGGCTGGTGATATATGCTGCACTCAGAAGTTTACCACAGATATTACACGATACCTTTCCTTCATGGCGCACCATGTGTGTCCGCAGTCTGTCTTTGGTGGCAAAGGCAGCAGTGCACGTCTAGATGAAGGACAACAGTTACACTTGAGGTGCAGACAGAGCAGTACAGCATCACCTACAGGCCCACTGAGAGCCCGTGTTACCTTGCAGGTCCTAACAGTATCCTAAGTGCATTGACAACATTAAGTTTTACCTGTATTTATAGAGAAACCAAAATCAAACTGCTTAGCAGAGACTGAGAACAGAACTCGTTTCTGAGGCAATCAGGACAAAAATCATACTCTATACTATTTGAACTTCCTAAAAACAGTGGGTTGCCTTACCCACCAACGCAAGAGGGAGCTTATAAAAAATGCCTACAACAGGCAAAGTTGGTTTCTAATATAATTTTACTGTACAAATATGAACTTGGTACCTTTACACCGCTCGATTACTTCTGTTCCCATCCAGAACAAGGAAACAAAACCTTTTCCTAATGCTATTCTTTTTACCCAAGGCTTTTATTTAATAAGATGAGTCACTAAAACACAGGTTGGAATAAGCATGGATATTCCAAGCCAAACAGTTAATTGTTCGAGGGCAATCAAATTATTTCTCCTAGACTCAGTCATCAACTTATGACAACTTGCTTTCCCCTTCCAGCAAAATAACAGATCCAGAATCAACCATTCCCACCCATTTTAAATAGATGTGCTGAGAAAGACATTTGATTTGAACATGCTGAGAAACACACTGCACACACCACCCCAGAAATGAGCACTGAGCTGAGGATGCTGCTACAATCCTACTACTAAGTTAAGCATATGGTAAAACAGAGCAACTATGCTGTTCTCCAAGAAAGCAAAAACCCTCTAATCTTCCTAAAAAAGCAGCCACAGCATCTTTTTAAAGTTCCACCGTAACTCCAGCGCTGTGGTGTGGTAGCGGATGTGGCTTTATTCCTAAACTTGCTTTTCAAAAGTCCAGGAGCAAATATGGTTCTGGAAAGATTCACCTTAGAGTTGTACTGACACAATAAGGTATTGTTCTTAATAAACCATCTTAGCCCTTACTTGGCATTTGAAGGGTCTCTCTGTTGAGTGAACATGTTTAACGTGACAGCTTAAATGATCAGGCCTGCAAGAAAGAGAGGAACAGGAGAAAAGTGCACACTGTTACAAACACAGAGTCAGGACACCTTGGCTAGAAGTGCTGACACCACGCTGGTCACTCCCTGCAGCACCCATCCCTCTGACAGCCAGGATAAATCCCTTCGCCTCACCTACCAGGGGCTTCATCTGCAACACCTCACAGCTTAAAACCAACCTGCAGCTTAAAACTTAACTCTGTTCTCCTCACACACCTGAAAATGGCACGTGTGGTCACACCTTGTGTAAAGGTGAGAGCGCAACAGCTCTAAAGGTTGAAGTTTTCTCTGTTGCAAGCACAGGTACAAACAGAGCCGGCAGCAATGCAAGTTCCCCCTGTGCTCTGTCAGTGCCCTCCACCCTGCTGTAAGATCAGGTGACACTTTACCTGCCCTGCCACATTCAGTCACAGACCATGGCAAAGGCTGGTAAAGGGGCTCTGTGCACATCCCCCGTGACACAGACGTGTCTTATGGGACCTGGATGAGGTCAAGAAACCATTTCAAACCGCTCTCATAAAAAAGTGACCACTTCTGGCCACTGCTGACCTTGCTCAGATGGAGATTCCCCCACCCTAAAGGCAGACAAGGCTCCTCATCCCCTCACCAATCTCCTCAGAGGTTTGGTTCTCCCAGCACCTCACTACGATAGCTTAACCCTCTTCTTGCTCATGAAAAGCCAATAGTGGAGCATGCCTGGGATTTGCTACATGGTACCTTGAGAAGCCTTTTCCACAAACACCACAGGTGTAGGGTTTCGTGATGCCACCTTCGTGAGACCTCACGTGGTAGGTCATGCGATCCTTTCTCTTGAAGCGCTGATTGCAAATGGGACATTCGAAGGGTTTCTCGTCGGAGTGGGACAGCTTGTGCCTGTTGAGGTGGTAGACGTCCCTGAAGGCCTTTCCACACATCTCACAAGCGTGGTTCTTCTTCACGGGCTTGCTGGGCTTCTTCACCGTCTGCGTCACTGCCATCGCCGTGGCGCCGGCGCTGCTGCTGGGGTTGGTGGCAGAGGAAGACGTAGTGACTGTGGACAGGATGCCTGCGATAGTCGAAACCAGTGAACTCCGGCTGTTGTCACCAGCGATGGTCGAGATAAGGGGCACCATCGTGGTGGGAGTTTTCTTTGGCCGTGACACTAACTTTATCCCTGTGTGGCAGGACTCGTGACGCCTCAAATGGTAGCTGTCCCTGAAAGCTTTGCTGCAGTAAGTGCACACAAAGGAGGTTTTAGGTTTTTCCTTTTTAATCCCAACAATAGCATCCTTTAATGTTTCTGGTGCAGGCTGAGGTTTCTGCGTTATTGGTAAGGGCAGAATCGGCTTCTGATCGGGCGGCTCAACAGCAGAGCTCAGGAGAGGCAACAAACTGTTCTGTGCTGCCTGCTGTTGGTGATGGGAGGCTTCGTGTGCCTAAAACCAAACATTCACACTTAAATTCTCTGGATGGATGCTCATGCTGGCATGGTGAGAACATTTACAAACGACAGGGAAGCACATTCTAGACCAAAAGCCATGGAAGGAACAACAGGAGAAGGTTACATAACGCTGGTTTTGGACAAGATAAACCGCTCACGCTGTAAATGCCCTGGCTGTGCAGGTCCTGCGGTAAGCGTAGGACACAGCGCAACAATCAAAGAATTATTAAGTTTCTGGAGGGCAACTTTTCATGGAAGACTAGGTGCTTGTCAGATCTTTTAGTAACAGCATTTCATCTTTACATAACAGATAACTCATTTTGCTTATGATCGCATCAGAGGCACCTCAGGACTATCTCTGGAGAGGATGAAGGTACTGACAGGAGTTGCAAAATAATGCCCCACCTTTAAGCCGAGCTTAGTGCACACTGTGAATTGAACTGCAGCCACAGAGAGCCAGGATGCGATAAGGCGTCTTAAACAGTGTGTTCATACCCCTGTGCCAGCACTGAAACCAAAGCAACTGGAATCGGGAGCTGTCTAAAGCCACATCTCTATATTTAGCAGGTTCCTGATGCATTTATCCACTGACCACTGTGCTCTCTGCGTCTGGAACTAACAAGAATAGCGGCACGGCCTTTTTCTCTTTGTCAGCAGCTACTTTGTGCTGGGAAGAGAAGCTGATCGATACACGCTGGGAGACATCTAGAGATGCTGGAGAACACGGTTCGGGGGTGTTGGGAATAAACCCTGAAAGCTGTTTGAAAGAAGCCAACTCTGAACTACAGAATCAGTGGTAGAAGCTACAGGGAAGGGAAGGGGGGGCCCGCAGCCAGCACCGCTCAGCTGAGCTGCAGCCTGCCTGCCACGGGCTGTGCTGCACCATGCGTGGTTATTCTAAGGCAGAAACACTGTTATTAAAACTCATCCAGTCAGACTGGGACAAAACCCTGGCAGATACAATTTTAATGTGGTTTAGAAACCACACAGACCAATTCAGCCTAATGGAGCATTAAAATAAATCACTCCAGCACCTTAAGCCAGTTTAAGTGCATCTGTATTCAAGATGTGCCTCGGTCTCATCAGACCAGTTTTAAATCAGGCTCGTTATTAACACAGCGTGCCAGGCCTGAAGCTGAGTTTGGGGAAACTTGCATTCCCATTAGGTCAGTACTGCAGCCTTCCAGGACTCCTTTCCTATGGTTTTCCTCACAAAATAACATGACTCAAAGCTGCGAGAGCTGAATAAAACACTGTGCTGGTGCACGACCCCGACCTGTCTACTCTTACATCTGTTGGGGATGACAGTGCTAGGAAGTGCACTCAGGCTAATGCTCTTCCCTTGGGAATCCATTTCAACACGTCCTTTGGACAAGCCAGTATTTCTAGAAGCTCACTTTGGGCCTTTTTCCTAGTTGTAACCTGGATGCTTTGTCTCTCTGGATCGCAGCATGGACTACAGCCCCCCCAGAGCATCTCTCCCTCGCTGTAGGGCAGCTCCTACCCCACACAAGCCCTGCATCACTCCAATCTCACTTTTTGGGAGCATGATGCTGGTGATCTTTGGATAAAAGCCATGGGTGGATACCAACACTAATCCACGTGGGAAGGAATACAAGCTCCCAAACACTCCAAGCCTATCTGACAGGAAAACAGTTCACAGGAGAAAGCCTGGACTCTGGACGTTAACAGGAGACAAAACCTGTGGGAATCATTAGGAGCCAGGCCAGGCTGTCCATCAGTATCTGCATTTTAGATCCGTCTGTGCCGAAGCTCGGGATGCAACAGGTAGGCTGGATATTACCACACCTGCCTGGCCACAGCAGCCACCTCAAACAACAGCCCGAGGGGCTGATTTATTTTAGGGAGCGATTGCCGAAGAGCTGGATCCAGAACTCTCCTGGAGGAGACGCTGCTAAATCAGGGCATGGCACAAGCTCCAGCAGCTCCATTAAACTTTTCCCTGACTTCAGTGACAATTGTGGACTTTTCAACCATTTATTTTCCACATTTTTCAAAAGGTTTTGACACTTCTGCATTGCATGAAAAGAGAGTCTGCATGATACACACCGACAGCACATTACTGAGCAAGTTGTGCACTTCAACACAATTTTAACTTAAAAAAAATCTGAAATGTTTTACAACTTCAAATCAGTATTAAACAATGTTAAACTGCACCAGAAGACACTGCAGAGCACCTAATGATAGTTCCAGAGATACAATTTCAAAGGCAGAGCTAGCAGATCGGATAATGGAGAGCCCAAATCCTTTGGACAAGGTTCAAACTTGGGCAGTTTATGGATATTTTTAAGCCTCAAAGAATCGTCAGCACTTCAAGGTAATGATGCAGTTATTCCTACAGATCCGATGGAGACAGCGGACATAAAACAATGTATATCCACAAAGCTACAGGCTGTGGAGCTGCTGCTTATATAAGTCTGCTTATCTTGGTTCCCAGAGAGCTGGCGTTATTAGCAGCGCCGTGCTCCTCGCAGCCCCTCTGCCACGAGCCGTGTTCCTCAGTTTCCAAGGGCCGTTAAAGCCTTTTAAAAAAGGATCAGGCAGCATTTTTTTTTAACTCCCTGTTGGAGAAGGGAAGCCAGCACCTGCTGCACGCCTCTGGCAGGCGCAGTCATCCAGGCTCCAACCACGGTTTTACTTGACCCAGCATTAACGTCACGTCAACATTCTGGGGATATTTTGATGGCCTGGGACAGGCTCTCGTGCAAAATCCCCTTGTTCTGTCACTAATTCCTTCTCTCCTGGGGGGGCAGCAAACAAAAAAACCCTGCAATTCATGACCCGGAGTGTAGGATGTGGCATTGTGAACTTCCAATGCCAGAGGCTAAAATATTTTTGTGCTCCAGCCTTAATGTGAGAGCAACAAATTAGCATGAGTCATATCTTGAACACTCCATCTGATGGATGAGTCCTCCTCACATTAACAGATACAACTTTCGCTTCCCAAGCAGATACTCAAAGTGGTTTTCAAACTATGCATTTTGGGGACTAAGAAGATCCAAACAAGAACTGCTTATTCAGTAGCATGATTGTTTCTTTAGAAAGGGATACAATTCATCAAAATGCCACCTAAAAACAATCAAACAACTTTATTTGGAAGGAGCGATTTACAGTTGCACAGCCCACTGCTACAGGACCAAAATTAAAACGCTGAAACCTCCTCTGAAAACATTTGGCTAAAAATTACAACTTTATATTCCACATATTAAGCTGTCCCTTAGGAATCCTGTCCCAGCTGGAACACACACTTGGTTTAACACTCCCCCCAGGAAGAACGAGTGTGAATATTCAGCCACTTCCATTTGTTATTTAACTGACACTGAGGAGAAGCTTTTAAATCCACGCTTTTTAACTAGTTTTAACTAATCAGCTGGATCAGGGCTGATGTGCTGCTGTGAGAATGGGAAGAAGAAAAACGAAAGTCACATCAGGACTACCTCAGTGCTGCTTTCTGCTGGGTGCATTGGCATGCTCACACCCCACATCATCGATTTTAACAAAACCACTCAAGAAACAATATTCAGCATTTATTATGAGCTCTGAAAGCTTTATTATTTAGGGAGCAAAAAAAAAAAAAAAATCAGAGGAAAATTTCCACGTCACAGTTTTATGAAGATGCTTCCGAGTCGCACGTTCGGAAAGTGAACTGCTGACTCCTTAATTAAAAGCAGCAAAGCCGACTCCTAAATCAGCATGTGACATCACTACTTCAAAACTCAGCACCTTCAAAAAAACACGGACAAACAGCGAGGAGCTGGACACGTACTTGAAAGCATTACTTGGCATTTCTCAGCCTGCTGCAATACAGTCCTGCCAGCCTAGGAAAAATTTCCCCTGGAAAACGCTCAGCTGGGAGGCAGCAAGGCACTAAACCAGCCCCGGCTCGGAGGGACATGGCCCTAAACTAAGGAGATTAACTTCTTAGCGTGAAGTTTCCTACGTGCGAATCACAACTGCCCACTAGAGTGAGAAATAATTCACCAGACCTCAGCCAAACTCGATGGCATCACCCGCATCCATCACGAAAAAGGCGGAAAACCCAGAGCCCAGCTCCCGGTACCGGCTCCCCGGAACATTCCCGGCGTGTTTTCGGAGGCAGAGAACCCGAGCGAGTGACTCATCCCTTGGTACTTGCAAGGGACGAATTTTTCCTCTCTAAAAGAATGGTGCTCGCTCTTGGCGGATTTATTCATTCAACTCAGGTTTTCAAACTCGTGTCACGGGTTGGGTTTGGGTTTAATTCCGAGGAGGACAGTGAGGAAGCGAGCGGCCGCCACCGGGAATGTGCAAAGAGGATTATTTTACCTTGAGAAAGGTGATGTGCTGGGCGCTTTTTTTTTTTTTTTCCCCGCTGCTGCTGCTGCAATCACACATTTGATGTTTTCCAGCTCAAAAAAAAAGCAGGAGAAAACAATCTGGCGTGAAAGGGCTCGCGAGCCTCACAAAAGCCAGGCGAGGATTTTTTTTTTTTTTAGTTTTATTTTTTTCTGGTACACTGGATTTTCTTCGGAATTACATAAACAGCGGTGTTTTTAAGTCAGTCTTTCACCGACAGAAAGGGGGAAAATTGTGACTCAGTTGGCAAAGGGAGGGGTTGCACGCTCCACCGTCCCTATTCCTCCCCATTCCCGTTAGGATTTCGCCGGTTTTTACAGAAATCCGGCCCGCTCGCGTCCTATTTTAAAAGAAAACAAGCTCCCTCGTCAGCCGGCCCTGAGTCAGGCTGTTTAAAGAGGGATTAATTTATTCTCCCAGACACGGCGTTTGTTCCATCGGGGTTTTGTTGGAGCCCGGTGGAAGCTTGGGGTTGTTGGTTTTTTTTGTTGGTTTTTTGTTTTTCTGTTGTTGTTGTTTTTCTTTTTGGGCGGGGGGGGAAAGAAAAAAACAAGCAAACACCAAAAAAAAAAACCAAAAAAAAAACCCAAAAGGCGCGATCTCATGTCTTACGGGGAAAAAATAAAAATAAGATACAAATATGAATATCGGTGGTTTGTAATGAAAGCGGGAAGGGAGCGCGCTGCGGGGCGGCGGCGGAGGGAGAAAGTGCAGGAGGGAAGGAGGGAGAAGCGGAGCCGCGGGGCCGGTGAGGCGCTGCCCGGCGGGCCGGGTCGGGCCGGGCC